>LR812521.1:60047916-60095416 GCA_903798195.1 Danio kyathit | reverse complement strand
GAACTGGCACCAAACATCTAAAGGAAAATTGGGTTTTGTTGTGTTTGGAGAAGTCACTGTGGGTCTTTTTTTAGTATAATAAAATACCTGCGGGCTGCGGCTTCAAAGACAAAATACAATGAATATAACACACACAACCTTTTAGAGGCACAGCCTCTCAGGACAGTTCTGGAGTTAATAGTATCAAACCATTTCGTTGATAACCAACTTTGGCTTAGGGATCTTAGAATAACCAAATCAACAATTTAAACTGTGATAGATCTACTGGTTTGTCCTTTAATGTCATTCAATTGCGCGAAAGGTGTGAACCTACACTGATCTCACGGTTCAGTTCGATTACGATTACCATGCCATCGATTCGGTTCAATTCGATATCTCGGTGCATCACGGTGCATTGGCGATTCTTTCCATACACAGTTTTATATTTTCTTCACAGCACAACAATTCTTGTATTAAAATTTATAAATATATTTATATACTATTTGTAAAACAATTTTGTCCTTTTAATACAAACAGTCAGATATATAAACGGTGCCTTTAAACAACATGAGCATTTATAGCAAATAAACAAATATAAATATCCCGCTCACTTTCTGAGTCCTGTCTAGCAAGTTCTTTCTTACACCCCTTTGATTGGTCACGCGCTCAACTGAAAGGGCTGCGATGGGCTCTACGTGCTGGCGCTCTTCACAGATGAATAAAGCCTGGTTTAAACACTGATAAACGGCAGCGGCGATCACAGCTGATCCATAATAGACGCGGTGGAGAAAACTCTGCTCGTGTCTGTATCCAGAAGTATCGCTGTAACAGCCGAGGAAAAGGAAAAGTCACGCCAGCAGGTCAAATGAGCTACAGTGAGAGAGAGAGAAATGTAATTTACTTACATTCTCTCAATCGCATTGAAATAGGGCCTTCTGCTGTAAGTGTCAGTGAAAGACTGTCCAGCAAACACACACGCAGTGAAATTGTGCAGTTTCTGTGTTTTTAAGTAGTTGTAGCATTGTAAATACTCGCGCTCGCTCCCTCGCCATAGTAAGCTACCGCAACATAGCGCATATGAGATAAATGACGTCAGTACATAATAACCGGTTATGATTATTACTGAACCGATACCGAATTGTCCGCATTTGCATCGCGGTGCACCGAAGAAACAATTAATTTTGACACCCCTAAATTGCATCTCACGACCTGTTAAAACAAAATCATGATTTTTTTTTTGATGTGCATGCTGTAATTTATTCAGTAAATTGGTTTACATTGTAATTTATACACTTTTTTTTTTATCTGATAAAAAGTTTATTCCACTCCATTAAGTGTTTTTAATATTTGCGATATTCTACAATGCATATAAAATTAGGTGGATTGAAAATGGCTATTTAAACCTGGTGTTTTAATGTGTCCATTTTGACCACTTTCCTCGTTTCTTGAGGGGGGAGTCTATGGGTGGGTGTATTTATGGCCTTTTCTAATCTTTCGATCTACTATTGCAAAATAAGCTTGTGGATTTTACATAAGAACAAGAAAGAAATAAAAGAAAACAATACAGGGAGCAGCAGCTTTCATTTCTATTCTAAAAGCCACAAAACCACTTTGTCTTGTGTAAGATTTGCGTAAGAATCAAGACTGGTAGGAGAATATTATATGCCTTATTTTTGGCCTTCAAACCAAACTTTTAATTTGAAATGGTAAAGTTTTAATCCCAAACAATTCAGTAAGACGTCCTGTCATGTTTAAGAATGAGGTCATAGAATAGATGTTCTTTTGTATTTTCTTTTTTGTATTACATATTCACATATGACTTCAATTGAAAGATTCATCAGCTGATTAATTGGGATTATTTTTGGCACTTTTAATTAATCAGCATTGTTCGATTGTGCTGCAAATTAGTCAGAATTGGCGCAAGCTACTTTAAAACAATGTTATGATTTTGATGAAACCTGTCTGCATAAAAATGTCTGTTATAAAACATGAACACATGTCTTTTTTTTGTTTGTTTGTTTGAAAGCAGGTCTGGTTCCTTATTTTGATATGTAATAGGCTGCTATGAATATATTCATAGCAGAAAATATTTTGAGGGCAGTCAAATTGAGCAGAAAATCATCGTAAAATGCAGGCTGTGGCTGACAGCTTAAAAAAATGGCGAGAAAGAGTTAATAACAGGTCATTAACATGGCATCAGTGATTGTGTTTGAACTAAATATGAGAGAGTCAGTTGAATTGGCTCACAAATTTGTCATAATGGTTTATTTGAGAGCCTGTCAGAAATCCAATAATTTATCAGAATCCACAAATCAAAAAACTGGAGAAAATCACTGAAAAATAATTGGTAAAAATGCTATTTAATCATTCCCAAAACCCAAAATATAATATACTAATAATTAATTTTATTCAGTTATGATTGTTGTCAAGGACTATTGTAGTACTTTATAGAAAATATTACTATTTCTGTCTTTCTTTTTTAACTTTATTCGATGTTTCTTGCTGTTTCCTTGTAAAATGTTAGTGAAATTTACTGTTGTTATCTTTTCAGTGAAAGTCTGTATCTTATCTATGCCCTCTTCCTTGTCTGTGTGAAGAAAATAAGATGTTATTATGTGACTGCAGTGGTTGTGATGGTAGGCGAAGGCGGGATCATGCTCAGGGAGGCAAAATGGAGTCTCTAGTCACCATTAGGCTAACCTGACACCTGTCTGCTCATCCGGAATTTCTGGAAGCTCTTGTTTCTTGTCACAGAAATATACGAACTGCCACAATGTTACTACAATTTGTCTGACAGACTGCTGAGGCTCAAAATCGTGTTTTATGGCACTCATGGGTATGCTGTAGTGCTGCTTTGAGGGTTAACCTAATTGGTGATTGTTTATGAGTGTTTAGTTGTAAGAGTATAAGGCTCAGAGGAACAGTTTCCAGGAATGGGCCTTGTCTCACAGGTGGTGTTATTTGAATGCGCTCGCTCCAGTTTATTGGGTTTACTCAGAGTGTGGGCTGTTTTATGAATTTAACTTGGTTTACTTGTAGAAACACTGCATGAACCGTGAAAACAAGGGGATTCATGTTTCCGATGTACTCTTAACAACAAAAAAAGACATTCATTTATATGTTTGAGTAATGCTTAAATATAGTGTTGGTAACAGTAATACATTTAAAAGAAGTTTCATATTTAAGCAAAAATAGTGCACAAATTCTCTTATGATTTATAATCAACAGCGATAATACGGTCAAAGTCCCTTTCAGGCAAGTCATTTCACTCGGCGGCCATTTTTGAAACCCCTTTGGGGCAGTATACTCCAGCATTCTGTTTGAATGGGGATACATTAATTTCTCCAAAACTGCTTGCCAAGCTTACGATTGAATTTCATATTAGGGGTCACCAATGAAATTAAGCAACAACTGTCCCTTTAGTTTCATTTCTAATAGTCCAAATCACACAAAAACTGCAGATTCTCACGTCTGGTTTGAGCCACTCCCCAAGAGTATCGTCAGTCTGTAGCGATCAATGATTTGCTCCTGTACTAGAAGGTGGGCTTTATTCACCATATAGCGATCTATGATTGGCTTCTGTACTAGTAGGCGGGGCTTTATTCACCATATTGACATTTTACAATTTTCCCCCATTTAAAAAGATACGAGTGACATGTCTTGTGTATTCTATAGTCTTTGATACAGTGCAGGGATGTAACAGCGATGTTTTGGAGTAGTATTTTAATTTAAAATACCTGCTATTTATTTATTTTTAAATGTATTTTTCTGTTACATCAAAGTTCTTTTAAGGGTCCGATCACACCGAACGTGATTTTCCGTTACAAAAAAGGAGCTTTTTATATCACTAGGCAACGACTGTATCAGCTGTGTATTGTGCGAGAGTGTTGCTGTTGATATTGTTATAATTGTAATGTTTAATAATATTGTGATAGTCATGATTTGTAAAGTCATACAACTCTGGATAACAGCGACCACTAGTCTCTCCTCCATCTTCAAAAGTCTCTGTAGTTGTCTTGACAACACAAGCACTGATGTTGCCTCAACGGAAACCTGGCCTCTGCTTTAATTTGATTGGAGAATGAAAAAGACGCGACTGGCGTAATGCTTCATTCGCTCAGAGTTGACTTTTTTTAACTGCGAGTGCATGGCGCAGCGGCAAAAATGCGAGGCGCAGCAAACGGTTAAAACGCAAAAAGCATAAGCAGTGCGCAAAAAGCTCTTGGCCATTAGTAAACCATTCAAAAGATGCGCCTCTTAATGCAAAAAGCGCGTTCAGTGTGATCGACCTCTAAGGAAAGTAATTTTACTCTGCGGCCATCTTTGTAACTGCTCTCAAGCAGTATGGCGTTCTGTTTCAATGGGGAAACATCAAATTCTCAAAAATTGCTTGGCAAGCTAATGATTAAACAACCGTGTCTTTAATTTCATTTCTAAACGTTTGAATAGCACAAAATCTCCAGAAACTCATGTCTGGTCCCAGAATCGTCACTGTATATCGATCAATGATTAACTCCTTTACCAGAAGGTGGGGCTTCATTCGCTATATTGACTGTTACACTTTTCATGTCTTGTGACATGTCTTGTGTATTCTATAGTCTTTGATACAGTGCAGGGATGTAACAGCGATGTTTTGGAGTAGTATTTTAATTTAAAATACCTGCTATTTATTTATTTTTAAATGTATTTTTCTGTTACATCAAAGTTCTTTTAAGGGTCCGATCACACCGAACGTGATTTTCCGTTACAAAAAAGGAGCTTTTTATATCACTAGGCAACGACTGTATCAGCTGTGTATTGTGCGAGAGTGTTGCTGTTGATATTGTTATAATTGTAATGTTTAATAATATTGTGATAGTCATGATTTGTAAAGTCATACAACTCTGGATAACAGCGACCACTAGTCTCTCCTCCATCTTCAAAAGTCTCTGTAGTTGTCTTGACAACACAAGCACTGATGTTGCCTCAACGGAAACCTGGCCTCTGCTTTAATTTGATTGGAGAATGAAAAAGACGCGACTGGCGTAATGCTTCATTCGCTCAGAGTTGACTTTTTTTTAACTGCGAGTGCATGGCGCAGCGGCAAAAATGCGAGGCGCAGCAAACGGTTAAAACGCAAAAAGCATAAGCAGTGCGCAAAAAGCTCTTGGCCATTAGTAAACCATTCAAAAGATGCGCCTCTTAATGCAAAAAGCGCGTTCAGTGTGATCGACCTCTAAGGAAAGTAATTTTACTCTGCGGCCATCTTTGTAACTGCTCTCAAGCAGTATGGCGTTCTGTTTCAATGGGGAAACATCAAATTCTCAAAAATTGCTTGGCAAGCTAATGATTAAACAACCGTGTCTTTAATTTCATTTCTAAACGTTTGAATAGCACAAAATCTCCAGAAACTCATGTCTGGTCCCAGAATCGTCACTGTATATCGATCAATGATTAACTCCTTTACCAGAAGGTGGGGCTTCATTCGCTATATTGACTGTTACACTTTTCCCATTCCAAATTGTTTGAGTGAGGAGTATAAACAAAAACAATGGTCTCAACTAGGGATGCTCATTTTGGTTAATTTTGCCAACTGACAACGACCGCTGGTTAGATTAATATTAGATTACTATTTAATTTTAAAAAAAGTTGTCATGTATATTTTGTGTCTGACACATTAAATATTGCATTTTAAAATACTGACTTATTTTAACATACAAACATATTAACAACAACAGAACATAACCGAACATCTTCACACACCTGCAGTGTTTCCAACTAGGGTTGGGCCGATAGACGATGCTATCGTCTATCGCCGATGGCCAATAAACTTCATGATGCTGAGCCGGCATCGCGATCCATCGCCCCGCCCCACATTTATATTGATATATAACTTATTATTTGCATGTCATCTTAATAGCAATAACAGTCTTTTCATGAGCTGTGTTATATTTTACTTATATCTGCCATTTGCACGGCTGACAGCATCGTGAGGATTAAATACATCGTGAGGATTATACAGTACCTCTCGCGCTTAAAATGTGTAGATTTAGTGGCAAACGCTGTTACTTGCAAACCCCGTCCCACAGACTTTACAGTGAATGGCTTTAGTCATTTTCATAGCGGACTTGAAGCCACTGGAAGTCTTTTATCCTCTCTTGGAAAAGTGTAAATGGTGGATTAACATTCAGCACATGATCACTAATAAGATGTGCCAATTTTTAGTGACTGTATGGTTTCTCTAAATCTGTCAGCGCTTCACATTTCCGCAGTTGCAGCTCCTGTCATGTGAAGGCAGAAGGCATTGACTGAGTGATTGACAGCTGATATTAACCAATCTATTCGCGTTTAGTTCTAGCGCAGTGGGCCAGTAAGAAGAGCACAAAGGCGGGGCAAGCATTCCGGGCTTTTTTTACTTAAGCAAGTTCACAATCGCATAACAACTGTTTTAATCTGTTCCTGAGCGCTGTGTTTGGCGTCTTTAGGTGCAAAGATGCATCCTGCATAAATGTCTCCTAAATCCGCGCACGCGTTGAGGATTTTGAAGTAAAAACAGGTCGCACGGCAACAATTAATGCACTAGCACAAATGCTTTCAAATATACATTTTAGGTCGCATAAAATTTCGGGCGCATACGCCGAAACGGTCGAACCCTAGCATCATTACTTGTTATTATTTCCTCATAATAATAGTAATAAAATAAGGAAGTTATCATTAATCACAATACAAATACAGTGAACTCCAAACGAACTCTCGTCTGGTCTCCGCCACCAGCTGTGGGGAAAAAGCCATTATAAGGACACAGATCCCTCTGCTTATTCATGCCAGAGTCCCACAGAAAAAAAGTGATTGACAGGTGGTAATTTGTGTAAATTTATTTATGGTTTGGTTATGGGTAAAGCAAAGACCATATGGGTCAGGTAGTGAAAACGATACGCTACAATTATTAAATTTGTTATGAATTAATTGATATTTAACAACAACCACCCCCACCCCGCCTACGACGACGATACCATCGTCCATCGCCGATGTTCACATTAGACATCGTACGATGCCAAATTGGTCAACATCGCCCAACCCTATTTCCAACAGCACAGAAAAAAAGAGTAAACTAAATAAATAGTGCTGCTCTAGATATTTTTCACTTAAATGACAAATTTAGATTACAAAACGAAAACACTGACTGAATCCTTTTTAAGGATCGGCATAGGCTGTTTTTTCAATCATGTTTTTTTCCGTCAAATAAAAATAGCAGGCTACCTCAAATCGAACGCTCCACGGAAAATAGGCCTATGCGTTTAGTTAATGCTCCACTCTAATTCTTTTATCACAACCTCTGTCAAAATCTTTAATGACTTATATTAAAAATTATGTCTTGAGCATCTGATTTTACCTTAGAGCTTGTGTTCTTTTATATCCTCTCTCACTCGCGGTTCATGTGCGCACGCTGCGTGTGATGAAACACAAAGACGAGGCACATATGTGGACTTTTTGTAAAGTACAGTAAAGTATTTTGTAAAGCGTTTTAGTTCCGATACCGCAAGGCACACCACACTGCCTTTTTTGTCGACAAGAAAAAAAACGCGGTGCTCACTTTTTATGTCACTAGGAAACGACTAAATCAGCTGTGTGTTGTGTAAAATTTATAAAGTAATACAGCTCTGGATAACTTAAAACAGCAACTGCTAGTCTCTCCTCCATCTTTAAAAGTCCTTTGAAGTCGTCTGATGTGACTGACGTAACGCACTTTTTCCGCTCAGGGTTGACTTATTTCAACTGCAAGCACACATCACACAATGGCAAGAACACGAGGTGTCAGAATCAAGAGCGTCTGTGCTCCGCGTCTCACATCTTCAAACACCACCGCGCGTTCACAGCATGTCAGGATTGCCTTACGAGATGCAAGTCATTTATTAAATGATGTAGATACACCAGCAAGTTTCATTTTCACTGTTGATATTTGGCGCCAGTTAATCCGGAGATGGCGATTTTGTTCGCTTTGACTCGTTGGATAGAAACGCTGCTTTATTCGTACATCTTTTATGTGACAATCCAGTTTTGCGCATAAAGTTAATTCGCATTTTTGCATGGAAACATACCAAATGACTCCACAAATCCTGTATTCTTAACTGTTGTTATTTGGTTAATTATAATCTTAACTCGACATTGCTGATCCTGTGATGTGACTATTGCAGAATCGCACATTGCGAGGTCAATGCTAAAATTATATTTTGTGTCATCCTATTGTATAAACTACATTGAATGACATTTTAGCCATAAATGATTTTGTTTACATCAATCTCGTAAATAATTTTGAAGATTCATGAAGACTTGAACAGCCAGCTCCATTGGGGCACATAAACAACACCTAATTTGACTAAATGGAAACATTGAGTCTGATAAACATTGCCTGTTCAAATATAATAATTAAAACAACATGGCATGCTATGAACGCAGTGACACCTTGGTCCTTTCTGACCTTCTGTCAGCCCTTTATCCGCCATACTAACATTTAGACAGCTGGGAATTAACAAACAAAAGCACTATTCATCACGCGGACACAATCAGAGCTCAGTAAACATTAGTAAGTTACACATGTTAATTAGCCCGATCCATGTCGCATCTGCCGTTACAACATGCCAAGTAGAATGAAGACCGACGTTGAGATTCTCTGTCCAATTTCATGTCGCAGAACTGGATTTTCAGATTCGGTGGTTCAAGCCTTCATTGCAGGCCATTCAGCTCTTCCATCTTGGCTGTTTATAACAGGGCTGATGTCATTGTTCTGCGTGACTTCTGCTATCTGGCTCCACCGGCTGCTTTAGGAGGGGCTGTTGTTCAGTTTGCTGCGTTCACTATGGGAGGACCATAAAACTGGAGCGAGAACACAGCGTGAACCTTGTGAAAGGCAGGCAGGGCAGGCGGATCATGCAGATAATACCACAGGCTGTTTATGACAAACGTGTTGAGGAAACTCATCAGTTATTAATTATGAAATGAATAAGACAAAGGAAGTCGTTGCGTTTGTTGTTTTGTACGTTATTTAAAGTTGCTTCCACAAGAAGTCATATTTTAACAGCTTTTACCTTTGAGAATTGGTGCAATGTTATCCAAAAGCGATGTTATCAAGCATCATGATCATATGATAATGCACTTTACATGACCATTTTCCACCCTCATTGTCACTTTTTAAGGCCCAGGCTCATTGGAAATATGTGTCTCACTTTTTTTGCGATATGTACAATATGTTGCTCTGGGTAGTAGGGCTGCACAATTCTGGCTAAAATGAGAATCCTTATTTTTTTTTATTATTTTTTTTAGCTTAAAATAAAGATCACGATTTTCTCACGGTTTGTAGATGTAATATAAAGGTTAATATGAGTAGGCTCTTATTATTGTTATTGCTCAAACATATGGTAAAACAAAAATAATATTAGGCCTATGTGTAGGTTTACTGTTGGTTAAAATGCTAAATTTAGTATAGACTTGGTGTGCTTGAACAGACTTTAAATATGTCCTGTTTGTTAATTCACAGTAAAGTGTGGCATCAGAATACAGCTATTCATAATTGTAAAGTTAAATTGTTATGTTTGAGACATACGCTTGTCATTTGTCATTGACAACATTATTAGACTGTTTTTTTTTTCACTGGTAAAATGAGACATTTGTCATTATCAGATACCTTCATGCATTATATTCAACATTATATAGGCTAGAGTAGTTATACTGACACTGTTAAACATTTATTCTCATGTACAACACTCTGAGTTCACTATTAAAGAAAAAGCATATTAAATGCCTGTCTTAATCATAACTTTAAAATGCGATATGATTGTTTAAATTATTTGTGCACTGGTTTAACTTTCATGTCATGGCTGCCATGACGCGGTTCATATCATGGCTGCCTTCACTTAGAGCAAAAAATAAAAAATAAAAGTCATACATGCTAATCATACTTCTCGTGCGGCTCCCAAATGAACGCTCGATGCAACAAACAGTACGTTGTTTACGTTATTCAGACACCCTAGTTTTACGTTTCAGATGAAAAATCCACAAGAGGGCGCTGTCGACGTTTTTGAATATCTTTTTTGAAATGCGACTCTTAGGGTACATTTTAGATAGATGTGCTTCGTGTACATATTCATGAGACCTACCCACATAGCTCACACAGCGAACTGCTGAATGAAATTGTTCCCTAAACCCAACCAATAATGTTTTCAAATGAAAACTTAAAAGAAAAATCACACTTTGACCATGTAGTTTTAACTGAATTTTACATAGCTTTTGTGGAACCGTGCTTCACCGGACTCTAACTGAGTGCTCTGCGTCATAAGTACAATACCGTGCAAAGTGAGCTACCGAGCAGACTGACCACGCTAGAAGAGTTGTTTGTATTAAGATAGATCATGTTAAGCTGTTTTGTGGCATTTATGTGGTGTTTTGCAAAGAACTACACAAAACAATTATGTATTGGTCGATAATATATCTCTAAAAAAAAAACATTAGTTTGAAAAGGAACAGAGGCTTTTTGTTGTCATAATGCATCGTAGCGTTCATTTTACCTAGAAACTGTCAAACTTTTAAGTCTGTTTTTGTTTCGCTTTCACACAAATTTTGTTTGAAATGTGTATTTCCAATGAGCCTGTTTTTTGCTACTATGTCTTTAAGATGTGTATTTGCAGGGTTCCACACAATCCAATCACGTTTTCCCAAAACAAATCAGTTAACTTACTAGGTTAACTTATTAACTAAACAAATTTAAGTGGATTGAATATAAAACAATTAAGTTTCTGTGTACTAAATTTTACCCACATCATGTAAAACTGACCTATTGATATGTTAAATATAAGTTTAGGTCTCTTATAGTCATTGTTTGAAGACATGCTTAAATGTGATGTGGGAAGTCAAACTTCCCAATTCAAAATGAATTTCCCCAGTTCAAGTTTGTTTACATGTGGATTGGTTTCAAATGGATCAATTTTCAGTGCTTCAGTTTATCGAAGGACATAAATCTCTCGATGACTTACTTTAAAGGCAGATGAAACGTCAATGGCGTTGTTAACAACAGTAGAAACAGAATGATTCAGTTAGAAGGCTGTTACATGAATTTACTATGGATTTACTGTGGTATCAGTAGCTGCATCACGGTATTGTGGCAGGATTAGGAGCTATACTTATGTGTTTTATTAGGATATTAATGAAGGCATGTTAAATGTATTAGTGACATTAGTGTAGTAGTGACACGCCATTACAGTAATTGTTGTAATTATAGCATTTGCATTCTACATTAACATAAGTTAAAACATTATTCAGTAGTGTTTTTCATACAGTTGTCATAGAAACCACATGGATACATTTCAACAGCTATAAGGTGCTATATTTGATTTGTTATTATCTAAATTAAGGATATTATTGATATAATATTGTTATCTTAATAAAATTAAGGTCATAACTAATTTTACAGATAATTAAACTTTTTTTGGTCATATCATCTAGACCAGGGAGATCTAAACTCAGTCCTGAAGGGCCTGTGTCCTGCATATTTTAGTTCCAACCCCAATTAAATACACCTGAACCAGCTAATCGAGCTCTTTCTAGGTTTACAGAAACTTCAGGCAGGTGTGTTGAAGCAAGTTGGAGCTAAACTATGCAGGACACCGGCCCTCCAGGACCGAGTTTGGGCACCCCTGATCTAGACCAACTCAACACAGATATAACTTTTCTTTTTAAATGATTAAAGTTTTTTGTTGGACTATCTAAATGCAAAGAAGGCCAGTCTTGTTCCTTCTGGTCAGAGAACATGCGCAAAAGGAAACTGATAGTTTGGTTCATATTTCATGGAAGTCCAACTAAAGCCCTTGATTCCACTGTGCACTTGCTCTTATGAATATTTAATATAGTTCCTCTAGTATAAAGGTAGCATTTGTTGTAATAAGATCATGATCATGAAAGGCTCCAATGTAACTGCGGTTTCTTACAAAAAAGTATTTTATTAAAATGAAAAAGGAAGATACTTTGCCACCTGTATAAAATATTAGCATAAATGTAAAATTAAAACTGCAAATACTTTTACTACAGGTGTTTGCAAATGTAATAAAAGCACACCCTTTTCTGTTCCTCATGCATTTGTTTATAATGACACTTGAGTTGTTTGACTTCCTTTATGAACAAATCATCAGCAGGTATCAAATTTATTGTTTTATCACAAAGACGTTATCCAGCTTAAGTGCTATCAACATTCATAATTAGGAAAATGTTTCTGCAAATCAGCATATCAGAATGATTTCTTAAAGATCATGTGATAAAAAGCTATCAAAAAAACAAAAATTGTTCACTTGTACATTTACTTTTAGTTGGCCACGCCCACTTATTTACTTTTCGCAGTATACGCAGAATAAAAAAAAATTTTTATAGTACACATTTCATTCCGCGGTAACTATATCATCATACTGTACAGCCCTAATGCACCCTAAACATATTTAACTTGCATTTTAACTTAATTGGACCACTTTAAATTGTCGTTCACTTGTACGATTACTTTTAGTTGGCCACGCCCACTTGTTTACATTTCGCAGTATACACAGAATATTAAAAAAATTATGTTACACATTTCATTCTGCGGTAACGATTTATACCATCATACCTCCCAGCCTTAAAGCTGCTAAACATATTTAACTTAAATGTTAACTTGATTAAATCATCGTTTACTTGAACGTTCACTTTTAGTTGGCCACGCCCACTTATTTACATTTTGTGGAAGACAACGAATACAAAAATATTTTTTGGTACACATTTCCTTTCGTGGAAACTACTTATACCAGGGGTGCCCAAATCAGTCCTGGAGGGCCGGTGTCCTGCAGAGTTTAATTTAAACTTGCCTCAACAAACCTGTTGGAAGCTTCTAGTTTGACGAGTAGGAGCATGATTAGCTGGTTCAGGTGTGTCTAATTGGGGTTGGAACTAAACTCTGCAGGACACTGGCACTCCAGGAACCAGTTTGGACACCCTGAACATACTGTATTTAACTTCAGTATTAGCTTAATTGAATCATCGTTCACTTGTACGGTCACTTTTAGTTGGTCATGCCCACTTATTTACATTTCGCAGTACAAACAGAATAAAAAAAAAATTATGGTACGCATTTCATTCCGCGGTAACTATTTACACCATCTTACCGCCCAGCCACAATGCACCCTAAACATATTTAACTTGAATATTAACTTGATTGAATCATCGTTTGCTTCTACATTCACTTTTAGTTGGCCACTGCCACTTTTTACATTTAGCAGTAAACACAGAATCAAAAACTATTTTATGGTACACATTTCATTCCGCTGTCATTTTCATTCCCAGTCCTAATGCACCCAAAAAAATTAATTTAAATATTAGCTTAATTGAACAACTTTAAATCGTCATTCACTTGAACGTTTACTTTTAATTGGCCATGCCCACTTGTTTACATTTTCGCGATGCACACAAAATAAAGGTACACATTTCACTCAGTATTTACGATATTTATACTGCCATACTGTACAGCCCTAACGCACCCTAAACATATTTAACCTAAATATAAGCTTAATTGAACCATTTTAAATCATCGTTCACTTGTACGTTCACTTTTAGTTGACCATGCCCAATTTTTTACATTTTGCACTATACACAGAATATAAAAAAAATTATGGTACACTTTTCATTATGCGGTAACAATTTATACCATCATATTGCCCAACCCTAATGCCCCTAAACATATTTAACTTAAATGTTAACTTGATTGAATCATCGTTCACTTGAACGTTTACTTTTAGTTGGCCACACCCACTTATTTACATTTTCGCAACACACACACAGAATAAAATAATATAATGGTACCCATTTCATTCTGCGTTAACGATATTTATACTGTCATACCGCACAATCCTAACGCACTCTAAACATAATTAATTTAAATATTAGCTTAATTGAACCACTTTAAATCTTCGTTCACTTGTACGATTACTTTTAGTTGGCCACGCCCACTTGTTTACATTTATACCATCATACCACCCAGCCCTAATGCCCCTAAACATATTTAACTTAAATGTTAACTTGATTGAATCATCATTCACTTGAGCGTTAACTTTTAATTGGCCACGCTCACTTATTTACATTTAGCGGTACACACAGATTAAAAACAATGAATGGTACACGTTTCATACTGCAGTAATGATATTTAAATCGTCATACCGAACAGCCCTAATGCACCATAAACATAACTTAAATATTATATTAATTGAACCACTTTAAATCATTGTTCACTTGGACGTTCACTTTTAGTCGGCCACGCCTATTTTTTTTTACATTTTGCAGTATACACAGAATATAAAAAAAATATGGTACACATTTTATTCTGCGCTAACGATTTATACCATCATAATGCCCGTAAACATATTTAACTTAAATGTTAATTTTGAATCATCGTTCACTTGAACGTTTACTTTTAGTTGGCCACACCCACTTATTTACATTTTCGCAATACACACACAGAATAAAATAAAATGTATGGTACACATTTCATTCTGCGGTAACGATATTTATACTGTCATACTGCACAATCCTAACGCACCCTAAACATAATTAATTTAAATATTAGCTTAATTGAACCACTTTAAATCATCGTTCACTTGTACGTTTACGTTTAGTTGGCTACGCCCACTTATTTACATTTCGCAGTATACACAGAATATAAAAAAAAATTAAGGTACACATTTCATTCTGCGATAACGATATTTATACAGCCCTAACGCACCCTAAACATAACTTAAATATTAGCTTAATTTAACTACTTTATACATCGTTCACTTAGAAAGGTTTTTACGCAAATACCAGATACCAGACCACTAACTTTGAACTACACTTTTTTTCTATTTCTTGCCAAACAGTGCTGTCACAGAGACACCTATTTCAGTGATATCCATCAGGAATCAGCAACTTTTCATACCTGCATCTTTAAATGTCATAATCTTAAAAAAATATATAGATATATAAAAAATATGAATGGTCCAAACTTGGTCATCATTATTTCTCAGTTGGTATCTTTTGGTTGGTTTCTGTTCAATTCGCCCACTCATAATTACAACAAAAAAGCTCCAGTTTTCTTCATGATCCATCATTCTTAGCGGTGGACTCTTCTGAGGTGTTCATATTTTGGATAATGAGAGCAGAGCAGGCGATTAGCCCGTTTCTCCGGCTGGTGGAGTGAGACTCACGCTGGGTGTAGCTGAAGTGAGACGAGTCCTGTCTGTCTCTCTTCCAGTCTTTTCCACTCTCCCTGCTCCGCGCCGCGCTTTTTTGCATGCATAATGGATGAAACGATACACAATCTGCTCAGCCTCCTCTATCATTTAAAGCCCATGAATAATGGACGGCAGCCCACCTGCCTGTTTGCTCTGGAAATAAGTAAGGAATGAAGCAATGTGTCTTCAGGAGCGCTCATAACATATTGCTTCCTGCAGTGCGGGTATTTGTTCTTATTTGCACAGTGCCACAGTTGGTTGCACATGTGTGTATTTACCAGCCTATTTTTTTTCATTGAAAGCAGTGCTGGTGGGTGTGTGTGTAGGTGTCTCGCTTTGCTGGCTGAGTGGGTGTCTGTCGAGAGTCATGCATGCAGGGTTATGGTGGCACACGGCTCTCTGTGGCCTGTTTTCATTCGCCCTTCTCCCCCTGCAGGCTTTGGCTGTTGTCATACAGCCACGTGCTTCGTGCAGCCAGACTGTGCCATCTTCATAGGACACACATTTGAAAGCTCTGCCTTACTTTATAAGGGTTCAATGATTACTTGGTCTGGACAGGCCATACATTTTTGATTTTCTTCCCAAAATGTTCTTTTGCTATTACTAGGTTTGAGGTTTTAGTCTTTCTACTTCAAAAATTAATCAGATTTCCTTAAAAATAAAAATCAAGTGCCTTTTTTTGAACAGTGAATAATTTTTTTTTGTATTTTTGCAGGCTACACTCCAAAAACTTTTGCTGCTTGTTCAAAATACTTATTTAAAATGAGTTGAAACGACACAATTCTTAATTTTTTGGGGAGACAAATTAATTGCTTTATGTACAATCCACTTTAATTTGTATGAAGTTAACTTAATTTATTTGTGTTGGGACAACATGAAGGATTGTTGTGCAGAGCCCAGAATTTTTTTGCAGTGTATATTCTCACTATTTTGAGCAATTCAGTATGCCTATAAATTCAGCCGATAATCACATTTCATGACTCAATCGGTTGGAGATCGGTATCAACCAATAATCACATTTTATGACTCTATCGGTAGGAGATCGGTATCAGCCGATAATCACATTTCATGACTCGTTCGGTAGGAGATCGGTATCAGCCGATAGTAACATTTTATGACTCCATCGGTAGGAGATCTATATCAACCGATAATCACATTTCATGACTTGATCAGTAGCAGCCGATAATCACATTTTATGACTCAATCAGTAGGAGATCGGGATCAGCCGATAATCACATTTTATGGCTCGATCAGTAGGAGATCGGTCTCAGCCGATAATCACATTTTATGACTCGATCAGTAGGAGATCGGTCTCAGCCGATAATCACATTTTATGACTTGATCAGTAGGAGATCGGGGAGATCGGTATTGGCTGATAATCACATTTTATGACTCGATCAGTAGGAGATCGGTCTCAGCCGATAATCACATTTTATGACTCAATCGGTAGGAGATCGGTATCAGCCGATAATCACATTTTATGACTCTATCGGTAGGAGATCGGTATCAGCCGATAATCACATTTTATGACTCAATCAGTCAGAGATCGGTCTCAGCCGATAATCACATTTTATGACTCAATCAGTCAGAGATCGGTATCAGCCGATAATCACATTTTATGACTCGATCAGTAGGAGATCGGTATCAGCCAATAATCACATTTTATGACTCAATCAGTCAGAGATCGGTCTCAGCCGATAATCACATTTTATGACTCAATCAGTCAGAGATCGGTATCAGCCGATAATCACATTTTATGACTCGATCAGTAGGAGATCGGTATCAGCCAATAATCACATTTTATGACTCGATTAGTAGGAGATCGGGGAGATCGGTATTGGCTGATAATCATATTTTATCACTCGATCGGCAGGAAATCGGTATTGGCTGATAATCACATTTTATCACTCGATCGGCAGGAGATCGGTATTGGCTGATAATCACATTTTATGACTCAATTGGTAGGAGATCGGTACTTGATTTAATTTTGTAGTCAAGCTTTAGCTCAATAATCTGTAAGCTGTGACAATAATTCTGCAACAACTGTTAAAAATTACCTGTTTTTGTTCGATATCTGTGAGTTTGAAACCAAAAAATTCCCATATTACCAATGCTGTTTTCTTTGATAATAATTTGTCTAGTATTGCTTCTGAAACAGCAGACACTGCCATGCCACTTGTCTGCGCTTTCCTGTTTGTTTTCTCTTTCTTTTTTTTTTTATTTATTGTGGGCGTTCTGCATTGTTCAGTTGTGCAATTCTGATTGGGAAGAATAAAAGTGCACTCACTTAATTGGCTAGGAAGACTGTCAAGGGCTGGCGAATCTAAATAATGCATGTTTCATATTGCAGCCTCTTGTGATTAACTAATCACAACGTTTTAAATCGCGATTACGTTTTAATTTCAAATAATCGCACAACCCCACTCTGTATTGGCTGATCCCCATGACAAGGAAGCGGTGCTCGTTATCGGCTGCAAAAATCCTGATCGGGGCATCCCTACCATAAATACTATGGTTTTACTTTTTTAAAACGGAAATGTACTGTACACTTTTAGTTTTAATTATATATTATTTATTTAAATATAATTTAAAACATAATTTAAAACATAAATTTATTGCATAATATATTGCTATATTATCGTTATTTGATAATAGTATATGCAATATGCGTATCGCAGACTTTTGCGATAGACTACATTTATTCTATGCATTGGTTGTTTATCTAAATTTGACCAATCAGATGGGACCTTACTATTATTATCCTTGCACATGGCTGTATTTACAAGGATACTTGGCAAAATTTGTATTTTGTATTTTTTTTATTCTTACATTAGAAAACAGAAAGACCAGAAATAGACTTTAAAAACGGAGTTCTGAACAATGTGCGAGTACCGAATTTGTATCTCATTCAAATCTTGTACTAAAATAGTTAAATCTGCTTGGAAAATGTCAGTTAGCATATCAGATTTTGTCACTGCACAGCAATTGCCAAATATACCGAGTGTCTTTCACTCTGGCCCCAGGCCACCAGGCAGTCCTTATTGTCAAGCCCTGTTCTGTCCCTCTTTTTGTCTATGACCTTTTTCTTTTATTGTGTAGAGGCTTGTATGTGTGTGTTTTTCAAGCATGGTCTGTCATTCACCTCGGGGCTCTGCTGTATTGTGCATTAGGGCCTGCGGTGGCTGGATTCACAGCTGACTGCACCAGCTTTGATCAGGACCAGATGTAGAGCAGGATCTCCTGGAGAGACAGGATTACTCATTATGATCGGACGACTCCCAAACACACAGACATTCTTACAAGCCACCCACTGCATCAAAGCTTGCCATGTGGAAATAGACTCACCATAGGCATTTCGTCATGACCCAAATGGCTGAATCATGTCAGATGCATAATGAACATGACTATTTGTAGTGTAAACCGCATTTTCAACACCCAGTTATATATTTCTGGTGAACTGCTCTATTAAAGGAATAGTTCTATTAAACATGTACATTTCCTGTTAATTTACAAGTGATCCAAGATCAGCCTTTCTTTATTCAGTAGAGAGCATCAGAATTGATCTCGTATTCGAAGGAGCCGTTGCAGCATATCTACAAATCAGTTACATTCCCACATAAAAACGTGCTTTCTAGCGTGAAAATGTTGCACACTTTTTATCAAATTCATGAACCAAAGTTTACAGGACTGTGATCTCTGGATTCCTCTCAAGGGCTGGACTTGTTTGCCGCCGAATTGCGTCATAGCTCATTACCATAAAGTTGACTCCATTACCAAAAACTCTCCTTAATGCCCACACTGGCGACGACACACCGCACCACTTCTCGCTGCCAGCTCCCATTGAAAATGAATGACTTCCGGCTACTTTGATGCTCTTGACGCTTTCGGTTTGAACGCACGGTTATAATGGCAGTCAATGGCGAAAGTCTTTTGAGATAAAAAATAAACGCATACACATGAATTCAAATCAACAGTCATGGCTCCTGATGACACACTAAGGTCTTGTGAAGTAAATTGATCGCTTCGTCTAAAAAACGGATCATTATTTACAATATTATTAGCTTTAATCCCCAGCCTGGTCAAACGGTTTTCGGCGGATGTGCGATTGTAGTCCTGACTCCTCTCACTTGATTCAATCAACAATATCTATCAACAAACTGGGTGACCTGACCTCTCGTTCAAGTGTGTGCCCTTGAGCATTCTACATATATTCACACATGCACCGCAAACTGTTTGTCTAGGCTGTGGATTAAAGCTAATCTGTGGTAAATAATGTTAAATTTCTTACACAAACTGATCAGTTTGCTTTACAAGACCTCAGTTTATCATCGGGAGCCAGGGGGATCGATTTGGACTTGTTTGTATGTGTCTGTTTTTAATCTAAAAAACCTAACTATTCAGTGTTATTATATGAATCACCAAGGTCCACGGATTCAGCTAAAAATCTTCTTTAATGTTCTGCTGAAGAAAGAAAGACACCCACAACTGTGGGTGAGTAAATTAACATGACGTTTTCATTTTTGGGTGAACTATACCTTTAAGCAGTTTCTAGTGGATTTTAAATTTTGTTTGTGTATTTTAATTTGTATAAATTGAAATTAGTTTAGGAGTACCACAGTAGTCCTCACTTGTGCTTTAGCTGATCAGCAGCAACTCACAGATATTCATTTTACAGTGCAACAGATGTCATTGGGTTCTTCAACTTTTGATTCTGAAGGCTGGGACACACCAAGCCATTGCCAAACATCTAGTGCCAATGAAATCCAACTGTGTTGTCTTCTTGTGTCTAGTTCCGTCTGGACCAAAAAGTTCCCTGTAATCACACCAAATGGATGGCAGATGACTGGAAAAAGCTTGCACTTTCTGCACCTGCATGAGAACATGTTTCTTTCCACACCCATGGGTGACAGTTCTGGTTTCCCTTTCTCCTGGAATAAGAAAACAGAAATTCCGGTGCGACCATAGAAAGCATAAACAAAGCAGCTTTTAGGACCATTATCACAGCAATTGTTACTCACTTTGAAGGGATTCGCTCATGCAAATATGTCTGATGATCTAATAAACCCATATTATAGCAAATATTTGAGAAATGTAGCAAAATTACAGCTGATTTGAATTTAAAGTGTTTACTTGGTTACGTCATTTTGCTGAATAAGCATTTAGAGCTCTCTCTTCAGTCAATGGCAGACGCTTATTTTACATTCTAAATCGGGCCAAATTGATCCAACATTAACTCGACAAGAGGCAATGTGTGGAACACAACAAACAAACTAGCCGGACTGATGACCCAACGCTCGACTAACAGCTTGGTGTGTTTTCCTTCATGAGTGTATTCCAAATCCAGAACTAGTGATTCATATTACCTGGCTCTTTTTAGACCACATTAAGTGTAGCCTGGTTCCAAATCAAATGATTCTTATGAGCCGATTCTTTTTAGAGAATCAAATCGGGCCGATCACTCTACGCAGACTACAAATCAGGCTTTATTCTTGCAAACTGGTTCTTTTTAAAGATACAAATATTACAACATTGCTGTGATTAGTCATTTCCTGCTTCCCAAATTCACATAATTATACTACGCCATAAAAGTATGGACTTTTTTTGTCAAGGAAAAATATACACTTTTGAGTGTGTAACAGAAGAGTATGCAAACTTTTGGACATGCTACTTCCTCGTTAACAGATTGTTGTGTTGCTTAGTTATGAGCCCCGTTAATCATCCACACATCATCCACATTTCTGTCATATTTAATTTCCTACCTTATTGAAGAAGCAGCAGCAGGTTAATCTCCCAATCATGAGTCTTTCATGCAGTGAAATCTCCTCAGGTCTTTGGATATTTATGCATTCAGATATTAATGTCCAAACACGTCTTTATATAAGTTCAGTATTGTTGTTGCAGATGAAATATAACACGGAAAACACTATTTAAATATTTTCCAGTTGGCTAAATATTAACAGTCATACAAACATCTTTACCAAAGCCTCTCTACTTGAAGGCTGGTCTTACGCGTCCATTGTGTTTGTAGTTTATTTACACTCTTCACCCGCGTTCGTGGTTCTAATCGAATTCACGTCCAATGCGCAATGTACTATGGGCAATATCAGTGGTTAGAGTATGGACGGTTCTACACTTAAAAATTTTACCAGAAATATTAAACCATCCAGGAACCTTTGGCATACTCTTTTCAACATACTACGATTTGGGACATACTAATTCTGTTTTCAAATACTATTTAGGACGGATAGTATGCGAATTGGGACGCAGCAATTGTGTTTATGCACTCAATTCAACATGTCTCAACATGTCTGTGATTGGCTACAATACACATGTAAAAAAAACATTTGCTGCCCAATTAAATCACAGCCATTGCTATTTGAAAACTTAGTTGTATTAAACCGGTGCTGCGTCCCAATCCGCATACTATCCGTCCTAAATAGTATGTGAAAGTAGAATTATGCAGAATTATCCAAAGACCTGAGGAGATTTCTCTGCATGAAAGAATCGTGAATGGGAGATTATCCTCTGCAACAACACTTGTGGAACGCTAGTTGGCAGTGGGGTTTCTATGTTCCTCTGTCTAATTTCTTTGTGGGTGTTTTGTTTACACTGGAAATATTTGTAATGTTATCTTACTGTACAAGGCAGGAACTGGCAGACATGCAACGACTTTAATCACTAAACAAAAGTGTCCATCTGACGCTCTTCCACGGAGCCCCGGCCACACTTCTCAACGATACCAAGCCGACCAATCACAGAGCTTGCACTATGCATAGTCAGGACATGTAGTTGCATTTTTGTGAGGTGTGTGTCAGGATCGGCGTCAGCTCCGGCGAGGGGTATGCGGCTGTATGCTCCACGCAGAAGTGCATTTACATTTATGCATTTAGCAGACACTTTTATCGAAAGCGACCTACACCCGTGAACACACAGGGAGCTGTTGGGGGTTCATTGCCTTGCTCAAGGGAATCACCTAGAGATGAAACAATTATAGATTTTAGTTGTTCGATTATACTTTGAGGAGTAATCACAGTTATCATAATTATTATGCATTAATGAATTACAAAACACCACTAGTGCGTCGCTCCCAGTATGCGCACACAAGCCACTTCCCTCCATTGGAAATAATGAACTTCCGCATGCAAAAGATGCAATATGTGATGGGCCTTTAGTTCGTAGCCCCAGCCAGTGTGCATGCACATTAACCTTAGTGTACAAGCTTGGAACTTTAAACTAGCGAACAGTTGGCATTACTTTTAGTTGCAGCAGTTTTGTTCCGTGTAGAAACACTGTGTTGAGAAGCCTTTAGGATTAATTAACCATTCCTAATTAAAACATTAGAGGTGTGAACCTACACTGGTCTCACGGTTCGGTTCGGTTACGATTATCATGCCATCGATTCGGTTCAATTCGATATCTCGGTGCATCACGGTGCATTGACGATGCTTTCCCCAAACACAGTTTTATATTTGGGGCTGTCTGTATAAACACACACACACACACACACATAGACACACAGCACCAAGCAAGCAACACAGAGCATCACGCCCTCTCATTCACACACATACACGCACACACAAACATAGACAGCAACACACAGCATCGCTCTCTCTCATTCACAGTCCACAGACATAAACACACACACACACACACACACACACACACGTGCTTGCTCGGGAGCGATATTGTTAGACCGCCCGCTCCCGTTCAACTTACACCAGAGTTACCGACCGAGGAGAGAAAAAGTCACGCCAGCAGCTCAAATGGGCCACAGCGAGAGAGAGCGAGAGTAATGGAGTTTGCTTTCATTCTCTTAATCGCAGTGAAATAGGGGCTTCTGCTGTAAGTGTCAGTGAAAGATTGTCCAGAAAACACACACGCAGTGAAATTGTGCACAGTTTGTGCGTCAAGTAGGCAAAGCATTGTAAACACTCGCGCTTGCCTCCCTCGCCATAGTAAGCTACCGCGACATAGCGCACATAGATATATACACTAGATGTCGCCTACCCTACTGTTGTCTATTAGAAGGAACGCGTCAATAGAGCCGCCATTTTAGTACAGGGTAGCGCTCCTTTGAAATGAATGCAGGACCAAGGTGAAGTGGAGTACTGAGGCCATCCAAAGCCAGAGAAATACACATATACACATATATCTATGATCGGGAGTTTTCCCTGGTGGTCCGTATGCACATATTTTTTTAAATTACGAAATATTATAATTTTACATCACTTTTCTACATTGATGGATGTGACCGCACGGGCATTCCTGACAAAAAGTGAGTGTTTGTGTGCATGGAAATGCATTATCCTCCTTCCCTGTTTAATTTGATCTAATCCATGTCCTGAAACACACCCCCTCTCCTGCTTTCACTTCTCATTCTGATGGAGGGAGTGATTCGTTTGTGAATGAATCTCCGTTATGAACAACTCGTTGACTTAGCTGACAATAATACAAGTTTCTGGCAGCACAGGGTCTTCTTGTCATATTTCATAACATTGTTTGTTTATTTTATTCAACAAAACTAGCATAAGCTTAGAATTTAGCGCGAGTTGATGCTACTTTGCCTTATGGTCACTGCAGTAAGAGACTGTTTTATCATCAATAACATTACTTGTTAAGCACAAAAGTTCATAACATACAAAAACATTAAAAACGAAATCTTACCTATGAAATGTGATGACTTTGTGCTTTGCTCGTTACTACACCCGTAGACAGCGCTAAAGTCCAGCATCTTCACATTGTCACACTGTTTTGACTAGTGCAGTTGAATGACGTTTGTCCTAGGAGCACTGTACCAATGTGGCGGCGCTATTGACGCATGCTCAGGGTCCCTATGCGATATCTAGTGTATATATCTATGCATAGCGCATAGGAGATAAATGACGCCAGTACATAACACCGGTTATGATTATTACTGAACCGATACCGAATTGTCCGCGTCTGCATCGCGGTGCACCGAAGAAACAATTAATTTTGACAACCCCTATAAAACATGGTTGATATTGAAATTGGTTAATCGTTGCATCCCTAGAATCATCTAAGCTGTGGTATTGAGGTGGATATTCCCTGGTACCGGGACTCGGAACATTTAGATTGCAAGTGTAAATCAGCCTACAAAGTATAAAAAAAGCCTATAAAATCAGAAACAAACACACACACACAAAAAACATGTGTTACTTGAAAACAGAAAGGCTGTGTGTTCTGTCTGTTTGTCATACTTACAAACTAGAGTAGCTTTCTGATTGTAAGCACTGAAATCCTGATCCTCAATCCTCATTTTCTGTGACACTACAAAGAACCTGTGCCTGTTTTGTCCTCTGTGCCGCTCACTGGATTGGTGAATATATTGGAGCATACGGGCTGAAATGGCCCAACTCTCCGCCTGATCCCAGAAGGTGTTTAGAATTCACCACAGTGTTATTAAATGCACTCTGATTTGGCTGTGAGATACGACAGCGGCCTTTCATTTGCAAGCCTCTTAGGAAGCATGGACCTTCAAGAGATGCCACCATGTTTTAATATTCATTGCTACAAGGGAGCAGATAACGTCTTGGGTTTGTGTGCGTGCCCCGATATGAATGCAAAGAGGTTGCTCTAAACATTCACCCCCTCGCTCATGAATAATTTGATCAGACTTTTCTACCCCTGAAAATCTTGATTGCTATCAATGACCAAAGAATGTTTGCCTATCCTCCAGCTATACTCACTCGCTCTTTCTCTCTGTCTTTCTGCAGGGATTTCCTTCCGCGGGGCTCAGGCATCGTCACCCGCAGGCCTCTCATTCTGCAGCTAGTAAACAACAAAGCCGGTGAGTGTGTTAATGAGCACGGCAAAACTCTACAGAGTCTTCCCAGGTATTTAATATGTATGGCGGAAATCACACTTTTATGCTTATTCATGCACTCTAATTCATGCCTATAATGTTAGTTGAGGAACCCATTGAGGTGTGACCAAAAGTCGTCAAGCGACAGTTTGGTATTAGCTTAAAATATGGCTCTCAATGCTAGCTCATTGCTTTTTATTGACTAAATACCTATGACGTTTGCAGTTGTGCAGATATTCATACAGTTGAAGTCAAAATTATTCGCCCTCCTGTGAGTTATTGTTTCTTTTTCAAATATTTCCCAAATGATGTTTAACAGAGCAAGGGAATTTTCACAGTATTTCTTATAGTATTTTTTTCTTATGGAGAAATTTGTTTTATTATGGCTAGAATAAAAGCATTTTTTTAAAAATCATTTTAGGGTCAATATTATTAGCCCCCTTTAGCAATATTTTTTTTTTTTGCATTGTCTACAGAATAAACCATCATTATACAATGACTTGCCTAATTACCCTAACTTGCCTAACTTACCTAGTTAAGCCTTTAAATGTCACTTTAAGCTGAATATAAGTATCCTGAAAAATATCTAGTAAAGTATTATGTAGTGTCATCATTGCTAAGATTAAAGAAATCAGTTATTAGAAATATGTTGAAAAAAACTGCTCTACGTTAAACAGAACTTGGGGAAGAAAATTCCCAATAATAATTCTGACTTTAACTATGTATATAATAAAAACTGGGAAAATTGCCTTGAATTTTGAATATCATGGCAATTTAATCACAGTAAAATTGCATAATAGTATCATGTATTATGTTAACATGCACCATCTAAATCAGTGATTCTCAACCAGTGGGCTGCAGCGTTTGTAGCGTGTAAATACACACAAGTATACTAGTAAAACAATACATTTGGAGTTTGCAAAACGCACAAGGAAGTCTAACAATCAATTTAAATATAATTTGCCGATGTGAATTATTCATATCAGATACACATAGTGAAAGCAACTATAAAGTTTAATCTATTCTTCTCTAAGTTCACCAGCCACTTACTTGCATGTATTTGGGGAGTAGAATTCACGTGCTGAATCCTGCGTGTTCCGCTTTTATGAATGAGGCAAACGTGTGACCGCAAGTAAATATGGCCCATCTCACGTTATAGATCACGATCACTTACACGTTTATGTGAATTGGATTATCGGGTAACTGATGACATGATGAGCATGCGTGCGAATATGTTAAATTAAAACGGAAAAAAAAAAGCTAAATAAAAGGGATACATCTGTCATACAGCGCTATTGTGGCTGCGGTGTGTCACGTGACAAACATGATGCATTGCCATGGAAACATTAAGGGTAATGTTCTAAAATAATGGTCGCCTAAAAAAACTGACTCCTGGTTCCAGAATATTTTAAACCCACCAGCATAAGGGTTAACGACAGTAGTAAAGCCGCGGTGGTAGAGTTACCTTGCATTGCAAAATTAAAGACACATTTTTGTTCACTCGTCTTTTTTGGATCATTCATTTTTCCATCTGTTGTCATGTGCAGCTACACCACATATAAGCTTTTCTTTCCTAGTCATTTTGTCTAGTTTCCAGTCCAAATATGTAAAAAAATCTTAAATCAAGATGACTAGACAAGAAAAATGGCATGAGAAAATTAAGTGATGCTTCAAACTTCTGCTTGAGATTATGGGCCCTATTTTAACGATCTAGGCGCAAAAAGCATTAAGGGCGTGTCAGAATCCACTTTTGCGATTTTTAAGGACGGGAAATTCCGCTTTGCGCCGCGGCGCGTGGTCTAACAGGGTTAAGCTTATTCTCTTAATGAGTTATAGGTGTGTTTGGAGAATAAACCGATCAGAATCTCATCTCCCATTCCCTTTAAAAGTCAGTTGTGCCGCGCCATAGCGCATTTGCTATTTACATGGCGGACTTTGTAAGTGGAAAAACCTGAGTGCTTCACTTTCACTTTCACTCTCGTGGATAAGGAAACGTGTTGTACGCACAGACATCCATTAGCCTACATAATTAATTTTGTTTGTTAAGCGCAAAGATTTGTTTCAAAACTATTTCTAAATTCAGTTCTAATTTCCAGCAAACTAATAAATTAACAATAATAATGAAGTGTTATATCCAAATACACATGCTATGCCCCACATGGTCTAAAAGCTGACAGATGGGCAAATCTATGCTTGTTTTTAATAAAACAAATATAAATATGCATATAATAAATAATACTAATAGTAACATTATACAAAATCCAATTGTCATGAATAAACTGCAAAAGCCCCCTGAGATGAAGGCATGGAGGCAGTGGTTTTTATATGTATGTAGGCTAGAAAGTAGGGATGGGCGATATGGCCTACAATCCATATTGCGATATACATTGCAGCCTCTTGCGATAACGATATATATTGCGATATATAAATTATAATGGAACCATTTCAGAACAGGGTACATAGACCCTTAGGAAATCCAAACTGCTATTTTTTTTAAGAAATAAAGAAACGTTGCATGTCATTTTGAGAACATTTATTGTGCAAAGGCAAAACTGTAATTAAACAACACAATGTTGCAGATAAATAAACTAAATGTAGTGCCTTTTAGAAAGAAAGACTTTTCTTTTAAGTCCTTGGTTCCTAAATGCCAAGTTGCAGAGAACAAAAAAACTGGTGTCTTTTAGTTAAGGAACTTACACTGTACTGAAATTACTTCCAGTATTAAATTAGTCAAATAAAATTGTGTATTGCAGATACTTTAAATAAAAACACATTTCTAACCTGCAGCCTAAGATAACACATTTGATTTTAAACATTTTGTTCTCCTAATGAAATTAAAACTGGTGTCTTGATCTGCTCTTTCTCTCTCTCTCCTCCCTCTCACTCTCTCTCTGTCTGCGTGCTGCTTAGAGATTGAGACGCACCAGACAAAGTTTGCTTATAAAGTAATGCAAAAATGAATACAATTAATATCGAAAGCGAAAGCAGATTCTCGGACATGTCTGGGGAAAATGTATTGTCACCCCAAATAATGAGCTGGATCAGTCTATTTAGTCTTCGCGCTCTTCTGTATCCAGCGCGTCTCTGTGGGTCTGCATGCAGAGCATGCGAGTCTGTGGCAGAGTGTTCTCAGTTTCTCGCGAACACAGAACCGGGTGCCCCAATAATATATCGGCCGCAGCCAAATGGTCGCACTGTTGTTTATTCAAGATGATGCGTTGCAGCCGGCTGCAGCTCGTTGCTCTTAATTTCGCAGGTAGATTGCGTCATCAAACATGTATTATCGCGATAGTGCAATAGAATTAGAATCTCCATCGTAGGCCAATTTTGTATCGTTTATATCGCATATCGTTTATATCGCCCATTACTACTAGAAAGTAATAATTTTTGTAATCTTTTAATCCTTTAATTCTTTTTCATTTGTAAAGATATTTCCGTATTGCTCTACTACCTGTGTGTATTAAGCAATGTTTAAGCGAGGCGCACAAGTAACGCACTTTGCGCTGGACTTTAGACCTCAGTTTCTCAAAATAGCAATGCGCCAGCAATGCGCCTCAACACACCTCCTTTTTTAGATCAGAACACCTATGGGCGCACATATGAGCGCAAATGCATTTGCTATTTAAACAGCATGGTGCAAAACGTCTAAATTACTCTTGCGTCGAGCTGAAACTAGCAAACAACAATTGCACCGCGCCCTGCACCGGATTGCGCCGGGTGTATGATAGAGCCCTATATCTCATTAAGATTATTTTTCTTACCCCATTGGCACATAATTTAGGTTGTTTTAATTAAATAATTCACCTATTTTTTTAGATTACAAAACATAATTTCTTATGCTGTTTCATGTATCTAGTATGTATCTTGATTTAAGATTTTTTTTTGATATTTGGACTGAAAACAGGACAATACTTATAATATTATTATTATTATTATTATTATTATTATTATTATTATTATAACAGCTCAGGGATGAGCTTTTTTGAATAAAGGGATGGAAATGAATGCTTTTTTTAAATCTGATTCATCGAATAATCGAATAAATAATCAACAGATTATTCGACTATTAAAATAATCATTAGTTGCAGCCCTAGGTGCATCCCTATTAATTTGTATTGCATACTATGGAATTTTAAACTGCACTAAGAAAACTGCAGAACAGCTCTGGAGATGGCAGTCACTGAAAACAACATGAGCGTAAAGTTGAGTTGCTTTTTTTACAGATTATGCAGATTTAAATAGGGTAATATTCACAGACAATGATCCTTATCTAGTGTACAATCAACTTTTTATGATCACTTTGCCTCATTCACTTCTGTTTTTATAACTGGATTTTTCCAATTCAAGTCCACAATTTCAGCTTTGTTGAGATCATATGTCCTACATCAGTCCAGTTTACAACCAAAAAATAATCATTGGAATGTTTGTTGCTAGTAGGAAACTAATAGCACACTTCAGCTTAAGTAATGTCTGCTTCAGTTTCCATACATGACTCAGTTTTCCACAGAAAAAGTCCCTTCTTCCATTTACATCTCAACCACTTTAAAACCAATTATTGCTGATATTGTTTTCAGCATGGTGTGCTGTAAAGCGCGAGAACGGGAAAGAGCAGATGGAGAATAAATACTGACAGAAAGGCATTACCGAGCAGATCATCTTCCAAATGAGTGCAATTGACCGTAAAGTTGAACATAACAAAGCTGAACTGATGCTTTCTGCTCGTGTCTGCACAATAAACGTAAATCAGTATGACTGGGAAACAAAAGTAGCTTTTGTTCAGAGCCAGTTTAATTTTGAATTATTAGTAGAACTTAATGATGTTTGTTAATGGATCTTGAATGTCTGCAGTCTTTCACTGTTATGGACACAATATTAGACTGAAAAACATTAAATTGTGACCAATAAGTTTGATTCATGAGCCGTTTTGAGCCCAGCAACTCCCTCCCAATCCCAATGAATGTCAAACTCATTGGCTTGGAAGCACTTACACAGCCAGTCAGTGTTGATTCAGTAGCTATGTTTCCGAAGATGTGAATTAAATTTATGCGCAAAACTAGAAGACGTGCGAATATAGCAGCTTTTCCATCCAACTAGTCAAAGAGAACAAAATCGTCACTTTCTGATAAACTGGCGCCAAATATCAAATTCAATTTGCTTATTTAAGCAGAATCTTTTCCTTATTTAATAAATGACTTGTGCTTCAGAAGACACTGCCGACACAATGATGAACTTGTGGTAACGTTTTCAAGGCGTAAGACGTGGAGCACAGATGCTCTTGACCATTGTGGAGGTTATTAATTTAATTAACACTAATGCTGAAATGGTTAAGGTGTTTTAGAATAACCACAGCAACATTTCAGATGTTTTACAATGTGCTCAGCCTGTTTGTCCATTCACACACATTTGTATCATCACATGATGTCTTATAACAAAATCACATGACTACTGGAATATGTGCGGTAAAAGTGTTTCCATCGTAGTTTATGCGCATTTTTTTTATTACCGAGTAAAAGTTTGTCCTACATTTTCAGTTATGCGCATACATTTTTAATGCGCATTTCCAAAATTAATGCGCATCTTGGCGTTTCCATCAACCATTTTTTTATCTAGATCTAAAATGCGTGGAAAACACTTGGATGGAAACATAGCTACTGACTTACAATGCTAAATTAACCAGTTTAACCCGTTGTGTAAGCACAAGTTTGTATGGTTTGTGTGAAGTTAACACTGTAAAATATTCACAGTAAATTACTGACTGATTATGATGAGGTACTGTATGTAGATTCACAGTACATTAATATGAGGTAGTTAAATTATTTTCACAGTAAGTCACTGTGTTTTAACATTGAATTACTGGTTAACTTTATAAAAATGAAATAAACAATTTACTATAACGTTCATGACGTTTAAAACCTGTATGAATTTCATTCAGGTTATTTTGAAGATGTTGGTAACCATGTTGTTTTGGGGGCTGCAAAAACGTTCTGTAAATATTTCTAAATACCAATACAGATGCAGATTCTGAGAAAAAAGCTAAACAAGCCAGTTATTTCTATGTTTTGGTTTCATCTCTTCAGTAGGGCATTGTTTCCCCACCTCGCTCCTAGAAGCACACCAACAGTACATATTTTGGATGTCTCCATTATCTGACTCATTCATTTCAGGATTTGGAGAGTTGATTCAGGTGTGTTTGATTATGGAGAGGTTGAAAATGTGTACTGTTTGTGTGTCTTTAGGAAACACTGTAGTAGGGAATAAAAATTGTAATAATTGATTTTAAATTATTTTCACCTATGATAAAAAATAAACTTTTGGAAGCTGTTTGGACAGAACTGTCTGTATGTATTGTGTGTCCACTGTCATATTGGAGTGATATAAACTCAACAAGCCATTTTTTATTATTTTTTTTTATTTCCTAATGTTAAAATCCCAGTGATTTTGAGCTCCACCGCAGCGTGACGTAGGCATGAGATTTTCCCTGTCCATTGAATTGATTGACAGTCACCATGTTTCTATAGTAACATGTAAACACATGTCCACAGAACATTTTTTTTTTGCAAATAAATTGATTAAAAAATTAGTTTTTTTTTTTAATCTAAGTTTAGAATGTTTTAAAACAGAGCATGTCTATAATACAGTAAAGACAGTAAAATCACTATGTAATTCTTAACCACTAAAATCACCACGGCTGCACGGTCAGTAAATGATAATATGTATGTGTGTTTTACTGCAAACGGCATTTGTGTGAGACTCATCATTTCAGAAAGGCTTGAATAAACTCCACCACAAATACATGAAATAAACTTACTTGGTAATTTTGACTAATGAGCTGTATTTCAGCTTCATCTGAGTCTGTCACTGTCACTGACTGCTGTTTATCTGACATAACGCATAATGAGAACCAGACACGCACGTGGGAACGGTGGGTGGGGAGAAGCAGATCATTTGCGTTGAAAGCCACAGGCTACAAAAACAGCCACAATGTACTGAGACTAGGGATGCAACGATTAACCGATTTCACTATTAACAACGCTTTAATTCATCACGGTTAATTAATTGTAAAGGATTCTCAACACCACATTTCTGCACTGAACAAAACTGCTTCAACTAAACAAAGTTATGCCAACTGTGTGCTAGTTTAAAGTTCTGAGCTTGTACACAATACACACGCACACTGGATTAAAGGCTAGTTTAAACTATGGTTGAGGCTATAACTAAGGGGCCGTTCACATATCCAACGCGCAAGTTCGTTATTTCCAATGGAGGCTTGCGTCTTGAGTCCGTGACTTGTGCACGCATATAGACCCTTTTCACATTTCCGGGTTTCACAGTAGCGGAAGTCGTCATAGTTGGGAAAACGTAGAGTACAGTAAATGGAAGAGTAAAACAAATAACTTTTTTACAATCTTATTTGCTCGAATTATAAAAGAAAAACTCCTCGATGTTATAAAGACTTTCACAAAAAGGAAAAAAAAATTGTGTGAGACTGATGACGGCAGCCAGAGGAGATAATAACATCAAATTTACTGTCCTGTGTCATAGTTGCTACATTAGAAATGACTCGCACAAGCGGTAATTCGTTTTTTGTAATTTGAAACAAAGATATAATACATACATAAATGCATATAAATCTTCATATGTTTTTAAAAAAATCTAAATATTTAATACTTTCAAGGTATTAAAAGGCTGATGACTGTTAAACGCATCATAACAGCCTTGTGAAAAGGGTCCATTGGCAGTGACGCACAAGGGGCACACAAGTAGTGCGATGCGCGCGCGATTTTCAGGTGCCCCTAGTTGAAAGAATGCCATGAGCGCACCGCAAGTCACGTGAAAAGAACTGACTATTTAGCTTTTTTACTTTGCATGGAATATACACATTTCTACTCCAAAGACAGAAAATAAAAATAGAAAATAAATCTCTTTAAAAGGGAAATACTTTAGATTTACACTAGACAAATACTTTTTTCATTAGACAAACATATATTTTATTTATTTATTTATTTATTTATTTATTTATTTATTTATTTATTTATTTGTTATTCTGTCAATTATTATAGTGTAAAATTATTACTTATATTTAAATGCCAAAAACTTTTTTCACTTGTTAAGTCCAAAGAGAAATTGACTATTGTTTACTTTTATTATTATTTTGTGCTGTATTAAATATGTATTTATGCAGCAATAAATAACACTTTAAACTATAAGGAGTTTTTATGTGATTTTCTCAACTAGTAGTGTTTTGAAATGAATGAATGCACAATAATCGTGAAACTGTGATTATTTTTCAGACTATAATCATACAACCAAAATCTATAATTGTTGCATCCCTAACACAGACGTCAAAATGGGCATATTCTGGAGGCTATAATAAATGATCTGTATTTTGAGCTGAAACTTTACAGACACATTCTGGAGACATTAAAGGCTTTTCTTACATCTTGTAAAAGGGGTAAAATAGGTGCCCTTTAAAGCAATTTTTAGCTGGTGAAATAACTAGTGTTCTAATCATTTTGGTCATCACTAAATATATTTTAATGTTGATGTTTTTTTCTCCATTTCCCATTCCCCACCAGTACATTTTATCAGTATGTATATTAAAATGGTTTAGGCTTTAGATGAAAACACCACTTTAAGATAAAAAATCCAAGCTTCATGTCTCATTTGCCTTGATGCTGAAATGTCACCCATATCACCCTAATCCGTGCTCTCCATCTCTCTGTGTGCAGAATATGCAGAGTTCCTACACTGCAAAGGGAGGAAGTTCGTGGACTTTGATGAAGTCCGGCAGGAGATTGAAGCAGAAACGGACAGGATTACAGGCTCCAATAAGGGCATCTCTCCTATCCCCATCAACCTGAGAGTCTACTCTCCTAACGGTAATGCAAAATGAGACCCAGGAAGAGTGCAGTTTTCCTGCAGTCAGTCTCCCATTGGTGAAATGTCACTCTCTTCTGTCTCTGCTCAACAGTATTGAATCTGACGCTCATCGATTTGCCCGGGATGACGAAGGTGGCAGTGGGCGACCAGCCGCCTGACATCGAGCACCAGATTCGGGACATGATAATGCAGTTTATCACCAGGGAGAGCTGTCTGATCCTCGCCGTCACCCCCGCCAACATGGACTTGGCCAATTCGGATGCCCTCAAGGTGGCGAAAGAGGTGGACCCTCAAGGTGAGGTGATTCACAAGTCAAATAAGGAGAGGAGCTGGATCTAGTTCAGGAAAACCTGGAAAATATAGACCATGTAGTAAACCATATGTGCTGCAATGGAGAAGAAAAGGCCATGATACTTAAATAAAAACTGTAAAAATATGTAAATTATGGTGTCAATTATGCGACAAAACCAAGCAAACTCAGCTTGTGAGCGAAATACATTACTGTACACCTGAAGGAAATGTCAAATAACAAACTTGAGCACAAAAAAAAAATTAATTACTATTACTGTATTTATTATTATTATTGCAGAAATGATTCATGTGTGTGTTTAGACAGCTCGCTGTGATTGTTTTTGTCCTCGCAGCGTGTTTGTGAGCTCACAATCATGTTTTGTGCTTGAGTTTGGGATATACTGGGTGGGCCATTTATATGGACACACCTTAATAAATTACATAGACAATTGCCTTCAGATGACCCCAAAGATAAAAGTTTAAGGAGGTCGGATCGGGAGACCTTGGGGGCCATTCAACTGACCCACGACGACCAATTCACTTTCAGGAAACTGTATTCAGGAAAGCATTCCCATTTATTAAGGTGTATCCATATAAATGACCCACCCTGTACTTTAGTAATGTAATTCGCTCACGAGCTGCGTTCGTGCACTCGCTTTTTGTCCCATAATTAATTGACGCCATATGTATAATTACATAAAAAAATTCTATGTATAAATTCTCTGTATAATTATCACTAAAACTAAGACTGTAATTATTTTCTAAAAATGTTCTTTAAAGTGTTAAATCAAATGCACGTTAAACAAAATATAAATATTATATAAAAATCTGAAATGACATAATTATTAAAAGATATAAATAAAACAAATATCAAAAAATCAAGCCATAATAATATAATAATAATTATAAAAATAATAATAATAGTGTTTAAAAAAATACTAAACATTGCTTACAATTTAACTAAAATGAAAATATAAAAGCAAGTATTTAACCTATAAAATGTATAAAATATTAAATAAATACATAAATAAATAGTAAAAAAAATCACAAATTAATCATTCAAACAATGTATTTAATATGAAATAAATATTTCATATTAATATAAAAATTAATTGTTTGGATGATTTATTTGTGATTAACCTGAATTTAGAATTTTATTTAGATTTTTTTTAATTAAAATAAAGTAATTTTGAAAGATGTGTGAATCCTGTATATTGAACAGAATGACTGATAATGTTTTTTTGTTGTTGTTGTTGTTGCGTTTAACAGGACTGCGCACTATTGGTGTGATCACTAAACTGGATTTAATGGATGAGGGTACAGACGCCCGGGATATCCTGGAAAATAAACTTTTACCACTTCGTAGAGGTTTGTACTTTGTACACATTTAATTGGTCAGAAATACACTACAGACAATAATATTGTCAAGTATTTTTACAATTAAAAGTTTGAATGTAGTTTTTCTTTACTGTGAGGAAAAAAATCAGAATTTTCAGTATTACTCCAGTCTTCAGTGTGGCATGTTTCCAATTATTGGCAGCTTTGAATACAAGTTTATTATAAATGTTTTAACTAGGGCTGAACAATACATCATTTGAGCATTGATATCTCAATGTGTGTATCTTCAATAGTCACATCACAGGATTAGATTATTTATTAATGATTAAAAGATATTATTAAATACTATTTTTATATTGTATAAAATTATTTATACAATGATGAATATGTTATTTGATGCTTGAAATTTTTGAATTCTTTTAGACCCCATACCCCCCTCCCCCACTGTTTATTTGTCTTTTTTATATTTATATATGACTGCAATTTATTACATTATATGCAGATTTCTGCATAGAAAAAGACTTAGTTACTACAGTCGATCTAAATTCATGAAATCTTTCCGAATGGAGCTATTTAAATCATCTAGCAAAATGATATTCATATCGCAATATATATCAAAGCAAAACAAAATATCGCAATGTCAGATTTTTCCAATACCATGCAGCCCTAGATTTAACTGTGATTTTGTATTGGTTTATTGCGTCCTCACCAGAGTTTGGTGTAACGCGTTCCTCAGTATTTAATACTTCCTTAGCAAACATCTCTGAAATTTTACTTGTATATATATATATATATGTGTGTTTGTGTTTGTGTGTGTGTAATGAAAGATAATAAATTTGTATATTAAAAGTATATTTTCATTTGTTTATTATACATTTTCATTATTTTTATAGAACTGTAATATTAAACTTACAGTTTAAATGCACATTTGTAAATAAACACTTAAAATAGTAAAATAGTGTGATAAGCAATTTGACAAAATGGTTTAAAATATATTTTGGTACATCAAAAAGTGTGTTTATGATAACCATCCGACAAGATAATGCAGCAAAAATTAGTTCTTAAAATGTCACTAAAATGTAATATTTTCATTCAAAAAGCTGGCTACAGGTCTGACAGTGTAACGTTAAAAGAATGTTTATTGACTGATAAAGAGAAAGTTTAATAAAGACTTCCGTTTATTTTAGCCGTAGTGCAAATTAAACATGTCTCATATATAAGTATTAATAAAAGATGGAGCACAGGCTGTAGTTTTTCTGACTAACTGTTTCAACCGAAATTGCACCTGTTACTCTGAGAGATCAGGAGAACTGGCAGGCAGGGATCATATACTTTTGCATTTAGCTGTTTTTCTGCAGTTAGTTTTCAGGGCATATTATTCACAGACTTTATCAGCCTGCTATTACGTCAGACTGTGCGTTAAAGCACGAAACACGAGCATTAACGCCATTATCATGATGGACTCATTCAGTAGAGAACTCGAGTTTATGTGACTTACACTTTTCGTTGAAAAAAGCTCTTTATGTCCTTTTTTGCTGCCGCCATCCTCACCTGTGTGTGTCACACACCTCACACACCTTATTCTTGCACAGGGAATTCACCTGCGCTGTTTTGGCGCTGCTTTCCTGAACGCAGCTACAGCCTCTCGCATGACAGCAGGGTAAGGCACAGCCTTTCTAGGTTAGCATGTCTGGGTTAATATTGACAGCGTGATTTATTTTAAGTGAATTAAATTATTGGTGGGGACATTTGAATAGTTGGTCCTCCTCTGTCCATGCTAAATGTACGCCCCTGCTTTTTAGCAAGACGCTCCTCATGCAGTCGCTCGCGCTTTCCTGTTTGTTATTGTGGGCGTTTCGCATAGTTCAGTTGCACAATTCTGATTGGGCAGTACGAAAGTGTGCTTACTCGATTGGCTAGTAAGGCTGTCACACACAGACGACAGTCATGCATTTGCTCTGAGCGTGAGAAGTTAAATAATATATATGTCATATCGCAGCCTTTTGCGATTAGCTAATCGCAATGTTCCAAATCGATTTCGATTAATTGCACAGCCCTAGTGTGGACCACTATTTTCTTTTAGATCCTCACAATTTTGGAATCCAGTCGTGGCCCGTATTGAACGACTCAGTGGGCCGAACTCAGTTCACGCGCCGCCAGTTGATGATCACTGGCATAGGGCTAAGGGCAAGGGCTAGATACCCCTTCGAACGAAGATTTTTCTGGACCACATTAGAAACCAAGGGGTAAGAAAATTTTCCAGAATACACCAGCCACAGCTGCACCCAGAAGCAAGGAGATCCACCAATTAGTATTTTTTGTCATTATTATGAATTTTTACAGTAAACAAGCACATGTTTTAATATAATAAAAAACACGTTCATGTTTTACCGTCATGCTTTTAAAACAAAACGCTAAATTTCGTGATCTATAATCCCTAATAATAACTCGTGGATAGCAGTCCCACAACATTCTGACACTCGATGATGCTCAAATACCCTGTCAGAAAAGTCTAGTGGCTGGGAATGACCTTTTTACCCCTAATTAATGTTGTTTTGGTGTGTTTACATAGATGAATATGGCCACGGTGTAAATGCACAGTATAGTTACGATCGTATTGCCACATTATATCGTTATGATAATATAATATATGCCTTCAGTGATTTCCTGAAGATAAATACCAAAAAATAACACAACTGGAATAACTGCAGCAGTCACAATCATCTGATATCATATGAAGCAAGAGATCGCGATGACATCTGATGACGTGTGCAGGTGTTGTAGTGTTGTCCCATTTATTAGGGGTAAATTTTGAAGCCCTTCCCCTTAACACTCTGTTTAAAGGGCCAAGGGGAAGGGGTAGGGGTACAAAATTAGAATTAGAATTGGGATTGGGCCTTTGTATGGAATATACAGATTTCGGTAGACTAATTACCTCAGACAAACACAGAACACCCAAACACTGCAGTGCTTTTTCATACCATGCATGTCAATGGTTACAGCTATTCAGTTTTCTTCATGTCTAACAGGTTGGAACAAGTGATAGATGAGAGGATTTTAAGTTTTGGGAGAACTCTTTAAGTCTTTTGAATATGTCAAGCTGCTGTGATCAACCCATTGTAATGTTTCTTAGTGAGTATTAAATCACTGAAAGAGCTGTAGTTAATTTTGTATTTTTATAGGTATATTTTATGTGTTTCAAAAGTAACTTTAAAGTAATTATTAATCTGTTTACTTATTACGTGAAGTAATTAGTAATGTAATAAGATTACAATTTTTTCAGTAATAATCAGACATTTGTAATCTTACTTTTTAAAAGTAACTTACCTGTAAAGGATCAGCTATTTGGTTTAAATCACATTTAAACTTTGGGGAATTGAATCTAAAGATTCGAACATGATTCATGATTCACATAGAATTATTGAAAGCTTACACTTAACCTACTCATTTGTCCAGCAAATAGAATGGTTAGTGTAAAGCAATCCTGTAATATATTATTATGTGGCCAACTATAACAATATAAAAACAGTATCTAATTATTTAATGAGCAAGGTAGCAGTATCTAAAGCTGAGACATTAACTTATAAAGCACAGAACACACCAACACGGATCTTAAAACAAAACACAAGTTTATTGCTACTCTACAACACAACCAGATAACAAACAAACAAACACACACACACACACACACACACACACACACACACACACACACACACACACACACACACACCACACACACACACACACACACACACACACACACACACACACACACACACACACACACACACACACACACACACACAAGCAGTTTGAGGAGAGTTATGATGGAGAGCGAGTAAGGATTCAACTTCTAGCATTTGCCAAGTTCTTAGAATTGCGACCTGAGAGAAACCATAAAAGCAGAGAATTTCGCTATTCTTTACTACTTAATGGATAGAAACATTGTTTGTGTTACTTGCGGTCTGATGGAATTTTGGTTTCCTTGACTGGTCCAAAGGGACTGTCATTGTATTTACACTGTCTGTATTTTGCGCTGTCTGGAGCCAGCACCTAAGCTTTTCACTCATCATAGCACACGTGCTGCTGATGATGTGACAATAAAAGTGATTTGATTTGAATTTGAATTTGGGAGATCCCAGCGAAGCTGTTGGGTCAGCGTAGCAACTTCAATGACGTGCTGGAATTCCCTCGTCTGGGAAGAGGGGTTTCCTTCCTTTCAGGGAAGCTTGGAGTCATTTGCTAGGGATATGGATGCTGGACGAGGCGGTTTCAAGTTTCGGTTTCATGAAGTCCTACCTGGAGTTTCGGCTCTCTGCAGAATTCTGTAGTTATGGCAGTGTTTCTGTCAGTTCTGATGAGTTGACCCAATGGCTTGTTGTTGAAGCGGTTGCACAAGCAGATCGGGGGTCGAGCCGGCAGCAAGCGAATGTCATGGTTTTCTCTGTGATGCAACGAGGCTTCCGGCGAGGCGATGTAACGGCCAGCACGGGAAGAGCATTGTCCGGGCAGCGACGACGGTGACGAGTGGCAAAGACACAGCAAAAGACGTCGTAAAACTTTCATTGTTTAAAGTTTTATAGATTTGGATATAGGCTGGGCCTACACAGGGATTGTCCAATAAGAAAAGCTGCAGGGTAGAAGTCGCACCCCCATTCCCTTCTCTAGGAGGCTGGGTTTAGCACATCATGTGAGAATCATGCGTTACCTGCCTTTGATTGTAATTTGTTAAAATAAAGTATCATAACATAGACAGTTTTCATAGTATGGTTTCTTCATATAAACCAATGCATTTAAAACTTTCTTAGGTTTCAATCAATACCAAATATGAAATGTTTCTCAAACGTTCTGTAGTTTTCATGCAACAGCAACGGCTGTAACTCATTACCTATCCATAACGGTTACGTTAAACGCATGAAACATGTACACACAAAAACTTACAGAAACATAAAACAAACATGCATTACTCAAATAAACACAGTTTAATTGAAAGTCCGTTTAAACTCTGGAAATTTCTGACCGCTTCTGTGTCTGCCTAAGGCCCCGTTTACACTAATGCGTTTTCGTTTTAAAACGGCGAGTTAGATCAAAAACGATCCGCGTCCACACAAGCGTTTCATCTAGCGTTTCTAAACATATCTCCGTCCACACCACTCCACCAAAATTGTATATCACGTGACCATTCGTGCACTCTGGGCATGCGCGTTTAAGTATAAACAGGAAGCATGTGTCTCGCTCAGCATTTGGTTATTGTTAGACAACAAACGCTGGTTGAACGATGAACGCGAGCGTATAGCGAGTTCTCGAACAATAGCTTGCCTCTTGCGAATATATGCAGCTGATGTAGTAAAAAGGCAGAGTTTAACTGCACAATGGTGCCTAAAACGGACAATAGTGCAAACAACGCTCCCATTTCTGTGTCAATGTTGTTGTTTACAGTGAAGGCTGGTCTCCCGTCTTCCGGTAGCGTTATAGTCATGTGACCATAAAGCCCCAATCAGGTAGCGAAACTCAGCAGCCACGCCTCCGTTTTCAGATGTCTCCGTTTTCCCCCATCCACACTGAGACGGAGCAGCAGCGTATTAGAATAAAAACGACCTGTCCAGCGTTTTCAAAATGCTCCGTTTTCGGGGCTCGAAAACTCCGGCGTAGTGTGGACGGATGGCGTAACCGTAGCAAAACTTATGCGTTTTAAAACGAAAACGCATTAGTGTAAACGGGGCCAAAGAGTGTGTATTCCCTTGCAGATGGCATTTGCAGGCGTGAAGGAGGGGGGGGGGGAGGGGGGACTCTTTGAGTGTAACCTCTTTATTGTTTTAAGATGTAAACTTAATTAGGACGCAGTTGAAATCGCAAATAGCAAGTGGTCCTGTGGATTTGCCTTTTGCTGCGTGTCTGTGGATTGCTTTGAAAATGAAATCAAAGCTCAGACATGTTGGAACCATTCAATCTTATGGTGTGTGATTTGCTCTGTTCTGGAAAGATCCGTTGACTCCCCACATTACCCAACATTGATCCTCACTGAGTAAACATGTTTTTTTTATCTATCTGACTCAAATTGTAGTTAACATCATGAAACAATTTCAATTAAAAAAATAGCATTATACCATTTCACTTGATATAATATGAATTGGGATGTAAACACATTTTCCAAGACGTTTGTTGACATACTTTGCAATTTTTTTAAAGTTATTTCTTGTTTTAACTTGTTTTGTTCATTTCTTTATCTGTATTTTTACATTCTCCCTTGTTTTTTTGCTGCTGTAAGATGCAATTGATATTTTTGGTCTGTGATATCAGTTAAATCATGAAAAACAAACAGTACTGCACACATTTCTCCTGTTGTATGACTTGAATGCCCTAACCCTCCAGCACAGACACGCACCATGTAATGTGACTTTCCCTGTCGTAGGTTATATTGGCGTAGTGAACCGGAGTCAGAAAGACATTGATGGCCGGAAGGACATTCGTGCTGCGCTGGCGGCAGAAAGGAAGTTTTTTCTTTCCCATCCCAGTTACAGACATATGGCTGAAAGAATGGGTACGCCACACCTGCAGAAAGCCCTCAACCAGGTACAAGCTCATCACTGACTGAAGCTGCTGTGCTGCTGTTTGTCACACTTCTCAACACTTACAGGCATTGCGGTCACTTAAAAATCTCTTCTTTTATGTGCTTTTATGTGTTTGCATCCATCAGGGTAGCTTGATTATGGGAAAAATCTTAAGGCCCGTGCACACCGGGACGCTTTTTGCTCACGTTTTCTGTCGACGTTTAACGCCTCATGACTAAAACGCCTCGCGCCTTCTCCACCATTCAGATTTCCACTTTTGTTAACGTGCACAGAGCTGCTGAAGTTACAGTAAACCGCACTTGGAGGCGTTTAAGCGCAAAACTCTCAATGCGAGCGCACATTGAAGAAGATGCCCTAAGGCGATATGAACGTGGAGCTGCCTATTGCACTGATGAACAATAATTATTTCTTCATCGCTAGAGCTGGAGCTGCTACTTGATGCTGGTTTGAATCACCAGTAACTTTACCAAACAAGCCTGTCAACTTTCTGTCTTCTTCTTTTGTGTTAAAAGCGGGTGTCAGAAGCTTAAAGTTGTGTAGTGCATCTAACGTCAAGGAGTGATTCTGCATACTCTTCTGCTCGACGCCAGTGAAAATCGATTTGGTTTGAATCCGGAAAAACGTCTCGAAAAATGCCGAAGATAAACGCAAACGAAAAGCTCCCTGGTGTGTACGAGCCTTTAATCATGATTATTTAAAGTGCTTATCAGTGAGCCATATGACCAAAAGGGTTTTTGAGATGTGTAGTTTTTTTTTATGTTTTCAACTGCATCTAAGGTTGCTATTACACCTACAATATACATTAGGGCTGCTCGATTATGGGAAAAATCATAATCACGATTATTTTGGTCATAATTCTAATCACGATTATTCAAAACGATTACAGTTGAAGTCAAAATTATTAGCCATCCTGTGAATAATTTTTTTTTTAATAAACCTTTCCTAAATGATGTTTAACAGAGCAAGGAATTTTTCGCCATATTTCCTATAATATTTTTTTCTTCTGGAGAAAGTCTTATTTGTTTTATTTTGGCTTGAATAAAAGCAGGTTTAAATATTTTGAAGCCTATTTTAAGGTCAATATTATTAACCCCCTTAAGCAATATATATATATATATATAATTATTAATATAGCATTATATATTTTGATTGTCTGCAGAATAAACTACTGTTATACAATGACTTGCCTTTAAATCGCACTTTAATCTGAATACTAGTATTTTGAAATATTTAGTAAATATTATGTGTGTCATCATGGCAAAGATAACAGAAATCAGTTATTAGAAATGAGTTATTAAATCTATTATGTTTAGAAATGGGTTGAAAAAAAATCTTCTTTCCATTAAACAGAAATTGGGAGAAAAGGAGGGCTCATAATTCTGACTTCAACTGTATATATACAGTTATTTTCCTCCCTTGTAAATAAGGAATAGAATATAAATATGAAACAAACTGTGCTTTAAGCATCTTCACTGTAAGGAAAAAACTATAATTATAGCTACCTTCTGTCCTTCAGTCAAGAGCAGTAAGTGATTTTGTCCTTCTGTTGTTTAATTGATAAATGATAAATGATAAAAAACAGTCGGCAGCAGGAATATTGCGTGCTGTCACTTTAAGAGCAGTGCGGTTCTGATTTATGATTTCACTTTGACGTGGCTTTTGATTCTCAACTCGTTTGTTTATTACACAATGAGGGTTAATATGAATAATCACAGAACACCGCGTTTTGACAAATAGTTTGGAGCAGTTTCAGAGGTGCACCCAGCTCTGTGAGCTCATAAACTCCTCCAGAAACGATGATGCGGTGCTTCTGACTGAGCCGAGCCCAGTTTGATGAACTGTTGTCTGTGTAGGCAGGAGGATTTTCCCCCGGGACACCAACAACAGATGCTACGTCATAATCATGCCCCCACAAGAGCAAGCTCCTGATTGGTTAACGCGGTGTGAATGTCTGCTGAAGTTCAGATTTTTGCGTCAAACGCTCAAAACGCTCAATCCGCGACATTCGCACCATTTGCACAATTCGCGTCATTCGCGCCGTGGCATTCGCGCATATCGAGATGCAGGACGTTTATTCGCGTCTTTGACTTAACATGTAAATTCTTCCGCATCTGGTGTGAACGCAGCATTAGAAGCCAAAATCGAAACCGAATTTTCGATTAATTGCACAGCCCTACTATACATTTCAAAGATCTTGGAATTTCACAATTTATAATACTGAAGCAGAATGGGATGAAGTAAATAACAAGCCTACAAAAAATTGAATACAGTAGATTAAAACTACACAAATTAAACAAACTGTGCTTTTAAACATCTCTGTAAGAATTAAACTTGTAGAAGTCAATAGCAGTTAGTGATTTTGGCCCTTTTTTAATTTGAATGATAATGTTGAAATCAGTCGGGAGCAGGAATATGGCGCAATGTTGCTTTACGAGCCATGCTTTCACTTTTACATGTCTTTTCTCTCTCAACTATATTATATGTTCAACTATATGTTCGTATATTACATAACAAATGAGGGTTAATGTGAATAATCACTAAGCATCACATTTTGACACATTTTTGTATGTATTTGATCATTTAGTCACTCACTTTAAGCTAAAAGATTTTACACGTTTGCAGGACCACAACTGTGCAAGCTCTCTTTTAGCTTTTAAAAACATGAATATATCGAATAAACTTGATAATATGAAGGAGTGTTGTCAAAAGTATCGAGATCGATATTCTGATCGGTACAGACATTTGAACAGAAATGACTGTGATTGGCCATGAAGCTCATCAGTTCACCATTCTTCAGGTCAAACACAGATACATGAGCATTTCAAAGTCGCGTTGATCAGCTGGTCTGTTTATGAGCTGACATATGAGCCATCCGCTGATGGATCAACTGATCTACGCGGCTTTGAAATGCTTAATGTCCCTGTATCTGTGTTTGCACTCGATGAAGAGTGGTGCCCTGATGACCTTTACAGCCAATCACAGTCATTTCTGTTAAGTATGTGAACACAATGGACAATCACCATTTAGCGGGAAATTAACGTTTGGTACCGAGATACTTTAGACTATTCTCGCTGCAAAAGTCACATTGGGCCTACCTGCTTTTACTGATTGTCACATGAAACTGAGGTTTTTGGAAGAACAAATGCAAAGTGCTGAACACAATAATCATTTCATCTAAAGTTTTTTTTTTTTATTATCATTAGAGGCCAAAATTAAAATCAAAATTGAATTTCAATTAAATGCACAGTCCTAGTATGATTACGTTTGCCTTAAGCTTTGTGCACACCTGGACATTTATCGCCTGTGTTTTTCGGCATTCATGCTCAAGCAGTTTTCACTGGCGATGAGTAAGTAATCAAACACACTTGACTATGCTAATCAGTGTCTTCAGGATCACTAGAGCTAAAATCTGCAGGACACTGGCCCTCCAGGACTAAGTTTGCCCATCCCTGCATTTGATGGCGCTTATTGAGAAACAGAAATACCCTGGTACACAAGATGGCACTATGCAACTTTACTCTTCTGACCCTCACTTTTTGCAAAGAACTGGTCGTCTCCCTTACGCTTTTTCCTTTTGTGTTCCTCCTTCACAAACACCTGGTCTAAACTTTGCAGAAAAAATTTAGAAGCCATGAAATAAATTTAAGCGAAATAAAAATCACCATCGATTTCTGTTTGATTTGCAGTTCCTGTGTGCTCGGCTTTTCTCTAACTTCACAAGTATGGATTTGCATATATAGCTAGCCATTTTTAAATATTTGCATAGAGTTGCGGAAATTAAGTTTCTGGTTTGTGCCTTTGTGGTTTTATGACACGTTCTCACTTCTCGTTTTTGTATTTTTAGCAATTGACCAACCACATCCGGGACACACTACCTGGCTTGAGGAGCAAACTCCAGTCTCAGCTTCTCTCTCTAGAAAAAGAAGTGGAAGAGTATAAGAACTTCCGCCCAGATGACCCTACTAGAAAGACCAAGGCCCTGCTACAGTGAGTCGCTATCATGACTAGCATCGCTAACTCTAATTTTAGTTTCTAACGCTGTTTCTAACCGCTTTTTTAGGATGGTCCAGCAGTTTGGAGTGGACTTTGAGAAGTGCATCGAGGGATCTGGAGATCAGGTGGACACCGCAGAGTTGTCCGGAGGTGCCCGGATTAACCGAATTTTCCATGAGCGCTTCCCCTTTGAGCTGGTCAAGGTGGATACTTGTTTTGTCAATTTGTAAACTGATAAGGTTGGTTGATAGAACTGAATCAGTGTTTGTTAAGTTACACAAAAAAGTAATAGATTACAAATTACTAATTACTTAAATACAGATTACTAATTACTTTCAAGTTTCATTGAAAACCTAAGAATCTAAATAGCACTAATGTTAAAATTGTAGTTATTTCACATTTTATTATTTATTTATTATTGACTGAAAAATATTACAAAGTTTTTGTTTACTTTATTCACAGTTTTTTATTTAATTTTGTATTATTTTAAGTAATTTAACAATTGGTGATGCATGGCATTGTCACAATGCATTGGTAAACCGATCCAGCACTTTTATCACTTGAAATTTATACACTTGTGATGTTTGTATCATTACAGTTCACAGCTGAAGTTCAGCTAGAATTTGGTAGCATTAATAATAAAAAATAAAATAATAAATAATAATAATAATATTACATTTTATTTATAGTGTGCTTTTCTCAGACCCAAAGAGCTACAAGACATACAAGGCAAACAGTAACTAGGGATGCACCGATCCTGATACTTGAATTGGATATCAGTTCGATACTTCATATTTTTGCTGGATTGGGTATCGATTGATCCAAATCCAATCTTGCACATGCGCTATATTCGGTGTAATTTATAAGCCAACAAAAGCCATGAAGATAGCCTATTATAAGGCACTATAAAGTTGTCATGTAGGCCTAATATATCCTAAATGTTCTGAAGCCATTCTATAGTTTAATGTGAAGCACAGCTGAATATTCAAGGGGTTAAATTCATGTTTTCCTCAGTGCTTCTCGCCTCTTCACCTGTCAATCATTCTCCATTTATTCACAAATCAAACTGCGTGTCGCGTTCGTGACAACACGAAAAACTTTCTCCAAGACTATTTGTTCCTGTTAATATAAATAATCAGTGGAGAAATGCATTTAGTTTTGCTTTAAATGGGTTAAATTTTAAGTGCAGCATGGAGTTCATTGCTGTTTCTAAATCATGTTGCGCTGTGTCTGTTAGACCAGCAGATCGCATTCACATAAGAGTAGAGATGGTTATTTTCTTCACTCACAAATTAGGCAAACCTGAAACTTTAAATTAGGAAAGGCTGAATAATACATTGAACAGATCCTCAATGCACTCATTTCTTCAC
>LR812521.1:59715416-60042916 GCA_903798195.1 Danio kyathit | reverse complement strand
AAAGAGAGCTAAATTATCACTTCCTGATAATCTGGCGCCAAATATCAAAAGTAAAAACGTAATTTGCTACCGTAGGAGAAGCTGTGTGAATCTTTTCTTTATTTAATAAATGACTTGTGCCTCAGAAGACAGCATGCCACTGCACAATGAACGCGTGGTGGTGTTTAAAGGCGTGAGACGCGGAGCACAGATGCTCTTGAGCAGGGGTGTCAAACTCATTTTAGCTCAGGGGCCACATGTAGAAAAATCTATCCCTAAGTGGGATGGACCGGTAAAATCACGGCGTACCTAAAAACAGCAACATTAGATTGTTGTTTTCAGTTTGAAAGTTTTCTTTGCTTTAATATGATCAACATAAAGCATAAAGCTGGAGCCTGAGGACAGTGTGTCCAAAAATAGCACATATTATAAGCACAGCAATATTAATCATAAATCGACTCAAGTTTATTTGAAAGTTCTAAAGAAAAAGATCACACAAACACACAATGCCTCAGTGATTCACAGAACATCCTCAGAACAGTCTCATGCAGCATTTTAAGTGGGGTTGCATAGTTTATTTGACTCCTGATGCCTGGCATCTTTTAGTTTTCACCTGCACATCAATATCAGGCTTCACATCTTGAGTGGCAGCCAACTCTGTAACATCCACAATAAATGCAAGGTTTTGCATCCATTCGGCGAAAATGAAATTCTAACACTAATTTGCCCTTTTCTTCCATGAACTGTTCAATTTCTTCTTGCCAATCAAAGAAACGCCTCAGCACAGCACCTCGGCTTAACTATCTTATGCTGCACAAGCTCACGGCAATTTGTAACTTTGATTTAGTGGCTAATTCGTATGAATTAGTATGATCTCATTTGTACAATTTAGCATGATTTGCATATCCACCAATGATGGTTGGGTTTAGGGGCAGGGTTGGGTACCACGCCTCCTTTTTAAAATCGGACATTTTCGTACAACTGAACTCGTACGAACTAGCCACTAAACTGACTAAACATAAAATAGTTACATTTTCTCGTGAGAATACCTCAGTGTTGTATGGCAGGCCATAGATGTGGTCTTTCTTTCTGAGAAGACTGTCAAACTGACGCTGATTCAGGCTTCTGAATCAGATGAAATTAACAGTTTGCAATTTCTATTGTGGCATCCAGTGGACACAATTTCTTTTATTGAAAAATTGCAGCTCGTTTTTACACGTTACAGAATCGTCTCACGGTGCCAGATTAAATCCATTTGCGAGCCTAATCCGGCGGCGAACCGTACGTTTGACACCCTTGCCCTTGAGAGTTCTGGAGGTCATCGGTAAAAGTGTTTCCATCGTAGTTTATGCGAATCTTTTCATATAGAATAAAAAGGTTTTGCTACTGAGTTATGCTCATGTTTTTTTTTATTCACATTTTCAAAATGTATGCACTTCTTGGTGTTTTTATCAACTGTTTTTTATGCGCATATCCAAAATGTGCATAAGAATAGGTGGATGGAAACATAGCTAATGAAATTGTAATCTTGGATCATACCATGAAAATATAGGGTGCTTTCTAGTGCTCAAATTGAGGCTTCCTCATTTCCTTTCTCCTTCCTTTTCCAACATATGGCCCAGAGACTCAGAAACTCAGAAATCTTGAAGGATGTATTAATTCCCTAATTGTACCATGTAGAGGGGAGGATCCAAGAGTGAGAACTTCCAGAGGAGCAAGTGGATCAAACATTTTGTCAAAGTTGTCCTAAAAAGCTTATCAATCCGACCCATTCTTGTTTTAGGTCAACTTTTTTGATCCACTTCAAATGTTGACTACTGTTTACTATTTGAAAATCTAAAGGCTCGTACACAACGGCGAGCTTTTCGTTTGCGTTTATTGTCAGCGTTTTTCCGATATGTTTTTCCGGATTCAAACCCAAGCGATTTTCACTGGCGTCAAGCGGAAAAGTATGCAGAATCACTCCTTGACGTTAGAGGCCGCTACACAACTTTAACCTTCTGACAGAAGAAGACGACAGAAAGTTGACTCGCTTGTTGTTGTAGTTACTGGCGATTCGAATAAGCATGGATGGTTCAAGTAGCAGCTCCAGCTCTAGCAATGAAGAAATGATTATTGTTCATCAGTGCAATAAGCAGCTCCACGTTCATATCGCCTCTGGGCCTCCAAGTGCTGTTTACTGTTACTTCAGCAGCTCCGTGCACGTTAACAAAGTGGCAATTTGATTGGTGAAGAAGGTTTTGACGCGGAGCATGAGGTGTTTTTTTTTTTTTTTTAAATGACGCTTTTACGCCTGCCGTTTTGCGCATTGGTGTGCACGATCACATTGGTGCCCTTTATTTAGTCACGAGGCGTTAAACGTCGATGGGAAAACGTGAGCAAAAATCGTCTCGGTGTGCACGGGCCTTTAGTTATCTGAAAGCGTGCAAATTTAGATTCTCATCCCCCTTCTTTTAAGTCACAATCATTTAAATTGGTGTTTTATTTCTTTAAGTTGAAATAAGCCATAAATATCACGTTTCAACAAATTATTATTATTTATTTTTTTATTTTGCATCAGTCCATCTACACTGAAACACAACAAGAGTATTCCCATACTAAAACAAAACTAAAACTTTTGTGGTTTAATGATGGAAGAGTAGTGTGAAAACCAGATGAAACAGTAACAAAACTTAGGTGTTTTAAAATAAAAATTCACTAGGATAAACGGCACCTTAAAAGCAAGGAAGCATGTCTTTGGGAGCATGTGCACCCTATTCTGGTCTCAGTTTTGACCCACAATTTGTTGATATCGACCTACAACACTTCTGCTTCAGCTTGTTACATATTTTTCTGCAAACCTCAAAAACTGTGTCATGAGGGCATGGCCTAAAGTAAAAATGGCTGCGGAATCTTGTTGACTCTGAAATGTCTTCTTTTTTCCCCACAGCGAGCCACTCTCTCCTGTCTTTTTATTATTTAGGATTCACATTTTTGTTTTAGTATTTGTGACATCTTCTTTCCATCCACTTCACCTTCAGTTATCCCATTGTCACTTGGTTTTGTATCTGTTGTTGTTTAATCTTCACCTCAATGTCACCGATATCTGTCTTTGAGTTATTTTTTGGCCACACTTGTTGTTGTTTGTTTTCTTTCTCCTCCATGTTTGTGTCTGTCCTCTTACGTCCTGCTGTCTGTCTGTCCTGTGCGTTCTCAGAACTGGGCTGTTCACTCCAGATCTGGCGTTTGAAGCCATCGTGAAAAAGCAGATCATTAAGCTGAAAGAGCCCTGTCTGAAATGTATCGATCTGGTTATTCAGGAGCTCATCAACACATTCAGGCAGTGCACCAACAAGGTACTGCAGTACCCCAGCCTGGCCACAGGGGGGGGCTTCCTGTGAGGGGGTCACACTACACCTGAGACAAACAGACGGTGCTTTCAGCCAAAAGCACAGAGGGAAGAGGTAGAGGTTGAGCAGAAGGATGCGAGTAGTTTCGGGGAGAGTGTTTGCGTGTCGGTGTGACCTCCTCGGCCCCCCTGACTGCCTCGTGCGCTGGCTCTGCTGTCGTGTGTTGGGGTGTTGTGACAGTCTTGTGGCAGGAAGATGAGCGGAGAATGACACTCTCTGGTCATCTGTGGTCTAAAGGGACGAGTCATAGGTGCTTGCAACATCCAATCTGTCACAATGACGTTTGAGGACTTTTGAGGCCCATTCATACCAAGTCAGAAATGATGGCGGATGTAGTATGTCCGAATTCCATTCATACTTCTCATGTTTATATCATATAGCAGTGGTCCCCAACCTTTTTATTATCGCAGACCAATCAACACTTGATAATTTTACTTCGGCCCAGGGGGTGGGTTGCTAGTCGACCATCAACCGTTTTATCAGAGGATGACAAGCTGACAAAACAATGCTGCTATTTTTATACAAGTTTTATTTATGGAGAAAACTAAAAAGACACTTCCTCCAGCTTCTCCAGGGGGATCCCGAGGCATTCCCAGGCCAGCCGAGAGACATAGTCCCTCCAGCATGTCCTGGGTCTTCCCCGGGTCCTCCTCCTGGTGGGATATGCCTGGAACACCTCCCTAGGTAGGCGTGCAGGAGGCATCCAAAACCGATGCCTGAGCCACCTCAGCTGACTTCTCTCAATGTGGAGGAGCAGCGGCTCTACTCTGAGCTCCTCCTGGGTGTCAGAGCTCCTCACCCTATCTATAAGGGTGCGCCCTGCCACCCTCCAAAGGAAACTCATTTTGGCCGCTTGTATCCAAGATCTTGTCCTTTCGGTCATGACCCAAAGCTCATTACCATAGGTGAGAGTAGGAACGTAGATTGAAAATAACAAACTTGCATGCGGAAAAGATACAATATGTATAAACGGCATGCTGGATTCACCTTATTTGTTGACAAATGGATTGTGGATACATTACTCTGCGGTTCATGGGTCCTTCACTGGGCCTTTTCCTCTTCACAAAGAAATTTTCCAAAGACGTCTGTTTCTTACTCATTTTGCTAAATTTTGGCACTCAAATGACTGAAATGATAATAAGATTTTTCAAAATAAAAGATCTTTCAAACTTAGATAATAAATAAAATGGAAATAATTAATGATTTCTTGTGCAGCTCGGTACGGACTGATCCATGGACCGGTACTGGCCCGGGGGTTGGGGACCACTGCCATATAGAACAGGGGTCCTCAACCCTGTTCCTGGAGATCTACTTTCCTGCAGAGTTTAGCTCCAACCCTGATCAAACACAGCTAAACCAAGTAAGAAGGATCTGAAGGAGCACTTCAAAGACAGACCAGTCATCAAAGACAGGTGTGTTTGATCAAGGTTGCAGCTGAACTCTACAGGAAGCTAGATCTTCAGAAACAGGGTTGAACACCTTTGATATAGAACAAATTTTTCTAATGGTCGTGTAGAAAACTCAAATTCAAATGTAATAGCTACACGTGTAGAAGTCAAATATGCTAAGTATGGCTTGCAGATGAATTTGGTGTCATAATTAAAAAAGAAAAAAAAAAACTGCAGAGCTGCGGCCCTCCAGGAACTGAGTTTGAGACCTATGCTGTATATGTATTTGGCTTATTTTGTTGTATTGGACTTGGACTTAACTGGCTTTTGGAATGTCTATTGTAATGCAAAAGCTATAATTTATTTGTAGTTTATGGATGTGAAAACCTATGACTCCCCCTTTGGACGTTAGTTTGTATCTGTTCATAGATAACCAATGATTAATCAACTAAAAGTTTCCTTCTTTTTATTCCTCCCTTTCTCTATGCTCTTTTTCCCTGTCCTCTTTTTAACACCTCAACACTTCTTCTCCCCCTGCCCAACGGCATCACTGACCCCCTCAGAACGGGGTTGTTCACCCCTGACCTGGCCTTTGAGACTATAGTGAAAAAACAGATCCACAAACTGAAAGAGCCCAGCCTGAAATGCGTGGACCTGGTGGTGTCCGAACTCACCACTGTCGTCAGGAAAAGCTCCAAGAAGGTAACCAAGTTGGATCACCAGGGCCGGAGTCCAAATCCGAATCTCCTTCTCCCTTCATTCCCACACGCACCCACTTGCCCAATCAGCTTTCACCGTTGTGAAATCAGCCCCACCCTATTTGCCACACCCATTATTTATGTGTGTGTGTCTGCAACATGTTCATGTCTCTTATGTCTGGTTCCATAACGAAAGCCATACATTTCCATAGCCCATGCGAATTCAACAAAAAGCAATCAAATTGTTTGGAATTAAAAAGGATATTTCTTGGTTAAGTCGAATTTCCAGTGGCATATCCCCTTCTCTCACTCTTTGTTGCTTTATTATAACATCAGCCAGCCAATCACTTTGGCTGGTAAAGTAAAAAAAGCATACAGTGACAGACGCTTTGCCTCCTGGTCCAGACACAAAAGGCTGCTGCTGTTGTCATAGCAACAAAGAACTCGTCGTCTGCCATCTTGTGGTCATTGGAGGAAACTCAGTGCAATTATTGTGTCAATACTGTCCTCCTTCCCCCAGTGTCACACTTTCTTTTCCTTCCTTGAATCTTTTCGCTGTTTCACTCTCAGATTTGGAAGGGTATGTGTGGGGCTTAAACCTTAAAGTTTTAATAATTCAGTTTTAATAACTAGGGATGGGAATTGTTGGTAATTTGAGTCTCTTTTTAATTTAGATTCTTCAGTTATACTATGGTTCATTATTTACTCAGCCTCCACTCATTCCAAACCTGTTTAAGTTTTGTTTTTCTGTTGAACACAAAAGAAGATAATCTAAACAATGCTGGGAACTGGTAACCACTGGCATTTTTTTTCGTTTCTACTATGGATGTCAATGGCTTCTGTTTATTTAGCATTAGCATTTCTCCAAAATAACTTATTGTATGTTCTATTACAAAAATAAAGACCTTTGGAAAAGATGCACTTCAGCAAAACTACCCCTTTGATGGTTCTCTTAGTACGTACCACCGAATTATTGATCCTAATTTCATCTTCTTCTTTTTTTTTAAAGCCCAAGTTATCATAACATACAAAGAATGTAAACAAATGAAGGATTGAAAAAATAAAAATAAATCAGTACCATTTTGATGAAACTCAAATTTGTCCCCAATCACAACAAAATACAAACTTTATTAATCAGTCTTTTATTGTGCATTAGCTATGTTTATACATAATTGAGGATGGTTTGAATGAAATATTGAGTTATTATAGTCATTATAAAAAAAACAGCAATAGTTTCCAATTCTTAGTTTTGAATATCAATTCCCTGCTATTGTTGCAATTTCTTTTTATTATTTATACTCAAATCCTAGTAGCAAATAAGATAAAAGTTAGCTCAATCAAGCACATAACTTTTATTTCATGCATGCTGTACAAATATATATCCGGCAGCTAGCTCTCTGCAACTCTCACATGGTCGCCCACTGAAGCTAAGCAGGGCTGCGCCTGGTCAGTACCTGGATGGGAGACCACATAAATAAGCTGGGTTGCTGCCGTAAGTGGTGTTCGTGAGGCCAGCAGGGAGCGCTCAACCTGCGATCTGTGTGGGTCCTAACGCCACAGAATAGTGAAGGGGACTGTAATACTGCTCAGTGAGTGCCGTCTTTCGGATAAGACGTTAAACCAAGGTCGTGACTCTCTGTGGTTGTTAAAAATCCCAGAATGTCCCACTGGCCTCTGTCCATCATGACTTCCTAACCATCCCCATATCATAATTCATCACTCTGTCCCCTCTCCACCAATCAGCTGGTGTGCATATTGGTCTGGTGCAATATGACTGCCGTGGCATCATCTAAGTGAAGGAGGAGATTCCCCCTAATGTGTAAAGTGCTTTGAGTGCCCAGAATGTGCTATATAAATGTAAATAATAATAATAATAATTATTATTATTATTATTATCATTATATCTGGTATAAAATGCATTTGCACAATAAAAACAGCAAAAAATAACTGAAACAACTATACACTTGAACAACTATACACACTGAAATAACTATAGCAGTAAAAGTGTGCAGTTTATCCATCAATCAAAAAATGCATACATGCTTTGTCATAACAACAGCAGGCTTTCAGCACTATTCAAAAGAAAAATAAAGTACAATTTATTGAAAAGAAAAAAAATTGATAAAAACCCTTCACGTCATGCAACTGTGGAGCTCAAAGCCTTATGTTCTGAACTATTATTGAGTTTCACCATATATGCTAAAGCCACTCCATTTACAATGTTTAACAAACACCATTTGTGTAACATAAGTATTTGTAACAAACATGAGTTAAGTTTAACTTAACTCAAGTTTACCTTAAATGAATAAAAGGTAATAATCAGCCATCCATGTTTATGAAGCCAATTATTTATAGAGTGTAGAATGACACATACCATAACCAGCTGTTAGAAATTACACAATAGTATAAGTGAATTGCGGATATGGTTATTTGATCCAATTTATTCAAGCAAATCATCAGAATCTATTCACTGAAACGGATCTGTCAAATGATGCGTGTTCATTATTAGCAGGAGAGGGTCAAATTATTAATGAGTTCTTTTAAACTGAAAAGAGGAGTCGATTCCTATTATGGAATCAGTTCTGAACTTTAAAATCGACTCTCGAACCTCAACACCATAAACATCTCATATTTCAAAAAATTTAAATTCAGACACAGACTTGCGTTTTGTCATTCATGGCATTTTATTATCTAAAAAACATCCTTAATGCTTTACTAAAGAACAAACAAGTCCCTTATGTCATGGATTTATTGAGGTTGAGTAAATTAGCTGTAAATGTTCATGTGTGAGTGAACGATTTCTTTAAAGCAATTGAGTTAGAGACTCATTTGACTCATTTATAAAAGTCTTAAATCACAAACAACAATTATTAATGGAATAAAACATATTGGTATCACTTTTATTATGATGGCCTCTTTAAAACATTTTGTTGATTTTAAGTTACATTGCATCTGCATTCTTAGAATGTTAGTGCACTGAATAATAGAATATTAGTACACTGTAATGTTAGCTGCTAATGTAAGCTGACATGTACTTGAACCTTTTCTATAGTCAGGAGAACGTCTGTTAGTGGAGCAGTGTCAAGACGGCCTACCCTATACCCTAACCTCTACCCTGTTGAGAATTGGTTGGCATGTGGTTGCAATGCAACTTGTAGTCAACAAAATATGCAAAAGGGACCATCAAAATAAAGTAACACCAACATAATCATTTGGCTACAGATTTGGAAAACTTATTTACAATTCCCAACCCTAGTCGACCCAAATATTACATTTTGTTATATTCTATATTCCTAGCTGGGAGTGAATGCTGTCTTACCTGCATAACTTGCTGAAAAACAGTCCAAAACTGCATGCATGCAAATCTGCTCTTTCCTGCACTGATTGTTCTTGTTCACGGTGGCTTAAGCTAAAGCTAGTCCTCACGTCGACCTCTGCGAAAAGGTCTGATCGTGGTTAGTTCGCTAAGTGTGCATGTGTGTGTGTGCACGTGTGCCACATACATGCTGTAGACTGCATCTCTCTGGTGTTTCCCCCACAGTTAGGCTCGTACCCCAGACTTCGAGAAGAGACGGAGAGGATCGTCACTACTTACGTCAGAGAGAGAGAAGGGAAGACCAAGGACCAGGTATGAAACCAAACAGAAGATCTGCTTGGGTTTTATTTTGTGCGCTTTCTCATTGTGGTAAATTGTGTTTTTTTTTTTTTTTTCAGGTTCTTTTGCTGATTGACACTGAGCTGTCGTACATCAACACCAACCACGAGGATTTCATTGGATTTGCAAAGTATGTGTTGCATTCAGTGCATTCATTTTTTTTTTTTTTTGGTTTTGTTTTGTTTCTCACCAGAAGGCTTGAGCCCTAATCATAATGCGGTGCAAGTCTGGCCCACAGTGCAGTTTAGGAATGGGTCATGTGGCCAACATTTAAATCACATGATATTTAGGGTAATTGGTCTCAAGCCACATATAATTATAATAGCAAAATAAAATATAATAGGTGTCTCAATCTAAACTCTTAAATCTTGCTAAGCTACAAGGAATAATTAGGCAAATTTAGGCAAAAAAAATAGCTTAACATCTAAAGTTAATGTTAAAACAGTAGCCTTCGCATGGGTCAGATAGGGTAAGACTTTAATGTCAGTTCAGTTTCATTATTATGAATTAAACCAAATTATTTATCGATGTAAAATAAAGCAAAATGATTAAATGTACTAGGAAACATTTGATTCTGTTACTAATTGTTGTTTAACTTATCTTTCAACATTTTAAACCACCAACAGAGTTGACAATAACAGAGTTGACATTGTCCACCATTTTGTATTTTAGCTAACCTCAAACCAGATTCCACATGGCATGTCTAAACCATAATCTTATATACGTTTATGAATGAGAATGAATGAGAATTCAGTGAAATATCACAATAACAGAGTTGACAATCAAGCTAATTTCACACAAAGTATTAAGAGATGATTAAATTACATGCGTCAATGCCAGAGGAAGTGAAATCACATTGGAGCAAGTCACATGCTGTTTCTATATTTGTTTTAAAGATGTTTATAGCTTTTGTAACAGAGTTAACCAGAATGTAGCTACAGGCATACAAAAGTTTTTTTCGTTAATAACTAAAATTACAAGTGTAACGGAGGCCAGCTAGCGAAGTGCTATGCAGGTAACCTCACTCCTCTGACCTCAAAAGGTGCTCTAGTGACAGACGCTAGAGGCCATGGTCTTTAGCCTCCTTGTTAGAGCAATCAACTCCCGTGCAAAGAATTGCCAGTTCTATCCCAGCTCAGCGTGAGTTGGGTGCAGTAGGACCGGTAGAGTACACGTGGAGGCTCGTCCGGGATGGGAGTGAGGTTTAGGGGAGTGAGTGTAACGGAGGCCAGCTAGTGAAGTGCTATGCAGGTAAACCTCACTCCTCTGACCTCAAAAGGTGCTCTAGCAACAGACGCTAGAAGCCATGGTCTTTAGCCTCCTTGTTAGAGCAATTGAATCCTATGCAAAGAATTGCCAGTTCGATCCTAGCTCAGTGTGATTTGGGTGCAGTAGGACCAGTAGGGTACACGTGGGGGCTCGTCCGGGATGGGAGTGAGGTTTAAAGCCTGGTTTATACTTCTGCGTTAAGTGATCGGCGTGACCCACGGCGCATGCAATGCACGTAGCTGTACATTCATACTTCTGCGCGCTGTTTCTTTTGCTCTGCAGTAACACTTCCGAAAAGCTAATTGGCAGTGAGGTGTTTATGTTCCTCTTTGTTGAGTTTTTTCGCTGGTGTTTTGTTTTTTCTGAACACTTCCTTAATGTACAAGTGGTTCAAACTCGCTCATTTTGAGGCAAGAACCGGCGGACGTGCAACAACTATAACCATAAGGTAAACACAAAATAAAACGTTTCATCCGGGGCTCCTTCTCGGGACTCCACACTTGTAAACAATCATTCCATCAGGCTTGCGTGGCTCTCGGTCCCACCCACACTCGTCAGCGCTACCAAGCCGAGGGCTATGCGTCCATGCGTAGGCCGCGCCGTTCATACGCGTGCGCATGACGCAGAAGTATAAATCGGCCTTAAGGGGGTGAGTGTAACGGACAGTGTTGTGCAAACTACTTCTAAATTGTATTACATTACAGATTACTTGTTACTGTTATTTAAAAGTAATCCCTTACATTACAATATTACTGTCTCAAAATTGTAATATGTTACATTACTCTTATATTACTTCTTAGTTACTTTCACCAAAATAACTACAGAATTAGAACTTAACATTCTAACATGACCAAATGTACTGCAGAGCATTTTACATCCAGTAGAAAGCGATATGATGTAGCGGAATGACTTTAATTTTTAATCTAATAAACAATAACATTTTTGGCTGTATGTTATATGATGAGATATTTCCAGTTTTAAACACTTAAAGACACAGAGAATAGACGTTGGATGTAAAGAATACGTTTTATTTTGAAAACATTTATTAAACATCTAAAAGGTGCACCATACTAATCAAATTAAAAACATTTAAACAAAAATATAAGGAACGCAAGCAGAAATGTAACTGTTATAGAAAATAGGGAAAAACTTGATATGGTATTATAGCCTACTGTACTATTCACTCTGCAAATAAATCTCACTATTAATCTCATTTTATCATGGCAACTAAAATAAAGTGAACTATGTCTGTTGTCTTCCACATTGTTGATGAGATTGTGGAGGACATTTTCCCTGTCATCCTCTTCATTTTGAGGAGAAGCTTTTCCGCAGGGCCCCTGAACACACTTATTGTACAGTGTTTTGAACAGTGCTATAGTAAAGTACTTCAATTAATCGCTTGTGGTAATACTAAAGTTGCTATGGTAACACAACAAGTGTAATATAAACAAATGACCCAATGCTGTAGTTTTTTTTTACAATATAGGATATATTATACTACAATTCACCACACTTTACTGTAGTATACTTTGTATTTCATTTTATGAGTTCACTATTCTTAATACTACAGTATGCTGAAGCATTCATTAACAAGTTGTAAATAATACTAGCCTAAAACATAGCCAGTATACCTAACACTCAAAAACACTAATATGTATTATAGATTTTACCTTAACCTGTAGGTAAGTAGTGTAGCAATATATAAACCATATCAACATTCTTGGGATAGCAATTTAACAGAAGGATCTCTGGAGAGCAAAAGCACGAAAAGAGGAGGAAACACAAGGCACAAATTGTGAGTCTGCATCATCTGACGGAGCAAAAGCAGATCATTCGCACGTGAGCAGCCAGTGTTTTGAGTGCACGCGAGGAGTTTTGTCCACGAACAGAGGAAACCGGAGTGTTCGCTCACTCGTATTACATGAATGCGCTCTCGACTTGTAATACTGCGCTTACGATGAAATAACGCCATGTGCACGTACGTCCATCTCGCGAATGTACTGTCTTCTGCCATTTTCATCTATTTGCCTCTTTTCCGCTGCGCATTAGGGCTTAACGTTACTGCGAACCGGGCTGAGCCAATAGCTCCAGACCTCGAGCTCAGAGGCTGAAATCATTCCGCATTCAAAGTAAAAAGTTGCAATAGCCAGAGGGAGATTTATGACAACACACACGTATGTTCTCTCACCACAAACAGGAAATAGAACTGCGCTATTTTTTATTTGTTAATGTCTTGTGGGCGAAACGTTTGTTGTAACGCACGTGTTACTGAACATGTATCGAGTAAAATATTACTGAAAATGTATTAGTAATGCCTTACACTACTGCGTTACAGGAAAATGTAATACGTTACTGTAATACATTACTTTTGTAACTCATTACTCCCAACACTGGTAACGGAGGCCAGCTAGCGAAGTGCTATTCAGGTTAACCTCACTCCTCTGACTTTAAAAGGTGCTCTAGAGACAGACGCTAGAGGCCATGGTCTTTAGCCTCCTTGTTAGAGCAATTGACTCCTATGCAAAGAATAGCCAGTTCGGTCCCAGCTTGGTGTGAGTTAGGTGCAGTAGGACCAGTAAGGTACACGTGGGGGCTCGTCCGGGATGGGAGTGAGGTTTAGGGAAGAGTGTAATTAAGGCCAGCTAGTGAAGTGCTATGTAGGTAAACCTCACACCTCTGACCTTAAAAGGTGCTCTAGTGACTGACGCTAGAGGCCATGCTCTTTAGCCTCCTTGCTAGAGCTACTGACTCTCATGCAAAGAATTGCCGGTTCTATCCCAGCTCAGCACGATTTGGGTGCAGTAGGACCTGTGGGTTACACAAATATTGAGAAATAGATGTTTCATGCAAATGTTTATTTGACTTTGTAAACACAGAAAATATGAAAATTATGACTGAACGAAAATCCAGGCTGCAGAGATAGTCACAAATTGAAATTAATAGAGTCTTTAAGTTAATATCTTCAAGAAAAATGTCCAGAAACACACATGCTGACATCCAAACTGTATCATTTAAGTTTTTGTTTTTGAAAAAATAATTAAAAGTTTATCTCGGAAAAGCAAAATGTAGCCGCAAGTCTAGAATCGCCACATTAATTTTCTATAAAACAAAAGGTTTTATATAACTTATATATGTTATCAGCTAAATCAAATCTAAAACATTGGATTGGTACAAATTGTACCAAACCACACTTATTGCCTTGTAAAAACATAGCAATATATTTAAAGAGCCCCTATTATGGGTTTTTTGAAAATGACCTTCCATTTAGTGTGTAACACAGCTCTAAGTAAAGTGAAATATCAAGCTAAGGCTTAAATCTGAAAGTGCACCGTGTTTAAAATGATTGATTCATTTATAAAATAGTCGACGTGCATTAAATGAATCGTCTTGATAACGAGTCATTGCTATGGCCACCGTCAGTTGTTCTTACACATGTGCAGCGGTCAAGGTTTAAAATAGTTCAGCTTTGCCACTGTGTGGATTAATACTCAATGTGTGTCATGGTTAAGAACAGAGCAATATGCTGGTGTTTAACTGCACTGCTTTAATGCATTCCTGCTTTGGGTTTCGGGCGACCGCTGCAATCGGATCCTATACCAATGTTGGCGACCCAGGGGTTTCACAGATCGTACCAAAATGCAGTGGGGTTGGTTGAAATTACGAGAGCTTTCCGACATAAATAACAAAATGGGTGGGTGGCTGGAGATGGGTCTGAAATACAGGAGACTCCCGGGGAAAACGGAAGTGTTGGCAGGTATGCTCACTCATACCCTATGCACTCTGACTACTTCAATATTGTTGATAAGCCGTGCTGGGCATTTCACTCTGTCTCGCGCTGAACGCTGTCGACCAATCGCAACAGGCTGTCATCGGTCCAATCAGTGCAGATTAGCATCGCGCTAAAGAGGGGTTTGGGAACAAATGAATCGCTGAACGAATCATAAAAGAGTCGCTGGAATAATTAGGTAAAATAAATGCATATTATAAGACAATGAAAGTGTTTTTTGACCTTGCATGCATATCAGCCTGTTGTTGGAGACCCTTACAACCAAAATATGACCCTATTTAATGTATAATAGGAATTTTTTCAGGAAGTCTAAAACTATATTCTTAGTGTAGCAGTTTAAAGTCATTGGTGATGCATTGGACTTAACTTAAGTGCACTAAAATGATTTGTGCATGTCTTTGATCTCTCAAACTGTAGTGTACAACTAAAGACTGATAGCATGGCAAATGTCTGCATGCTCAGTTGGTTACTGTAGAGCCCTCGACAGTAAGCCAAAGGTAGCCTACAGCATCGAGCTTGTGTGAGCCTGCTCGCCCGGCGTGTTGCATGTCGTGAGTGTTGTCAGAGCGCCTCTGTTAATAGTTCTCATGCCGTCACTTTCAGCCTGAACTTCAGATGGTTGGATGATGGTACCAGGGTACAGCAGCAACAGGTGCGCGAGCCACATTTAGTTAAATGCTAATCAGACCACTCATCTCCTCCTACTAACTCCTGCTTTAGTTGCAGGATTGCTCCGACCCAGAGCAATAAGGAGGTTTACACAGTCATCATTTTGCTAATGTGGTATACAAACAATACAGGCAATCAGTGTGTAATCAGTGTTTTCTGTGTGTTTCTGCCACCTGTAGCGCACAGCAAAGGAATATTGTCAACAAGAAGAGGGCCATTCCCAACCAGGTACACTTTTTTTCTGTTTCCACATGCCTTGTTCCACAACTATGGCCCCCCTTTCACCTTTTGTAAACACAAAATGGGCCTAACACTGAACCCTGAATAACTCCTTCTATAACGCCCTTATTCATTTTACCTTTTTTAATCAAAAATTAAACAATACGTTCCCCAAGGTCTCTATCACTTATACATATTATCAGCTACACACCTTTACACAGTGTCTTTACCAGGTGCGACTGGCTTTACACAACAAGCCAAGAGGACGTTGATCAGGGTTCCCATACTTCTTGAAATTTCTTAAAAATGCTTGAAGTTAAGGCCTGGAAAGTACCTAAAAACAAACATAGATCCTTGAAAGTGCTAGAATATAAAATGTATGGTGTGATTTCAACAGTTATACTAAGCTGCTTTCAAAAACTGAACAAAAAAAACTAAAATTATTAACATTTTTTCAACTATGACAAATAATGTACATTTGATCAATATTTCAGAAATCACATTTGATTATTACCAGTATTGGGTCCAATCCCAATTCTATTTTTGTACCTCTACTGGTATATATATATATATATATATATATATATATATATATATATATATTTTTATATTTGTATATAATATAATGATGATGTTTTATATATATATATATATATATATATATATATATATATATATATATATATATATATATATATATATATATATATATATATATATTATAGGTGGGCATAGATTAATTTTTTTAATCTAGATTAATCTAGATTAAAATGGCTCATTTGAAATCTGCCAAAAACATTCAGAATATGTGTGTTACCCAAATAATAGGTCTTTGAGAACAGGTTTCTCAAGCCAGGTGTCGCATTAGACCAGGGGCTCATCTCCTGTTTCCAAAATGCATCACAAACTGCTTGAGAAACTGTTCTACTATGATAATTGGTGATGAAAATAAATGATGTTCAGTAAGATGTACTTGTGTTTACTAACTGTTTATTCAGTTAAACATCAATGTTGAACTGTAGGCCTACATAAGCTCCAAACAGCGATTTCTGATTACCTTAATCCAGGGGTGTCCAAACTCGGTCCTGCATATTTTAGTTCCAACCCCAATTAAATACACCTGAATCAGCTAATCAAGCTGTTTGTAGGTATACTAAAAACATCCAGGCAGGTGTGTTGAAGGAAGTTGGAGCTAAACTATGCAGGACACTGGCCCTCCAGGACCGAGTTTGGACACCCCTGCCTAATCTGAAAAAAGTCTTAACTGAACTAAACAGAAAAGGAATCAATAAGTTTGCAGATATTAGTGGCATTATTGAAGTAAACACCACGGTCTTTAGGACCTTTCGTCATATTTTCCAACAACATCCACACTCGGCTGTCACTAAAGGACCATACACACACATATACACAAACACATCGCGAAATGCGGATGTTTTTTTTCTTCTCATTTGGCGTGCGTTATTAAATTCCATAAATCTCTCACCAGTCCTTACTCCGTATTTGCGTCTAATACCCCAGTTTGTCACGAAGGAATGAATGAAATGTTCGTGAGTTAAAGTGAAACTGCTCAACTGCAGTTAGAGTCAGGCATCCTGCTGATTTGATTCAGAAGGGCAGATGGCTCACCGGTCAGGTATACATCCGCGCTAATTTGTAAATCACCATAGTTTGCGTAAAATAGACCCAGCTCCCAACCCAACTTTGAGAATAGATTAACGGCGATATCTTTTTTATCGCGCGATAAGAGTCTTAATATTAGTGCCCAGCACTAATATATATATATATATATATATATATATATATATATATATATATATATATATATATATATATATATATATATATATATATTTATATATATATTTATATATACATATACATATATATACATATATATACATATATATTAGGCAAGTTATTGTATAATGATGGTTTGTTCTGTAGACTATCTATCTATATATATATATATATATATATATATACACAGTTAAAGTCAGAATTATTAGCCCCCTTTGAATTGTTTTTTTCTTTTTTAAATATTTTCCAAATGATGTTTACCAGAGCAAGGAAATTTTCACAGTATGTCTGATAATATTTTTTCTTCTGGAGAAAGTCTTATTTGTTTTATTTCGGCCAGAATAAAAGCAGTTTTAATAAAAAAAAAAAAAAAAAAAAAACATTTTAAGGTCAAAATTATTAGCCCCTTTAAGCTATTTTTTTCGACTGTCTACAGAACAAACCATCATTATACAATAACTTGCCTAATTACCCTAACCTGCCTAGTTAACCTAATTAACCTAGTTAAGCCTTTAAATGTCACTTTAAGCTGTATAGAAGTGTCTTGAAAAACAGCACGTTAACGCCGATAACGGCCCACCACTAATATAGATATGTATATATATATTAGTGCTGGGCCGTTATCGGCATTAACGTGCTGCGTTAACGCGAGACTCTTATCGCGCGATAAAAAAAAATATCGCCGTTAATCTATTCTCAAAGTTAGGTTGGGAGCTGGGTCTATTTTACCCAAGCTGTGATAACTTTCACCTATTAGCGCGGATGGATACCTGACCGGTAAGCCGTCTGCCCTTCTGAATCAAATCAGCAGGCTGCCTGACTCTAACTGCAGGTCGGCAGTTTCATTTTAACTCACGGATATTTCATTCATTCCTTCGTGACAAAGTGGGGTATTAGACGCAAATACAGAGAGAATGTTATGGAATTTAATAACGCATGCCAAATGGTAAGAAAAAAAAACTTCCGCATTTCGCGATTTGTGTGTGTGTGTTACTTCAATAATGCCACTAATATCTCCATACTCCACATCTTAATTCCATTTCTGTTTAGTTCAGTTATGACTTTAGATGGATTAAGGTAATAAAAAAAATCGCTGTTTGGAGCTTATGTGGGCCTACAGTTCAACATTGATGTTTAACTGAATAAACAGTAAAAACAAGTACATCTTATTGAACATCATTTATTTTCATCACCAATTATCATAGTAGAACAGTTTCTCAAGCAGTTTGTGATGCATTTTGGAAACAGGAGATGAGTCCCTTGTCTAATGCACCACCTGGCTTGAGAAACCCGTTCTCAAAGACCTATTATTTGGGTAACACACATATTCTGAATACCTTCGGCAGAATTCAAATGAACCATTTTAATCTAGATTAATCTAGATTAATTTCAAAATTAATCTAGATTAATATAGATTAAAAAAATTAATCTATGCCCACCTATAATATATATATATATATAGTTAATTTATTTGGAACTAGATTATGTAAATTTGTATTTTAACAATGTGCAAAACGAGAAGGGCTAAGGGGTACAATTGGGATTGGGCCTTGAATTCCAAGAATTGTAATAAAGTTCTTTGAATTGACTGAAAATGACACATTCATAACATCATCAGTAGTATTACATTTTAATGTAAATATTAAGTGTAAGCGAAAAAGACTTTCACGTTACTATACAGTATTTGCTGTGGTGTGAATTACAAATGTGCTTGGTTAATAATTATTAGTGATTTAAAAAGTCCTTGAATTTGGTGTCCATGAAAGAGTGATTGATGCATGCACTGATTTAAATTCCAACTTCTAATTCAAAAATCTTTGATATTTTTTGTTTTTCCTTAAAAAATCCTTATGAAATGTCTCATCTTAACCAAGGTCTCTTTGTTTTCTGAGTACAAACTGATTTCATGTCAGAACAGCTCTATTGTTAAACATCAGATTCGGTTGTGATTGTGAAGCATCACGGCACAATTTAAAAAGCGTGTCTCATCATCACACCTGATAATGACACAGTGTATATATATTTATTTCTATGGTTTCGTTTGAACAGCACTAAAAACGAACACAGAAACCTTATCATGTATCGAAGTTTCAGTGGAAATGACATAAGCAGCTTGAAAGTACACTGTGTTATTTGACAGGGACATTCCCTTTCATTTCCTCCCTGCTTTTGAGAAACTGTGCTTTCACTAGCATCACAGCAGCACTAGTCGCTAGTAACACTGACGCATGACAAATGAATAATCAATGCATTGTTTTTTTTTTCAGTCTTGCCCTAATTCAATGCAAACTTCCTCTCTATATTTGAAGTGTTATCCAGAATGTGCATGGATCCAGCCATGACAATGACAACCTATATAATTCTGATTTGTGGTACTGTCAATCTAATTGCATGTAACTTTGTTCTGTTGCTCTCTCTCCCTCTCTCCCTCTCTCTCTCTCTCTCTCTCTCTCTCTCTCTCTCTCTCTGTATGTCTGCTTCCAACCTTTTACTCACTTCTTTTTTAATTCAATCTATCACTTGTATATTCCCAATCTTTTTATATCAATTTCTCTCTAATGCGTGCTGTCTTGGTTTTCCCGCTTTTGCTTGTTTCTTGTGTCTCCGTCTCATTTCTTCTACTCAAAACTCGCCCCCCACCCCCTTCCTCCTCCTTTTTCCTTATCACTACAGGGTGAAATACTGGTAAGTACCATAAACTTGCAAGTCACACCCAGTTAAAGGTCACCAGTGCTTATCCAGACAGGAGAACTGAGGCCGTAGCAGGTTCATCTTTTTTTTTTTTTTATTTAAACAGTGTGGACGGGATGCCTGTGTGTAAACTTGATATTGGCAAGGATTATAAAGCTGATGGTTGTTCTTTCACCCTGCAGCTAGGTGGCCTGAGAGAAGGCGAAGCTGAGAAGGTATAGTCTGGTGGAAAAAGAATAAAAGAGTAGTGGAACCGGGAGTTAATTAAAATCATGGCTAGTTCAGTTATTCACTGAAAAAAAAACCTAATTTTTTATTTTTCCCCCTACTTATTAGAGTTTTGAGTTGTAAATAAAGTAAAAAAAGAAACGTAATTAATTTAGGTACAACAACTTGACAATTTGTATTTATTTATTTATTCATTATTCTTTTATTTATTCATTTGTTTATTATTGTTTTATTTAATATTTTGTTTATTTCTTTATTTAATTATTTATTTATTATCATTTTCTTTTATTTACTTATTATTTTCTTTATTTATTCATTTATTTATTATTTTCTTTCTTTTATTTATTTATTTATTTATTTATTCATTTATTATTTTGTTTTATTTATTTTTATTTTGTTTATTTAATATTTTATTTATTTATTTATTGTTTTGTTTTATTTATTTATTGTTTTATTTATTTATTTATTTATCATTTTGTTTTATTTATTTATTTATTACTTTAATATTTTATTTATTATTTATTTTAAAAAGTTGTTACACCTAAAATAATTTTGTATTTTCCCCCTACTTATAGAGTTTTGAGTCGCAAATAAAGATTAAAAAACGTAATTAATTTAGTTACAAGAACTTGACAATTTGTATATATTTATTTATTTATTTATTTATTATTATTTTGTTTTATTTATATATTTATTTATTTATTTTGTTTTAATTATTATTTTATTTATTTAATTTTTTAATTATTTATTTAATTTTATTATTTATTTATTTATTATTATTTTGTTTTACTTATTTATTTTGTTTTATATATTTATGTATTTATTTATTATTATTTTGTTTTATTTATTTACTTATTATTTTATTTTATTTATTAATTTGCTTATTTAATATTTTATATATTTATTTATTGTTTTGTTTTATTTATTTCATTTATTTTATTATTTATTTATTTATTCATTTATCATTTTGTTTTATTTATTTATTATTTTGTTTATTTAATGTTTTATTGATTGTTTATTCATTTTATTTGTTTTAGATTTTTATATTGTTTTAATTTTACTTTTTTTTTTCAGTGTAGTAACTGACCTTAAATCCACCATAGTGTGCCCACTGTAATTAGTGGCATCACCTAACAATCGGTAATTATTATAATTAAAGAAAGACAATGTTACTAACAATTTTTTTTTTTTAAATAATTCACAGTGCACCTTTTGAGTTTCACATATCACTGTATTTTTGCATGCAAAAAGCTTTTTTTGTAATGAGTAAAGTGTATGTTGAGTGAAATGGAGGCCTCGGTTGTCCTGTTGTGGATGTGAGTCCTGGCGGTCCAGACTGGGTGAGCAAAGTTTGCCTTGTGGAGAATCAGCCTCTACGTCACCATGGGGATGGGGATTGGGTGGGTGGGGCCAAGGAAATATCCAATCATACCAGGGAACTAAACTCAAACCCAAAATAATCTGTGCTGTGTTTGGGTATTTTTTGTGGCTTGCATTTTCTAATAAGTTCATGGATTTTCAGTGATTTATTTATTTATTTATTTATTTTATTTATTTATTTTTTCCATGAAGAGCTAATCAAAATGATTTAACACTCAAATATGATTGTTTTCTTCCTACTAACAACACATCTAAGGTAGGACTGGGCTATATATTTATAAAACTATATATAAAATAAACAAATAAATTACAATAAATAAACAATTTTCAGTAATATTGCATCGAAACAGATATTCTTGTCAAGCAGAATAAAAAGCAAAAAACATTGCAACAAAATTATCAAGTTTTATTTGTATAAATGATTTTGTATACAAAGGATATGTATTAAATGCAAGTGTCAACTATAATGCATCATATATTTGGGAAAATGTAAAGAAAACAGCTAAAATAGTGTGATTTGATAATTTCATTCATATATATATATATTTGTACTACAGTATATACATACATACTCCCACTGAGCAATGTATATGTGCACAAATACATATAGACACACAGTTGAAGCCCCCCTTTAATTTTTTATTTGTTTTTTTTATATTTCCCAAATGATGTTTGAGAGGAAATTTTCACAGTATGTCTGATAATATTTTTCTTCTGGAGAAAGTCTTATTTGTTTTATTTTGGCTAGAATAAAAGTAGCTTTTAATTTTTTAAACACCATTTAAAGGTAAAAATTATTAGCCCCTTTAAGCTGTATTTTTTTTCGATAGTCTACAGAACAAACCATCATTATACAAAAACTTGACTAATTACTCTAAACTGCCTAGTTTACCTAAGCCTTAAGCCTTTAAATGTCACTTTAAGCTGTATAGAAGTGTCTTGAAAAATATCTAGTCAAATATTATTTACTGTCATCATGACAAAGATAAAATAAATCAGTTATTAGAAATGAGTTATTAAAACTATTATGTTTAGAAATGTGTTGAAAAAATCTGCCCATTAAACAGAAATTGGGGAAAAAATAAACGGGGGCGAATAATTCAGCAGGGCTAATATCTCAGATTATTTATTTATTTATTTATTTATTATAAATTATAATTATATAATATTATATAATAAATAATATTGTTTAAATAAATATAAATTGACAACTATGGTATTTTATCTAAAATAATCTACGTACATACTCTTACATGGACTTCTCTAAACGTAATTTTTTTATAATTATATATAATTGACACTAATTATTGTTTTGTATTTGATTAAAAACCTCATGATGACAATTTGATGTAACCTAGTGGTTTAAGAATAGTGGTATAAAAAATATATTTCAAATATGTTAATGGCATCTGCACTGAAATCCCTAAATTGCCTTTTGATTTATTAACTATGTAAAGTGTTATGTTAATTGAGGTTTTAGTTTCTATATTTTGTAAATTATGTTAGAAAATAATTATTTATTCATTATTTACTGTTGAAAATCATTAAACATGACATGCTGTATACGGTCAAACCGAAATTATGTATTCTCCTACGGTACCCAAGGGCTGTTTATACAGTTGAAGTCAGAATTATTGGCCCCCTTGAATTATTAGCCCCCGTTTATTTTTTTCCCCAATTTCCATTTAACAGAGAGATTTTTTAAACACATTTCTAAACATAATAGTTTTAATAACTCATTTCTAATAGCTGATTTATTTTATCTTTGTCATGATGGCAGTAAATATTATTTTACTAGATATTTTTCAAGATACTTCTATACAGCTTAAAGTGACATTTAAAGGCTTAACTAGGTTAATTAGGTTAACTAGGCAGGTTAGGGTAATTAGGCAAGTTATTGTATAACGATGGTTTGTTCTGTAGACTATCGAAAAAAATATATAGCTTACAGGGGTTAATAATTTTGACCTTAAAATGGTTTTAAAAAAATAAAAACTGCTTTTATTCTAGCCGAAATTAAACAAATAAGACTTTCTCCAGAAGAAAAAACATTATCAGACATACTGTGAAAATTTGCTTGTTCGGTTAGACATAATTTGGGAAATATTTAAAAAAGAAAAGAAAAAAAAGGGGGGCTAATAATTCTGACTTCAACTGTATATCCAAGTTAGATGAATCATTGAATCAAATCATTTCAAAGAACCACTAAATGATGGGGACAGTTTGATTCACTGAATTTAAAAACCTAATAAATAAACCTTCCAAATAAAAAGTCATATTAATCATTCTGTCACATAATTGTTTGCTGCTTGTAAAATTAAAGTGTGTACTAAATAATATATTGTCCAGCCCTACTTTAACACTTGGTTAGTATAATTCTTAATGTCCTTCTTAATGTTCCAGTAGTGGCCAGAATGTGGCAGTAGTGGGTTTCTTTTCCTAATCAATTGACTTTTAATTTACCAAATTAACCGCTCAACCTTAGAGAAATCCTTTCTGGGGCAAAGTGAACTGTGGGATTTCTGTCAGTGTAATTAACAGTCGCCTCTCACAGGTAATCATCTAATCATCTCATCCTTAATTCAAAATCATCCCTTCTATCAACAGATTTCCACTGTTGATCAGATTTTACACACTCGCTGCTTATTACGCATTTCAAATGAGCAAAATATTAGGATTAATTAGTGCAGACAGCAGTCACAAATGTGTGAAGTGGAATGGAGAGATCCAAACGCTAACGGAAAACAGGGTCACGTTCTCGTTTTCTTTCGGCTGAGGGCGGCAAAAGGGAAATTGGATCCATGTTGGAGAACACAGAGCTCGAGCCAGACTCCGACCGCAGATATTTGCTGGGTTTCTGTCTAATGAAAAGATATTTCCAGAGCGTTTTTGCGGTCGTTTGTTCGGGTCTCCAGTGCAGGTCTTAGCACGAGATGTCTGAGCAGTTCTGTCTTTTCCTTTCTCCGTGGTTTAAGAAGCTCAATGGCATTTTCCCACCAAGGCAAACAATCTATGTAGCCTATAACGTTATAGTTTTTTTTTTTTTTTGTCTTTTTTTCTGTCGGCACTCTCTGGCTAACTCTAACCCTCTCACTTCTCTCAGTTTCACTCCGGCTTTTACTGAGAACAAAGCAACACAGAAAGGGAGAGAAGGGATTTTATTGTAGAAATGCTTGCAGTAAAAATCAATGTTACAGATGGATTGTGGAGTTACAGTGTACATGTATTGAAGGGATGGTTCACCCAAAATTGAATTTTTTGTCATTTAATCACAATTGTTTCATATTTTTATGAGTTTCTTTCTTTTGTTGAACTTAAAAGGAGATATTTTGAAGAATGTTGGAAAACTAACCATTGACTTCCATGTTATTTGTTTTTCTTGATATGGAGGTCAATGCTTACAAGGTTTCAGCTTTCAGTGTTCAACAAAAGAAAGAAACTCGTAAAGGTTTGGAACATTAATAGTGAGTAAATTTTTATTTTTGTGTGAACTATCCCTATATAAATGTAAATAAGATGAATTGTTGTTTAATGTTTGTGTTTCCACGACCCTTAACATATACATTCACTTTAAAGCACAGGTCATATGGTATTTTAAAGTGTCTCTCTAGGTTAGAAAACATCATTTTGTCAGAATATGCATTTAATATTTCAATAATTTTGTAAGTATATTGATACAGTTAAAAAGGATAGTTCAGCCCAAACAATTTTTAAATAATCTCCTCATTTACTCTCCCTCCTGTGTTTTTAAAACTTTACAGGTTTTTTCTTTTTCTGAACCCACACACACAAAAATATTTTGAAGGATGCTGGATGCTGGCACCTATTGACTTCTATTGTATAGTAGAAGTTGACTTTATCTCCGGGTCTAGCAGGAGCACATTTTTTTATATATATATATATATATATATATATATGTTTTTTGCTAATTTTTCAGTTACATCATGTACTGAGACTGACGTCAAATTGTAAAGTTGCTATTTTCTAGGTTGATATGACTAGGAACTAGGCATGGGCCAGTATAAGATTCTGACGATATGATAACCTTAAATAAAAATATCACAGTTTCACGGTATTGTAAATTCATTCATTCATTTTCTTGTCGGCTTAGTCCCTTTATTAATCCGGGGTCGCCACAGCGGAATGAACCGCCAACTTATCCAGCATGATTTTACGCAGCAGATGCCCTTCCAGCCGCAACCCATCTCTGGGAACATCCACACACACTCATTCACACTCATACACTACGGACAATTTAGCCTACCCAATTCACCTGTACCGCATGTCTTTGGATTGTGGGGGAACCGGAACACCCGGAGGAAACCCACGCGAATGCAGGGAGAACATGCAAACTCCACACAGAAACACCAACTGACCCAGCCCAGCCGAGGTTCGAACCTGCAACCCAGCGACGTTCTTGCTGTGAGGCGACAGCACTACCTACTGCGCCCCTGCATCGCCGGTATTGTAAATACTGCTGTAAAATGTATTCTTTTTAAATGTCTGGGTAAAAAACAACAACCGTTTTCGCTTTTGAGCACACTATATTTTATTTTGAGAAACATTTAAAATATTTTGACACAGTAAAGATGTCAGGCTAAATAATTCAAATGAATAATTGGCTTCTGTTGTCTTCATTAGTTTGTAAAACACAGATTTCTTTACAATGTAAAATGGCATATTCGGATATCTTTTCTGCTGTAGATACTGTTGTCCTAAAAAATGTAAATAAAAAATCTTACACATACCTTAGGAACGGTATTGCAGAAAATGTTGTTGGTTTTATAACCTTGACTTTTCCAAACCGCGGTATACCTTGAAAACGGTTATCGTCCCATGCCTACTAGGAACTATACTCTTATTTTAACGAAATGATCAAGAAACTTTGGTGGAATGATATTACACAGCACCTGAAAATTGTCTCCCGTTTGGTGTCTGCTGCAGCCATGGTATGACAGCAAATCCTTTGATTAATACGCTGCAATGGCAGTTCCAAACCACATTGGCCTAGAAAATAGCAACTTATAAAAATAATAATAATAATTTCTTATATTTATATAGCACATTTCTGGACACTCAAATCGCTTTGTACACATTGGGGGGAATCTCCTCATCCACCACCAGTGTGCAGCTTTCACCTGGATGATGTGACGGCAGCCATATCGCGCCAGACCACGCACCACACAACAGCTGATTGGTGGAGAGGAGTGATAAAGCCAATTATGGTATGGGGATGGTTAGGAGGCCATGATGGACAGAGGATAGTGGGCAGATTTGGCCAGGATGCCGGGGTTAAACCCCTACTCTTTTTTTTTTTTTTTTTTTTTCGAAGGACATCCCGGAATATTTAATGGCCACAGAGAGTCAGGACCTCGGTTTAACGTCTCATCCGAAAGACGGTGCTCACTGAGCAGTATAGAGTCCCCGTCACTATACTGGGGCATTAGGACCCACACAGACCGCAGGTTGGGCTCCCTCTGCTGGCCTCACTAACACCACTTCTGGCAGCTACCCAGCTTTTCTATGTGGTCTCCCATCCAAGGGTACTGACCAGGCGCATCCCTGCTTAGCTTTAGTGGGCGAGTTGCAGAGAGCTAGCTGCCAGCTAAACTTGTAAGTACAGAAGAATCAATCGTTAAATAGAAAATAAATGCTTTTTTTTTTTGTTTTTAGAGAGAGATGCTTATGGTCTAATTGATTCAATGATTTATGCTAAGCTAAACTAATAGTGCTCCTGCCAGATCCAGAGATCGGCTGAATGGATTAAAAATTGTTAAAACTCATCTGTTTAACTCCAGGCAAGTTGTAAAAATAGCCTTTTCCAAAAAAAAAACCTATTGAGTGTTCATTTAAGGCAGTTCATGGTTGACTTTTTCTTTTTAGAGAGATTATCTTTATTCATCATGCACTTTTTTTGATTACAGCTATGTTACAAACTGTAAATAAGATATTAAGGTTTTTTTTTAGTTACCAAGACTGATGTAAAATGATAAAGTTGCTATTTTCTAGGCTGATATGACTAGGAACTTTACCCTAATTCCAACAAGATGATCAAGGAACTTAGGTGCAATGATATTTCACAGCACCTGAAAATTGACCCTATAGTCTCCAGTATCAGTGCATCTGCTACAGCCGTGGTATGACAGCGAAATCCTTGATTAATTTGCTTGAATGACAATATAGTTCCAAGCCACATCTGCCTAGAAAATAGCAACTTGTAAGTCTAAAATAGAAACAAATATATCTAGTCTTTTTTACATTATCTAATTTGATTAAATGATTTATGCTAAGCTAAAAGTGCCGTTGCCAGATCCAGAGATCGGATGAATGGATTAAAAAAATGGTAAAACTCAACTGTTTAACTCTAGGAGGGTTGTAAATTTAGCCTATTCAAAAAAAAAATTATAATTAATTAAAATAATAATAATAATTGAGTGTTCTTTTAAGGCAATCCATAGCTGTCGTTTTCTTTTTAGAGACATTATCTTTATTCATCATAAACTTTTTTTGATTACAAACTGTAAATAAGATATTATTTTAAAAACCAATATGACCTGCTCTTTAACCCTCAAGAAATAACATTGAAATCCTACTGAAAGCCCTTCTTCTTTTTAGACCCTTTTTTTTCTTTCTGACTAATAGTTTTAGCTTTCCTTCTTTAGGTCCTATATATTTTCTTGGCAAATATCCTTTACAACCCACTTACCTGTGTCTTCTCTCACTCTTCCTTTTCGTTCATTAGGTTTTCACACTTGAGTGTGTGTCTTTCTATGTTTAACACCACTAACTCTGCTTTGTTGCGTTTATTAGCATGCCGACTATAGCTTTTACTCACCAGTTTGACCCTAACATACCAACTCTGACCCTTGCTCCTGTGGCTGGACAGCAGGGTCTGGATGGCATCTGCTGGCACTTTGGCCTACGCTTTAGAAAAACTCTTGTAGAGAAACGAAAAAAAAAAAAAAAACACAACTAACACAACAAAATTGTTCCTCTTGTTCTTTTATTGCTGCTCTATTTCAAGTCTTCCAGACACTCCCCAGTGGTTTTTGTTCGTGTTTATTCAGTGTTTCTAGAGCGTTTATTTGTGACTAAGCTTTAATTGCTGCCTTATGTTCTGACGAGAATAGTAGAGTGTATTCCAGTGGTTCCCAACTGTTTGTTCGCAACCTAAACTTAAAAGGTAAACTTAAAAGGACTTTTATGTTCATGAAAAATAATGGGATTTTGTGAATATATCATAAAAACAACAACCAAACATTATTTGTATTAGCGTAAAGCAGAATTTTACAAGTAATAAGTGTCTTTCTACATTGTTTCATGTTTCTTTTAACATGTTACCAATTATTTTGTTTAAAATATTGAGAATTGTATTAGAAATTTCTAAATAAAAATGGTTTCTAAAATTTTTGTTTGCTAATACTAATATAACATTTTATGGATGGATGGATTGCTAGATGGATGAATGGATGGATTGCTAGAAAGATAGATTGCTAGATAGATTGCTAGATTCATTGCTAGATTCATTGCTAAATAGATTGCTAGATGGATGGTGGATAGATAGATTGATTGGTGGATGGATGGATGGATTGATTGATGGATGGATGGATGGATGGATAGATAGATTGATTGATTTCTAGATAGATTGATTGATTTCTAGATAGATGGATAGATGGATGGATGGATGGATTGATTGATTTCTAGATAGATAGATAGATGGATGGATGGATGGATGGATGGATGGATGGATTGATAGATGGATGGATGGATGGATGGATGGATGGATTGCTAGATGGATGAATGGATGGATTGCTAGAAAGATAGATTGCTAGATAGATTGCTAGATTCATTGCTAGATAGATTGCTAGATGGATGGTGGATAGATAGATTGATTGATAGATAGATTGTTGGATGGATGGATGAATGGATAGATTGATTGATTGCTGGATGGATAGATGTATAGATAGATTGATTGCTGGATGGATGCATGGATGGATGGATAGATGGATAGATTGATTGCTGGATGGATTGATTGATTGATTGATTGATTGATTGATTGATTGATTGATTGATTGATTGATTGATTGATTGATTGATTGATTGATTGATTGATTGATTGATTGATTGATTGATTGATTGATTGCTGGATGGATAGATAGATTGATTGATTGCCAGATAGATTGATTGATTGCCGGTTGGATGGATGGATGGATGGATGGATGGATAGATAGATTGATTGCTGGATGGATGGATAGATAGATTGATTGATTGCTGGATGAATGGATAGATAGATAGATAGATAGATAGATAGATAGATAGATAGATAGATAGATAGATAGATAGATAGATAGATAGATAGATAGATAGATAGATAGATAGATAGATAGATAGATAGATAGATAGATAGATAGATGAAATGAACATACATTATATAAATTAATTTTAAAAAATAATAAAATCAATAATAGTATGTCAATGCAAAAATGCCTGAGTGACTGATTTTGGCAAAATTAATATCTAATAGTTTAAATATCAGTTTGTTTTTGTGATCATCATTTAAGTTTATAAGATTTCCGTTCATAAATGATATTTTAGGGTCAAAGTTGGCATTTAGACATTTTTCAATTAGACTTCTTTGTGCTTCATACAGTATATTAACACACCATTGCCAAACAACTCAAAAATCAAAAACAATTCTAAACTTTATAAATGTGACTGCAGAGACCAGTTGAGAACCACTGCTTTACATACAAAACACAGCTCCATAGTTATTCACATTAGCAGTTCTAAAATGTGACTCCAACAATGTTTTACCAGAGTATCACCAAATATTACCCACCAGGTAAGTGCACTCAACAGGCTCTTAGAATAGTTCAGCATAGGGCACAAACCTCCAGAGCAATGACTGTATGGGTCTCACAAATGTTTCCCACCCCTGTGGCTTGCCCTGCACCCTCTTTCTCCCCCGTCCCGCAGGTGATCCGCAAAGGCTGGCTAACCCTTAACATCAGCATCATGAAGGGAGGTTCAAAGGAGTACTGGTTCGTCCTGACTGCCGAATCGCTGTCTTGGTACAAGGACGAGGAGGTGAGCTTCATCTGTTCCTTATTTCTCTCGTTCAGTCCCTTCCCCCTCTCTTTCTCTCTCTCTCCTGCTCAAAAGTGGCGCCACTCAAGCTGGACTCCATCTCCATGTGTGTTTGAAATTAGTGCGAGCATTAGCTGTTCTCCAGAGCTCCTGCGGCTCGGCTGGTGGAACTTCAGATTCGTGGCTTCCATTCCCATAAATTTAGTAATATATATGCGTTGAGAGCTGGTTTCGTTGTAAGCGTTTTCATACAGTATATTGTATGGTTGGGAAAAATATTGTATATCGTCATAAATTTACGATAATACTTTTTTTTTTATTTGGATGAGCTCAGTTTTACACACCATCATAGGGACGAAAGCCGAAACGCCGAAAAAGAAGCAAGTTTAAACGTACAGTGTTTCGTTTTTGGATTTCTTATACCAAATATTTTATGTAATGATTAGTTTTGAAAATGTAATTTTAGTTTTTGATATTTCGTTAACATTTTTACATGTATCTCTACATTTTTTGTCAAAATTCCACCCTAAAGTTCTGAAAAAAGCGAGAAAAATTTGTACGTTGAGTATTTATTTAAAAATGTTAAAAAGAAAAAGTCCTTTCCATGTGGCCAATAACTATTAATTTATTTAATTTACAGATAAATGTAACTATAACTATATTCGGACTATATTGTGATATGAGGGAACTTGTATTATGATATGGCATTTGCATTTTACATATAAAACACATATAACTGACGTTGTGATATTTAGTTTTATCACATTTATATTTATTATTATATAAACACAATTTGACCAGATGACTTGAATGCCTCCCTTTTAAACAAATTCATCATTTTATATTGATTTGGATAGATTTTGTTGGGGAGAATATCTGCACAAAATATACTAAACCAATCAGATAAATACACCAAAGCAAAGATATGAATTAAAATAAGTGCTTTATGTAATTTTATGTGGAGTCAAACAGTATTCAAGTAAACAAATGAACAATCAAACAAAAAATAACATTTATAGTCTTCATCGTATAAATAATTCAACCTTTCTTAAAGCTATAAACATATTGTGTTATGTCTGGATGCTTTAAACTCCTTTAAAGGCCTTAAAAAGGCATGCAAACTCTATAAGGGTTAAACTTTACTCCACGTAGACTCCACATTGTGAATCCTGTGATGTGGTTCATTGCTATGTCGATGCTGAAACGATATGTTGTGCGGCCCTAACGTCTTGCTTCGTTCGTTCACCGGCGGAGATCTTTCGACGGCGTGGCGGGTGTGTGTGTCCCTACCCAGCCTAACCAATGTGCGGACTACTGTTCAGCTGCAGCATGATGAACAGGTAGTCTGAACACTGGGCAGGCGAGGGGGAGGCGAGAGGGCGGCTGGAGCGCAGGTCGCTGCCCTGAGGACCGCACACGACTGCAGAGAGAGTAAACAATTCACATACACACACACACACACACACACACACACTGATAAAGACCTTCTCAACTGGTACGATTAGTGAACGCAGGTCAGCTGTCAACTTCAAATAAATGTAAATAAAAAGTAAAATAAAAATGAAATGATTTGGTAGTGCAAATAAGATTGGAAAGTCTTGAAAATTGGGTGTTTGGATTTTAACTTTTTCGTCAACTTAAAATAAATATATAATTAAAAAGTTTAAATAAATAAAAAAAATGGAAGTTCAAATCTAGCCAAATGAGACTAAAATGTATTAAAACTATGGATGTTTGGATTGTATCTTTTTCATCAACTTAAAATAAATATATAATTAAAAAGTTTAAATAAAAAAAAATAGTAGTCCAATTGTAGCCAAATGAGACTGAAAATGTTGTGAAACTATGGATGTTTGGATTGTAACTTTTTCGTCAACTTTAAATATATAATTAAAAAGTTTAAATAAAAACAAATTGTAGTCCAGTTGTAGCCAAATGAGACTGAAAATGTTGTGAAACTATGTATGTTTGTATTGTAACTTTTTCGTCAACTTTAAATATATAATTAAAATTTTAAATTAAAAAAAATTGTAGTCCAGTTGTAGCCAAATGAGACTGAAAAAGTCGTGAAACTATGTATGTTTGTATTGTAACTTTTTCGTCAACTTTAAATATATAATTAAAAAGTTTAAATAAAAAAAAATTGTAGTCCAGTTGTAGCCAAATGAGACTGAAAATGTTGTGAAACTATGTATGTTTGTATTGTAACTTTTTCGTCAACTTTAAGTATATAATTGAAGTTTACATTTAAAAAAAGGTAGTCCAAATGTAGCCAAATAAGACTGAAAATGTATTGAAACTATGGATGTTTGGATTGTAAATTTTTGTCAACTTAAAATAAAAATATAATTAAAAAGTTTAAATAATAAAAAATAAAATGGTAGTCTAAATGTAGCCAAATAAAACTGAAATTGTGAAACTATGAATTTTTGGATTGTAACTTTTTCGTCAACCTAAATTAAATATTTAATTAAAAACGTTTAAATAAAAAAAAAATACTAATTTGGTAGTCCAAATGTAGCCAAATGAGACTGAAAATGTTGTGAAACTAAGAATGTTTGAACTGTAACTTTTTCATCAACTTACAATAAATATATCATTAAAAAGTTTAAGCAAATATTGGTAGTCTAAATGTAGCCAAATGAGACTGAAAATGTCTTGAAACTATGGATGTTTGGATTGTAACTTTTCCAAAATAATTTTCCGAACGCTCATTGTCAGCAAATGTACCTTTCAAGAGTAGAAGTCAGCACTTAATTAAAAACGTTTTGCAAAGCATAAGAAGGTGATGTAACCATTAAGGTTGGATTTGATCTTACAATTCCCTAAATCGTAGTCTCGTTTTGATTTGATAATGTAGTAAACATAAAAGTGTAAAGTGTGATTTACGTTTTTTTTCTGTAAAGTAGTACTGTTTTTTGGTAGCAAGGTTAATGGAAAACATTGTGAATACAAAATAGACAAATAAAATATCCCAATATATTACACCGTTAATTTAGTGGAGAATAATGTTTTAATTTAAATTAAAACATAGATAATCACTGATGCAAATAAAATGCAGTACGTTTAAATTAACGTTTTCTATTTTTACATTTAAAAAGCGTCTCATACGAAGTGATGAATGCAAACAAAGAATAAAAAAAACAAATAAATCTGTCCATACATATTTACAAATATCGATAGTACATCGAATCTTAAACACAATGAACTCATTCGAAATCTTCGTTACGTTTTGATGTTTAACGATTTTAATTTCAAACATGCTTTTAAGGATACTCACACATCCACTGCTGCGTGGCAAATGCATATTCCAGGCCTCCTTCAAGATGAATAACGGAGCGTTCTGCCATCATGGCTCCTTTTTTCACATTCTCAGACACTTACAGTCGCGCTTTCCACGCTTTACCATTATGCTTCTTCGATAAACTCTTAGAAATGTTCCCTTGGCGGTGGTTTCCGATGCAAAGAGACAGCGGAAAATGGAGAAAAGAGAGACGAAGAGCGGGTAGAAAGTAAAAAAGGGACGAAAGGGGAGGCAAAGTGACGTGGCAAGCGTACTGAAATGTTCCAGCCGGGATCCGACTTTGGAATTTGCAGGAAATCGTACTGGGTTACTGGGGGGTTGTTGTGTGTGAGTGCGTGTGTGTATATGTGTGTGTATATAAGAGTGTGTGTATGTGTGTGTTGGGGGCAGGGAAGTGCTTCTCTGAGTGATGTAACTGTTGGGGCCGAAGCTGCGCAGACATAAACGTTTCCAGATGCTGCTTCTCAACTCAACAGAAAGAGTTGGCAGCGTTAGTCTTCATCCAGACTCCTCCTCTGCTCTTTCTTTTCTCTCTCTCTCTGTCTCACATCCCCCTCTCTGACTTGGCAACCTGGTGGTCCTTCTTTAAAGGGAACATCCACTTAAAATAAAATTTGGCTATTATTTAGTCCTCGAAATGTTGTTTTAAATCAATATGGCTGCAGTGGCACATAAAATGAAAGTTTTTTTTTTATTATTTATTTATTTATTTTTTTTATCCCATGATCATTCAGATTGGAATTGGTTCCACATGATAACACAGCACAAAAATCCATAAGAGATCTATTTACCTGTTTATCTATTTATCTTTATCCATATAGTCACTTCCAAATGTGTTTTTAAAGGGTTAGTTCACCTACTACTTACCTATACATGTTCCAAACCCTTGAGACCTTTGTTCATCAGGGTGTCCGCGGGGTCTTAAAAAGTTTTAAAATGTGTTAAATTCCGAAAACTAGGCATTAAAAAGTCTTAAATTTACCAAAATATTGTGTTGTAGGCAGGTCCGAATTAAGAACACATCGGGCCCTGGGGCTATACCAAATCCAAGGGCCCCCTTTAATTTTCTTACCTCACAAAAGTATATACAGTTGAAGTCAGAATTATTAGCCCCCCCTGAATCATTGCCCCCCCCCCCCCCCCTGTTTATTTTTTCCCCCAATTTCTGTTTAACAAATAGAAGATTTTTTTTAACACATTTCTAAACATAATAGTTTTAATAACTCATTTCTAGTAACTGATTTATTTTATCTTTGTCATGATGACAGTAAATAATATTTGACTAGATATTTTTCAAGACACTTCTATACAGCTTAAAGTGACATTTAAAGGCTTAAAGGTGCAGTATGTAAGTTTGACACCCAGTGGTTGAACTAGGTATTGCACTCCTGGAGCAAAATAGACGCAAACGCGGGATGCCAGATTGAGTACAGGAGCGAGTGATTTACACTGTGTTCCAAATAAAAGCAACGACACGCGATAGAGGGAATATTCTCCATATTAGAAGGACTTTTGGTTCTTACCAACACCTGGAATTGATATATTAGAAACGGCTTGTATTTCTCACAGCTCAACATGTGAAACCTATGACAGTGATCACTTCAGGTAAACCTCGTGTGCTTTATTCAGTGCTAAATGCTAACAATGTGAGTTGAATAGATTCTAAACCTTACCGTTTCATGAGTGAGTGCATCTTCTGTGCTTCTGAATGGCTGTATTTACATTTCTGTCGTGTTTCGTCTGGTGCAAACAGCCAAACTGCTCATTACTGCGTATCTCGTCATGAAGTGTGTTGTTAGGACACAATGTCACCTGCTCACTTAATGTTTACGCTCAGAATATTTATATCATTTGCTAATTAATAACCTCATGTGGAACTGAATCTGTCTCATTTCCACATCTGATACTGTCTGTTTCGGTCACAGACGCATGCTTTCAGAGCCTTTCTGAATGAATGAATGAAATACGCTGTTCTCCAACAAGGCAACCCGGAGTGCTGAAATATGATTGGCTAAACTGGCATTGTGCAGGTTAAATTTACCTAAACACAGACAGCGTTCCGGCACTGAAAAAACATTTTCAAAGCAGAATATCTGACTTCAGCATTGTTATTCAGTTAAACAAGTATGTTCACTTGGGATGTTTCCTAAATATCTGCACACATATTATGGTATTTTTGTGCTTTAAAAGAGTCAAAAACTTACATACAGCACCTTTAACTAGGTTAATTAGTTAAACTAGGCAGGTTAGGGTAATTAGGCAAGTTATTGTAAAATGGTGGTTTGTTCTGTTGACTATCAAAAAAATGTATATATAGCTTAAAGGGGCTAATAATTTTGACTTTTTTTTTTTTTAATTTATTTTATTTTTACTTTTAACGATGGCTTCACAGGTTTTGTAATAAAACCTATAGCTTCACTATATGAAGACACTGTACACAATGTCTCTCTTTTTCTCAAATACTAGATCTATAGAAATCTATAGACACTATAGAATTTCTTTTTTAAATTTCTATAAATAAAATTTTGCACCACAAACATCCAGGATAGCTTTCAACTTAAACACACTGACGAGTAATCATGGTACCGCTCAACCTGAAATGTATAAGAGCAATTCCAGCATTATGGATGTGACATTTGCAGCAAAATCTCAAAACATAAATTCACATAGAAAGTGTCCGTTAACATTATATTAAAACATCTGTTTATATTTTCGAGAACAACTAACCACAGAGTTATGGGATCAGAAAAATATCAATATGTAAACATGTTTTGTACTTTAAACGAGGAAAATAAGCATGCGTTATGGATGTGACAAAAAAAGTCTGCGAGTTTACAGTATACAACATACTTTGTAGAAATTCTGTGAATTAAACTGCACAACCCAAAACAAACAATGTTAATCAAAAGGATAAGAGTTGGCTCACTATAGAACAAACATGTTAGATTTTATTTTATTTAATATTTTTGCATTTATGAGGAAAAAGTGTTGTTATGGATGTGACGTCTCTCCGTTATGGATGTGACGGATGTGAAATTTCTATTTGTGTGACTTTGGTAAATCAAATATAATAGTTTGAAAACATTGACAGAGACATTTTTGAGCATTTCTAAAGTACTGTAAAAGAAACGGTTTCCGTATTTTGGTGAAAACTTAATTTTTTTTATGACAAGGTTGATATTTGCATGGAATTGCTCATAAATAGTTTTGATAGAAGCTTACACGTTTAACAGATGCTTAAACGTGCTTCATGGGCTTGTTTTACACACAGACAGTTGAGTGACATCTTCAAAACTGGACTGACGCAGTTTCAATTTACTAGAACTTCTATGTTAAGCTGCTTTGACACAGTCTACATTGTAGAAATGCTATAGAAATAAAGATGAATTGAATTTGCTTAAAACCTGCTTATACGTGCTTACCGCAGCCTGCTGCACATCACCGGTATGACAGCTGACGTAAAAATGAGTATCAGGCTTATGAGAGGCAATTGACCCTTCGCTTAGCCCCGCCCTCCTACTGTTGTTACGCCTCTCAAGCTTTCGTGCCTGGCACATCTATTACAATATGTATGCGCCGGTGCGAGTCATTGCCAGGGACATAATTAGTAATTTTTGGTGACCAGGTGAGAAAGCCAGACAAAAAAGCACTGCAGTGTGCATTGCAGGTGTATATTCATGACTTAATACGCAACCGATCAGAAAATAATTTAATCAAAATTGAAGCTAGGTTAGCCTAGCCGCCTCATACCTTTCAACAACTTACTTCATGCACAGCAGGAGAGGTGAAATTTAAAAATAGTCTAATAATAACAAATTAAACCGTGATTTCCCTTTATTTAGCCAAAATCCTTATAGATTATTGTTGTGCAATGAAATCTAGCGTTACTAACCGACGAGAAAACAGGCATGGACAGTGCTTCTAGATAATTCATTCATAGAAAGAACAGCCAGAAAGGGGAAATTGATGGATTTGTGCTGAATATTAGTGTCATCGACCCATAACAATGTACAGTACCTATAACTGTCAGTGTGTTTGTGTGCTTTTTATACAATTTCTATTCTAATTTGCAGTTAAGTGGAAAAAATAAATAAATTGAAATGCAAATCAAAGTATAAATAGCAAAAGTGAACAAATAGATTACCCCTACCAGCAAATATTAATCCGACACCAAATATAAAAGCAGACACTAACCCACTATAACGTCATCACCAATGACTAAATCTTTAAAAGATCGTCGAAAACATCGGTGAATTGTAGCTCTGACATAGACATGAGGGTTATAAATGACTGAAAAACAGCTGCAGGTGATGTATATTTATCACAAGTGCTCAGTTTGTGATCACATCTCAGTTTTGTTCTGTTGATATGTAATTTCAAATATTCGTAGCTTGAAACAGATGGAAATATGATTGCTATTAGTATGACTAGTTCATAATATCAAGCGAAAAAAAAAAAAAAAAGACAGCTGGGAAACAAAACCTGCTTTGTATTTTTGTAGGAAACACAATTTAGATCATTTTATGGTAAGAGGTGTGCGAGTTATTGTCGTCTAGCACTGAATGTGTCAGGAATATCGAAAACAAAACCAACTTAAATGTCTGTGCACACCGGGATGCTTTTTGCTTGCGTTTTCCATCGACGTTAACGCCTCGTGACTAAATAAAGGGCGCCAATGTGATCGTGCACACCAATGCGCAAAATGCCAGGTGTTAAAGCATCATTTAAAAATAAAACGCCTCATGCTCGTTTTTTTGTTTTGACGCGCCACGTTTGTTCACGTGCATGGAGCTTCTGAAGTTACAGTAAACAGCACTTGCAGGCGCTTATGCGCAAAACTTTCAATGCGAGCGCACATTGAAGAAGATGCCCAGAGGCGATATGAACGTGGAGCTTATTGCACTGGTGAACATTAATCATTTCTTCATCGCTAGAGCTGGAGCTGCTACTTGAACCATCTATGCTCGTTCGAATCGCCAATAACTTTAACAAGAAGTGTGTCAACTTTCTGTCTTCTTCTTCTGTGTTACAAGTGGGTGTCAGAAGCTTAAAGTTGTGCAGCACCATCTAACGTCAAGGAGTGATTTTGCATACTCTTCTGCTTGATGCCAGTGAAAATCGCTTGGGTTTGAATCCGGAAAAACGCTGACAATAAACGCAAAGGAAAAGCGTTCCGGTGTGTACGAGCCTTAACTCTGCTCTTTTAGCGCCTCTCACACAGCTTGATTCATGCTGGCATTTAACTCCTCTGGTTTTAGGTTTTGGGAAGGGGAAAAAAATTCTTCCACCCCGTTCTTTTAGGATACCGGGTATCAGATTTGCACAATCCATATGCACAACAATTTGAAAAGCTTGACAGATCTCTTGCGCGTAGCTACGGTTGCTAAGCCACAATTGGTGTGTGGTGGTTTTCGGGTGTGGCTTAGCGAAGTGTCAATTACGACCAGTTATGAAAACTTGATTGGTCCCAATACCGATCATTGAAATCCGCTAGCTTGGAACGTCACTAATTTACAACTTTATTACGTGAAGTTTATTTATAAAATAATTTCGAGAGGATCACGTGCTTATGATTGCTTGCAGCCGGTCCTGCATTATTCCTAAGCCACCATAAAAGCCCTAAGTTCCATATAACTGCCATCTTCATTTTGAAGAATCCCCCCTTCCACCCCTACTCCTCCTCCTTTCCTAGATGGGTGGCACGGTAGCCCAGTGGTTGGCACTCACAGCAAGAACATCACTGGTTCTAGTCCTTACCAAGCCAGTCGACGTTTCTGTGTGGAGTTTTCACGTTCTCCCCATGCTCACGTGGGTTTCACCCAGGTCCCCCGGTTTCCTCCCACAGTCCAAAAACATGCAACTTAAGTTAATTGACTAATCTAAATCGGCACAATAGACATATCGGCATAAGTAGTCATCTCTTAAGAGCAATCACTGTCTGTTCATTAGCTATTGCAGCAGGGGAGTTCTCGAGATCTCCGTGAGCTCAAACTCCCCTCTCGCCTTGCAAATGGGAGGGAGCCCCGGGCTTCAGGATCTTATGAGCTCAGTGCTCTCTATTAGGACGGCATGTCAAACAAACTTTATAATCTATTATCAGCTCAGTGTGAACTCTTGAAATTAAATTCAAACAATCCTGAGCATTTTCATGATAGTCTGGATGTCAAACTTTATTACGTAATCACATTTGTGCTGGACAAACTCACACGTTTGTTTACAAACACATCAGAGATGTTGTTATTGTATTGTTCGCTAATGCTTCTCTCGATTGCTGCAACTTGTATTGCAAATTGATTTCAACACGGACTACGTTTACATGGACATCAGTAATGGAATTATTTGCCTTAATCTGAACAAGACAATAATATGATTAAGGTGTTTACATGAGTTGCTTTTTAAATATTGCTTTCATAATCCTGTTTTACATGTTATAGCACATAATGCCATTAACGTCATTGCGTCACCACGCCATTCCTCCAGAATTTTATCTAATTTTGGGTGTTTCATTTTTAATTTTCCGATTTTAACTGCAGTTTACCACTTTCACTTTCATTCAGGAACATTTCAGGCATGTCTTCTGTGACAAACTGCTGTATTAGATGCGAGTATGAAGTACGGACAAGTAAGGAAAAGTGTTGTTGTAATGGAATTTAAAACTGTGTGTCTGTGGTCCTTTACTGACTTGGTAGGTGCAGAGAATAGTGTCAAACAGCCGTGTGTGTATGGAATACCCTGTCACAAAATGCTGCAAAAATCCTACATGATAGTAATAGTTTGATTGCAGTGTTTACATGTCTGTACTGCACTTCAATAAAAATCGTCTTAATTATATTTCTATTTAGTTAGATTATGACTTTAGTCAGATTAAGGGAATCAAAAATGGCTGATTACATGGTAGAATCTTAATCAGAGTATTGTCTTGTCGGTGTCCATGTAAACGTACTCGATATTGTTCATACTGTTACATTGTTTTAAACTTAATTTTTATCTTTATAACCCTTGTCGTTGGTGTAAACAGGCTTTAAGACTGCCTTTTTCATCTCGTTCTAATAGGAAAAAGAGAAGAAATACATGCTTCCACTGGATAACCTGAAGCTCAGAGACGTGGAGAAAGGCTTCATGTCCACTAAGCACATTTTTGCAATCTTCAACACCGAGCAAAGGTCAGGGCTGACTGCATATCTGTGCGTGTTTGTGTGTTTGTGTTTGGTGGCTTCATGTGTTCGATCCCCCTCGCAGGAATGTGTATAAGGACTTGCGTCAGATCGAGCTGGCCTGTGACTCGCAGGAGGACATGGATAGTTGGAAAGCCTCTTTTCTCCGAGCAGGCGTTTACCCTGAGAAAGATCAGGTACTGATGTTTGGTCCAACACACGCACAGACAAACACATTTAACATTCGTGATATGAGTTATTTAATCATAAAACTGAATATTACACATTTATCTATGACATTTTTAGTTTCTGTCAATAATACACCTCAGGAAGACTGATGTTTAAAATGGTCTCAACCTCAAAACACTGCATTTATATGATAAACTTTATATGATAAACTGTACTTTTGGGAAATCTCATTACAGTTTAAAATAACCTTTTATTTTAAACTGTTAATTTTTAGTGTAATTTATATATGTGTTTTCACTCTAGTTCAGAAATCATTCGAATGGTTATTTATACTAAAATATTTCTGTTATGCTGATTTATATTTTTCTGAAAATCTTGTCTTTATTTATATCTTTTTTAATGAATTTTAATTCTGTTACATTTACACAATATAACCTTTATCATTCATTCATTCATTTTCTTTTCGGCTTAGTCCCTTCATTAATCACGGAATGAACCGCCAACTTATCCAGCATATGTTTTACGCAAAGGATGCCCTTCCTGCTGCAACCCATCACTGGGAAACACCCATATACTCTCATTCACACACATACACTACGGACAATTTAGCTTACCCAATTCACCTGTACCACATGTCTCTGGACTTGTGGGAGAAACCGGAGCACCCGGAGGAAACCCACGCGAACACTGGGAGACCATGCAAACTCCACATAGAAACGCCAACTGACCCAGCCGGGGCTCAAACCAGCAATCTTCTTGCTGTGAGGCAACAGCGCTATCTACTGCGCCATTGCGCTGCCCAAAACATAACCTTTATTTGAAATAGAAATGTTATGTTTAGTTACACATTCTTTACTGTCACACCTTCCTTCCAGTCTGTCTGATGTCAAACATTTAAACTGTTTAAATGATGAAATTAGCTGTAGAAGTAGAACAATTAGGGTTGGCACGGTGGCTCAGTGGTTAGCACAGTCTCCTCACAGCAAAAAGGTTGCTGGTTCGAGTCCCGACTGGGCCAGTTGGCATTTCTTCCCATGTTCTACGGTTTCCCCCACAGTCCAAAGACATGTGCTATAAGTGAATTGGGTAAACAAAAATAACGTTAGTGTATGAGTTTGTGTGTGAATGTGAGAGTGTATGGGTGTTTCCCAGTACTGGGTTGCGGCTGGAAGGGCATCCGCTGCATAAAACATATGCTGGAATAGTTAATGGTTCATTCCGCTGTGGCGACCCCTGATAAATAAGGGACTAAGTCAAAGGAAAATGAATGCAGTAGAACAATTAGTAGTTGTTGTGCAACTGCATACAATCTTGAATTTTAGACACAATATTGCCTAATTTTAAGCAAACTCAGAAGAGAACATTTGCCCTAAACAGCCAAAATATTTGCACACAAAAATGAATTATTAATATAAAAATTTATTCTCATTATCACACATTACTGATGAGAATACAATATCTGCAACTACTCTGCAACATTTTCACTTTGTAGATGTGTAGTATCTAGTACAGTCTTTCAAACAAAACAGGTGGAGAAAGGTATTATATTTAGATAAAATACTTATGAGCACTAATTGATTGAGCCTGCTTGTATGTTTGTTTGTTTCTTTTTATCTGACAATGTGCAACAAAATATACAAACCAGTCCAATTAGACTAATTCAGTGTTTCTCAATCACATTCCTACGTAGAGGACCACCAGCTCTGCACATTTACCATGTCTCCTTAAGCAAACACACCTGATTCAGATCATCAGCTCATTAGCAGAGACTGAAAGAACCTGGGCTGCGCCAAAATTGCGTACTTCCATACTATATAGCAGGGACGTTGCTAGACATAAAGCTCTACTGGGGCATAGCTCCCCTCCAAAAAAAGAAAGAAAAAAAATATAAATATATAATTATAAATAAATAACAGTATTATTGTTATTTTACAATTATTATTATAAATAAATAACAGAAATTAATCTTAAACGTAACTAGAAAACAATCTAAAGACACAACTGGAGTGATGCTAAGATAATTTAAAAAATCTTTTGCATGAATTTTAATTTTATTAGAATGAAATTCTATAGACAATTCAATTGAATACAAAAAAAAGATGTTTTATAGAATTATCTGTTGTGTGTTGTCTTAGACTCGACTCATGGCCGAAAATTGTCTTACCTCCCTGACTTGTCATCCCTTTGCTTCATACAAAAAATCTATCAGGAGCCATGCTTAGTTTAAATAAGATCACCCTTATATTATTTAAACTTGCAATACTCACTGCGTGCCGACACCTCTGCATCAAAGACTGTTAAGCCGGGTTCACAACACATAAGCGCCGCGGCTATTTTTTGGGCGTGCATGTTCACAACCGGGACTTACACCGGGAGTAGAGCAGCATGTCAGCGGCAAGCAGGAGCGGTGCGTTTTTTTTTTTTTTTTCTGCGCACATTCTCAGTTTGCTTTTTGATTAAACTACATTGCTTTCATCAGCGTTGGTTTGGTTGCACATAGAGTATAACTTCTTTGTTCTGGGATCACCACTCTTAATAAATACACTTGGATTACCACTCTTAATAAATACACTTGCATATAAAGTAAATCGTATCTCAAAGCATTTACTGGGGCACTGGTGATTTTTAATGGGGCACGTGCCCCGGTAAATGGGGTCTAGTGATGCCCCTGCTATATAGTATGCTAAAAACAGTATGCAAGCCAAGTAGTTTGTCCAAATTCATAGAACTTGAAAATCCCGGATAACCTACTACTTCCGGCGAGATTCTGAAATGTACATCCCATGGACGCTGCGCTATCCCACGATGCCCCGTGAGAGAATTCATGAATGGGAGTGAAACAACTCACACAGGTAGGTCATGTGATCATTGCAAAATGGCGGATGTAGTACGTCTGAGTTCCATTCATACTGCTCACATTTATACTCTATACTGTAGAACGTACTTTTCTAATGGCCGAGTAGTACGTTTCAGTTCAAATGCAGTGCCTACTGAGTAGTAGGTGGTTTCGGACACAAAACATGAAGTCTTCCAGGAACGTGGTTGAGAAACACTAGACTAATTTAAACATAGTTTAAAAACTGTCGAGGATGAAATACACAAAAAAGCCACAGGTTTATTTTCATTGTGGTCCTCGTTGTTCTTATAATATGGCCGAGGAAATCATAAAATGAGTGCAAACATCATCAGCCCAAAAACTCACCACAACAAGATCTTCAACTTCAACCATTTTTTTTTTTAATTTCCCTTCTAAAAACACTCTCAAATTTAATCTCTTAAAGCTCCTAGGCAAAACATTCCAAGCAACAGAGCTAGTGTACAAAAAAGTATGTCTACCTGTTTTACTCTTATATCTACAACAGGGGTGGGCAAACTCAATCCTGGAGGGCCAGTGTCCTGCACAGTTTAGCTCCAACACTAATCAAACACACCTGAACATGCTAATCAGTGTCTTCAAGAGCACTACTGCTGCGTCCCAATCCGCATACTATCCGTCCTAAATAGTATGTGAAAGTAGAATTAGTATGTCCCAAATCGTAGTATGTTGAAAAGAGTATGCCAAAAACTCCCGGATGGTTTACTATTTCCGGTCAAAATTTTAAGTGTAGAAGCGTCCGTACTCTAACCGCTGATATTGCCCACAGTACATTGCGCGTTGGACGTGAATTCGATTAGAACTACAAAACGCAGGTGAAAAGTGTAAACAAACTACAAACATGATGGACGCGCGAGACCAACCGTCAAGCAGAGAGGCTTCGGTACAGATGTTTGTATGACTGTTAATTAATATCTAGCCCACTGGAGAATATTTAAATACCGCTGTCTGTGTTATATTTCATCTGCAACAACAATACTGAACTTATATAAAGACGTGTTTGGACATTACCGTCTGAATGCAGAATTATCCAAAAACCTGAGGAGATTTCTCTGCATGAAAGACTCGTGAATGGGAGATTATCCTGCTGCTGCTTCTCCAATAAGGTAGAAAATTAAATACGACAGAAAGGTAGATGATTGACAGGGCTCTAACTAAGCAACACAACGATCTGTGAAACGAGGAAGTAGTATGTCCCAAAGCTTGCATACTTTTCTGTTACTCACTCAAAAGTATATATTTTTCGTCCACAAAAAAAGTACATACTTTTAGGTCGTAGTATAAGTATGCGAATTGGGACGCAGCATACAAGTCTATAAGCAGTTTGCCCCCACCCCTGATCTACAAGGATAGATGTCCCTGCTACTCGCTTTTGTAGAATGTGTACCTCGCTAGAATGTGTACCTCACTAACTAAAACATAATAATCAAGAGAACATTTTGGTACCATTTTCTTTAAAACTTTTAACACCATCACTAATTTCAAAAACGTTACCCGTTTTCAACTTTTCAAAAATGACTTTTACTTTAATGTTCATTATGTAATTATGTCATTTGAGGTATTTTCATAATTCACCATTCTTCTCTAAAACTTATTTTGGGATGTCGAAGTATGGCTGCACTAATGCACTAGCCAATATTCATTCATTCATTCATTTTCTTGTCGGCTTTGTCCCTTGCGGGGTCGCCACAGTGGAATGAACCACCAACTTATCCAGCACGATTTTACGCAGCGGATGCCCTTCCAGCCGCAACCCATCTCTGGGAATACTAGCCAATATATTTTTTTTAATTTTGGGTATCCCGTTTACACTAATACGCATAAGTTTTACTATGGTTACGCCTTCTGTCCACACTACCCGGGAGTTTTCCAGCCCTGAGCTTTTTGAAAAAACTAGAGTGGTCGTTTTTGTTTTAAAACGCTGCTGCTCTGTGTCAGTGTGGATGGGGGAAAATGGAGACATTTGAAAGCGGAGTCGTGGCTGCAGACATTCGCATATTCAATTCAATTCATCTTTATTTGTATAGCGCTTATACAATGTAGATTGTGTCAAAGCAGCTTCACATGGAATATTATAGTGAATTGAAACGGTTTCAGTTCAGTTTTCAGAGATTAAGTTCAGTTCAGTTTAGCTCAGTTCAGTGTGGGTTAATAATCACTACTGAGAGTCCAAACACTGCAGAGCAAATCCATCGATGCGCAGCTCTACAGGTCCCGAACCATGCAAGCCAGTGGCGACAGCGGCGAGGAAAAAAAGAAAGCAAAGATTTTAAAAAACCTCGAGAGAAACCTGGCTCAGTTGGGCACGACCATTTCCCCTATGGCCAAACGTCTTGTGCAGAGCTGCAGTCTAGGCGCATGAAGCTGGACCTCAGCGAAGACTCGTCTGTCCTTGGAGCATCACAGGAGTCAGTCATGCTCTCACTCCATGAAGACCACCACAGCAGCTGCTCAGGATACGGCCTGGTCCAGAAAACCTTGGGATCATCTCGTCGCTGGTCTCGGATCGCTTCAGTGGCACTGCATAGTCTGAGGGCCTCGAGATGAGTACCCCCAGGTGGAAATACAGAATAAGGAGAATAATTAGCGTAGCTGCTGTTCATAGTGTATATAAACGAGAACCAAAAATCATGTGTGGGGCACATCATGCGTCATACCGCTATGTACTGCACTGAGTGTATGCTTTGCTAAAATGATAGGTCTTTAATCTAGTTTTGTAGAGCGAGAGTGTGTCTGAGCCTTGGACATTATCAGGAAGGCTATTCCAGAGTTTAGGGGCCATAAATCTGGCATATCTGATTGGGGCTTTTTTCCTTAATATTAAATGCACAAAGTTCAGTCTTGAACCCTTTCCTTAAGTTCAGACTTCGCAAGTTTGATATGGAAAACAAACTCCAGAGAACACGTCGGGTAAAAACAGTGTACTTTATAACGTCATTCACATCACCCTGGCTACGTTGTTTCACTATCTTAACAATAAAATGAAAATATGATATAAGGAACTGCCTATTTTCATTTTGATATTAACAATTTAACAGACACCAAAAATGTTGAGGCACTGTGTAGCTACATATTTACATGACCGTCGTCATCCCTGTATGCATATTCATAACAAAATGGAGCCTGCCTCCTTTCATTTTCATTTAAAAATATGATACTTACCCTGCCTCTTTTGCTGAATATCAGTTTTAATAATCACTAATGGCCGTTATAAAATTATAACGTACAATAAGTTTATACAATATAGGAAATAAAGGTAAGCAATCTGTCAAATATGCAGAATCAGTGTACGTGGTTACATAAATTAATATATTAACTTATCTGCGCTCAGCCAAAACACGTTACCTGAGAACAAGTAATAGATTCAAAAGACCAAAGAGTCGTTAGAGACAAGATTATTTAAATATCACGTTTAACAACTATAGTGAGATGAGATCCAGCGGTAGATGCTTGATAAGCTGTCTGATGTGCGCTGCTCTCACCCGGGGAGGTGTGCTCAAAGCACCCGCTGACTGCCTGTAACTCAGACGTGCGCATATGCTGCAGCGCATGCCAGAGTGTGTTTGTGGTCACGTGATGTGCGTTTTCAGTGGTATAGTGTGGATGGAGATCTTTTCAGAAACTAGGTGAATCACAAGTGTGGACGTGGATCGTTTTCATTCTAAAACTAAAACTTATTAGTGTAAATGGGGTCTAAGAGCGCTGCCTATCTTGCTAAAAATGTAATTTTAGAACCATTTTTTGAATGGACTATAACAGCCGTCTTCTCACCTGCCAAATTGCTATCCAAGATACAACCCATGCATTTAACTTTATGCATAGGTGTAATAATTTGTTCTCCTACCTGTACCTCTGACCTGACACATTTTCTCAGTTTCGCAGCTGAGCCAAATAAAATAAATTCTGTTTTCCCCAAATTTAAGGACAGTTTATTAAGGCAGAACCATTTAGAGACTTAATTATTTTACTTAATTCACTTAAAGCATTTATTTATATTATAGGTCTCTTTTTCAATAGTTGTATTTCTTGAAAACTCATTTATTGTATGTGCGTGCGCAGGTGGAGTCAGAAGAGGCCGCCCCAGCCGACAGCTTCTCCATGGACCCTCAGCTGGAGAGGCAGGTGGAGACCATCCGGAACCTGGTAGATTCCTACATTGGAATCGTCAACAAAACCATCAGAGACCTCATGCCCAAGACTATCATGCATCTCATGATCAACAGCGTAAGCGCACGACCATTCAGGCTTTTAAAGGGGACCTATTATGCCCCTATTTACAAGATGATGTAAAATAAGTCTCAAGAGTGTGTTAAGTTTCAGCTCAAAATACTCCACAAATAATGTTTTAGAACTCTTTGAAACGGCCCCTTTTATGGTGTGTTCATTCCAGAGGCGGAGGAAGCGTCTAGCGCTAGTGATTTACATGCTAAGTCAATGCAAAGATGCGAATAGACATCCTGTGGCGCTATTGAGGTGGCGCGAATGAAGCAGTAAAGCTCTCAAGATGGAAATTCTGAACTGTAGCGGTCATTTGCACCGCGTTAACCCATCAGAAGTTTGCTTTAGTATGGGTGTGGTTATAGCGTAGCGCCTGTTGTTGGTGTCCCGAGGGGAAACAGCTCATCAAACTGGGCTCGGCTCAGTCTGAAGCACTGCTGAAAGACTCCATCATCCATGTATAGTTTCTGGAGGAGTTTATGAACTCACAGAGCTGATTGAATCTCTGAAAGGATCTTGTGGACTCAGACACAGCACCGAACATATATATATATACGCTGTTTTTCAGTCTTTCTAAATCACATAAAGCACAGCTAATCTCTCAATAAAAACCATGTTAATCATTTAGCAAGGAAACTAGAGTCACCGGGCAGACAGACGCCCCGCCCATGATGTGAATCTGGTCTATTGTGTAGCGAATTCGCGCACAAATGAAGCGAATTTGATGCGTGAATGAAGCAAGTAAACTCAATGTTCACGCGTCTATTTATGCGCGAATATCGCAGTTTATTTGCACATGCTACTTCTGACACTGAGCACCCTATTAGGCTTTGATCCTAATTGTGCCACTTTGGAGACTGTCACTTTAAATTTAAATGAGATTGGGCTCTTTTTAAAGAGGGCGGAGCTACAAATGTCTATGTGTCACATAGTGGCAGATTCAAAAACAAGACTAACGTCCTATGCTAATGAGGGAGAGATTGTCACTAATGGGCAGGGCTTTCCGCCTCTGATGATGCTTACAATGGGAGAATGTCAATCAAAGTGTTTCTGCAGACTGAGATTATAAAAAATCTAATTAAGAAATGATCACCATTAGAAGCTGGTTATATTCACAGACTTTTGCCACACAACTGTGTTTAAACCTTTTATAAAAGTGATTTTTGCATAATAGGTCCCCTTTAATATTGTAACTTAGCATTAGCATGTTCTCCTCTTCATAAAGCTTTGTTTCCTGTCCCCAGGCTAAAGACTTCATCCACTCTGAGCTGCTGGCATACCTTTACTCGTCTGGAGATCAGAACAGTCTGATGGAGGAGTCTGCAGACCAGGCCCAGCGCAGAGACGAGATGCTGAGGATGTACCACGCCATCAAAGAGGCGCTCAGCATCATCGGTGACATCAGCACCAGCACCATCTCCACACCTGTGCCTCCACCCGTTAATGACACCTGGATACCTGAGAACAGGTGAGGACGCCAACCGTGCCAAATAATACGATTTCTATTACTGCGCCTTTCTGTATGTTCTGTATAGACTGTATAAGAGATTGGCAGTATGGACTTAATTTTTATTTTTATTTTTTTTTCAATATTTTTGTTATTAAAGTCCTTGTGAAAACAAAATGTAAGTTTTTTTTTTAATTAATTTTTATTTTTTTTAGTATCGTTAGTATTAATATACACTCACTGGCCACTTTATTAGGTACACCTGTCCAACTTCTTGTTAACACAAATTGCTAATCAGCCAATAACCTTGCAGCAACTCAATGCATTTAGGCATGTAGACATGGTCAAGATGATCTGCTGCAGTTCAAACGGAGCATCAGAATGGGGAAGAAAGGTGATTTAAGTGACTTTAAACAAGGCATGGATGTTGGTGCCAGATGGGCTAGTCTGAATATTTCAAAAACTGTTCATCTACTGGGATTTTCACGCACAACTATCTCTAGGGTTTACAGAGAATGGTTCGAAGAAGAGAAAATATCCAGTAAGTGGCAGTTCTGTGGGCGCAAATGCCTTGTTGATGCCAGAGGTCAGAGGAGAATGGCCAGAATGGTTTGAGCTGATAGAAGGCAACAGTAACTCAAATAACCACTTGTTACAACCGAGGTATGCAGAAGAGCATCTCTGAACACACAACACATCCAACCTTGAAGCGGATGGACTACAGCAGCAGAAAACCACACCTGGTGCCACTCCTGTCAGCTAAGAACAGGAAACTGAGGCTACAATTTGCACAGGCTCACCAAAATTGGACAATAGAAGATTGGTAAAACGTTGCCTGGTCTAATGAGTCTCGATTTCTGCTGCGACATTTGGATGGTAGGGTCAAAATTTGGCTTTAACAAGCATGGCTCCATCCTGCCTTGTATCAATGGTTCAGGCTGGTGGTGGTGGTATAATGGTGTGTGGGATATTTTCTTGGCACAATTTGGGCCCATTAGTACCAATTGAGCATTGTGTCAAAACCACAGCCTACCTGAGTATTGTTGCTGACCATGTCCATCCCTTTATGACCACAGTATACCCATCTTCTGATGGCTACTTCCAGCAGGATAACATGCCATGTCATAAAGCGCGAATCATCTCAGACTGGTTTCTAGAACATGACAATGAGTTCACTGTACCCAAATGGCCTCATCACCAAATCCAATACTCCAATAGAGCACCTTTGGGATGTGGTGGAACGGGAGATTCACATCATGCATGTGCAGCCAAGAAAAAATGCAGCAACTGTGTGATGCTATCATGTTGAGGAACATTTCCAGTGTCTCGTTAAATCTATGCCATGAAGGATTAAGGCAGTTCTGAAGGCAAAACGAGGTCCAACCCAGTACTAGTAAGGTGTACTTAATAAAGTGGCCGGTGAGTGTATTAGGGTGCTTTCTCACATAGACATTTGTTTCGGAACCTGGCGCGTTTGCCCTGTTAGCGCGATCCGCTCCAAAGCATAGCCTGAGACCGCCTGAATGAATGAACTCTGTAGCGGATTGATTGTAGTGAGAAAGCAATACGATCTAACAAACTACCGAACCAGGCTATATCACAGTGTATTATAGATATGTAATAGCCATACGACTACATGAAGAGAGAATTATGAGTAGGGCTGTATATCATTCCTGCCAGTAAATGTGCGTTTCATGTCAAATATGAATGTGAAACTGCTGAAATATTAACGAGAGCTGTTTATCCATTCGGAAAATTGACCGTATCACATATTAATAATTTCGGTTAATAATTAATATTTTTTTCCATATTTAGTCTTATAATATTTTGCATTTGGCCTATTATTTGTTCATTTCCGCACTGAGACCTCCAAAGAAAGATCAACATTGATCTGTTCCATGATCTGACTGCAGTCTCGCTTCATCTGTTATTTCTCTCTATAGTGTAAGCCTATAATGCGTAATTCTAGCCAAATGTTTTTTTTTTTAAGCTCATAATTAATAATAAAAACAAAAGTTATTTTGTCGTATTATTATTTTAAAATACCTAATTAAATGTTACAAAAATGATGGGCAATAGATTGATTGATTCAATAGATCGATTTGTACGACTGAAATGAAGCTATGTATGAAAAAGTCCTATCTCTGATTTATATTTGGTGAAGATGTCTGTGGGTGTCACCATTCAAAATTAAATTATCATGTGATCAGGGATCGGGCCTAATCACGCGATTTCAGACTCTATCGGATGTTACCTCCCTATCAGACAATTCGGTATCGGTTCATTAATAGATCATAAACGGTTATTATGTACTGATGTCATTTATCTCATATGCTCTATGTTGCAGTAGAATACTATGGCCAGGGAGGAGACCGTGAGTAATTAAAACGCAGAAACTGCGCAATTCACTGCTTGTGTTTGTTGAACAGTCTTTCACTGACACAGTAGAAGCCCCTATTTCACTCCCATGGAGAAAATAAAAGGAAACGTAATGACATTATGGGTTAAATGCAGGCAAAGTAGGACACGAAAGCAGCTTGAAGGGGAAAGAGTGAGTATGTCTGCAGTCTGGAGGTATTATAATGTTGATAACAACAACATTGCCATAGCAAACTGTGAGAGATGTAAACTTGGGATTGCCTGCTGGGTATTTTAAGTTGAGGTGCTATTTGTTTTTATATTTCCTTTATATATATATATATATATATATATATATATATATATATATATATATATATATATATATATATATATATATATATATATATATATATATATATATATATATATATATTTACTGTTGCAATAAAGTCCAAAAGTAAAGGATTTATGTTATTTATCATTTGATTGTTCAAGCTACCTCACAGAAGTGCTCTGTTTGTTAACACAGTTGTTGAATGTTAACCCTTAGGCTGCTTTCACATTTGGTTCAATTGCCTAGACCGTACCCAGGTTCGATTGTCCCCCCCCTTGCCACCTTCTCGGTTGGTTTGTGTTCACACTGTCTTTTTTCCTTCTGAACCCCGGTACGCTTGCGTCATCGAGCTGCTGTTTTGTTTATAGCTGTTGCTAGGTGACAGTCACGAAAGCGAAGCGCCAAAATGGAAAGACTTCCGCACATCCCGGTCGATTTGCTTTTACTGAATCTTTTAGTGTTGGACATATAGAAAGCGACTCGTGTCCATCTGTCGCAAAAATATTATAAACGTTCAGAACATCACACAGTGTCTGCAGAAGCTGTTTTTGGAGGAGACAAGCAGACTGAGTATCACTGTTTGCCCTGGCTCAGTCCCGCTTCTCACCACGTGACACACACAAAGACACACACACAAACGAACGTTATGAAAACAATATAACAATATGAAAACGGTTTGTTGAACAGTTGGCGGTTCACTTCCGTTATTTGGTACAATTGCATTCATACCAGAAGTGAACCAGAGTTCGCATGAACCGTGCCCCAGACCACCTCTTTCAGGCGGACTCGGGTACGGTTAACGGTTGCGCACCTGAGTTCAGAAGACACGTTCTCACTAGCTAAACGTACCGTACTATGACATCCGGGTGCGGACCAAAAGTGCTAGTGTGAAAGCACCTTAAGTGATAAGTAGACCCAAAATGGAATCTTTAATTGTGTAAATTTAACTAATATGCAAATGTTTATTTAATTTATTTACAAGACAGTTTGTAAAGTAAAATGTTGTCTTTTAGTAGATATATTATATGAGAGACTTGCTTTGTATACCAAAAAAAATGGATCTAATTGGATTTGCATTATAAACATTAAATTAAAGTTTGATTAATTTAAAAAGTCATTATTTTTTACTTTTTAATTTTTAGTTACAAAACTCCAAAATTCATTCCGCAGATTTGTATTTATTTATTTATTTTTTTACAAAACTGCAGATTCTGTCTGGCTCTCATCATAAGGTTATTTATAATTTAGTGTGCTCCAAAATGGTTACAAAATTCACATTTAAAAGCATTGAAAGTTTAGGTTTGTATTGTCCTTCCAAATGAATCAACAAATTTACTTCACCCTTCGCTCCAGTTTCTCATCAAATCTTCTGTCCAATCAAATGCTCTCCAGTGTTTGATATGCACACCCTTTGGGGCTTCTGATTGGCCAACATGACTTATGATTAGGAGTGTATCATCACCACCTGTTGCTTTGGCATGCACTTGACAGCATTTCATATAGCAATTTTTAAGGATGTCCTGATCAGGTTTTTTTACCCTTGAGTCTGAGTCCGAGTCAATTGATTTCAAGTATCTACCGATACCCGATCCGATACTTCTATAATACATAAAAAACAATAAAGAAGAGCGAAGAAACAGATCCAGGATGTTTCTTATTTTTTATTTAATTCACCTTTTTTAACATTCAACAACTCTGTTAACAAATAGAGCACTTCTGTGAGATAACTTGACACTACCTAACTATACATGTGTTAAAAAATAATGAGAATATATATACAGTTGAAGTCAGAATTATTAGCTCCCCTTTTGAATAGTTTTGTCTTTTTTAAATATTTCCCAAATGATGTTTAACAGAACAAGGAAATTTTCACAGTATGTCTGATAATATTTTTTCTTCTGGAGAAAGTCTTATTTGTTTTATTTTGGCTAGAATAAAAGCAGTTTTAAATTTTATAAGAACCACTTTAAGGTCAAAATCATTAGCCCCTTATATATATTTTTCAATAGTCTACAGAACAAACCACCATTATACAATAACTTGCCTAATTACCCTAACCTGCCTAGTTAACCTAATTAACCTAGTTAAGCCTTTAAATGTCACTTTAAGCTGTATAGAAATATTATTTACTGTCATCATGGCAAAGATAAAATAAATCAGTTATTAGAGATGAGTTATTAAAACTATTAAGTTTAGAAATGTGTTGAAAAAAATCCGTTAAACAGAAATTGGGGAAAAAAATAAACAGGAGAGCTGATAATTTAGGGGGGCTAATAATTCTGACTTCAACTATATAATATATATATATATATATATATATATATATATATATATATATATATATATATATATATATATATATATATATATATATATATATATATATATATATATATATATATATATATATATATAGTCCTGAGTCTCGATCAGGAGGTAACGTCCAATTCCGATCGAGTCTGAAACCACGTAATCAAGCCCAATTTCCGATCACATGATCGGATCTGGACATCCTTAGCATTTTTATTTCAAGTCAATAAAGATTTATTTTATTTTAACTGTGGATGTTTGGACAAGATATTTCTCAGTTTACAAAAAAATTCTCGTGGACATGGCCTCGTGTTCCTTTCCTTTTTCTGACTCTGGTCTCCTTAATCTAAGCACTCTCATATGCCAAATGCTCTCATATGTTTGGGTTTTTGAGACAGTTCCTTAACCCTTTAAGTGCAGTGTACATCATAAATATCTTAATACTACTTTTTTTTTTTTTTTTAGTCCCACCCCTCAGCGCAGACCGCCTACATCTGCACCACCCCCCAACAGGCCTCCAGCAGTGAGAGGGCCAACCCCAGGCCCTCCTCCTCTTAACCCCACCCCCTCGTTTGCAGCCCCGCCCATCCCCTCTCGGCCAGGCCAGCCCATGAATGCCTTTGGCAACAGCAGCCAGGATCCTTTCAGCGCACCTCCACAGATCCCCTCTCGCCCCGCACGCATTCCACCAGGCGTCCCCAGGTAAGACATTTTAGTAGTTTGTAATCCGTGTGTTTGTATGTGTGAGAACAAACATCTTAGGTATGAAGCTCAGAAGAATGAAAGTACAAAGTGTTTGAATAACGTTTGAGTAATGTATTGTTTTTCAGCTTTTATTCTTGTCGCTAGAATGCTGATTTTCTTCTGTCGCATACTAATATTAATATAATAAAATCATAAATTGCACATCTCTGCTGAACCTACATTTTCATATTTTGATGTAATCTCATCTCTTCTTTACTGAAGTTTCTTTGGTTCTTTGTTATTTTTCATCTCTGAAGTCCTAGTCTCATCTGACCTCGTCTTTTATCTCTTTTGATTTAATCTGGTTACCTTTTCTCTAGTTGTGCTGTCTCTCCTTGTTCATCTTCACCTTGTTTAATCTGGCATTTTCTCACCTCATCTCTTCTTGTTTCATCGAACTTCTCATCTCATTTTTTAATGTTTTTTCTTATTTATTTGTCATATCTTTAAACCTTATCTTGCTTCTTCTGGTCTCTTTTCGTCACATCTTGTTCTCTTCTGGTCTAGTCTCATCTTCTCACGTTGTCTCGTCTAGCTTCTCATCTCTCATCATCATCTCAAATCTTGTTTATTTTATAACTAGTTAACTCTCATCAACTCATTTAGTCGACACTTGCCTAATTTTTTTCTCATTTCACCTTCTCTCATGTAGTCTCATCTTGTCTTTCTTATCTTTTTTTGAGTGTCTTTCAACTCTAGTCTCATCTTTTTTTTGTCAAGTATTCTTAGAAGGTCTCACCTCCCCTCATCTGGTCTTCTTGTCAATTTTTTTTATTAATCTTGTCTCTTCTAATTTTTTGTGTTTTCTCATTTTGTCTCATCTCTACTCATGCAATCTTACCTAGTCTAATATCTCCTCATCATGTCTCAGTCAACTCCTCTAGTCTCTTCCTGCCTTTTCCTTTTTTATCTCGTATAGTCTCATCTGTCTTCATCCTTTGTCACGTCTCTTCTCCTCTAGTCTCATCATCTAGTCCAGAGGTGGGCAAACTACGGCCCTTGGGTCATATGCGGCCCGCTAAACTCTTTCATCCTGCCCGCGAGGGAGTTTTTAAAATGCTGCTTCTGAGTAACGGTTTGGTTTCAGAATTAGTAAAATAATGATACAATATAAGTGAACGCCATTTTTTAAGGAAAAATGGACAACAAAATACTTCTTCATCAATATCGGACAGAAAGTGGTATGTCTAATATGCAAAGAAAGTATTGCTATGAGATTTTTTTCTATCAGACAATATCTTTTCTATTATCCACTGTAAAAATTATTACATTATTATTATTATTATATTTTATAAGGGATTATTTTATTGTTTTATGATGATTGATAAGTAAATATAAATAGCAGTGCAAATTAATTTGACTTGTAAATATGACTCGATAATAACTATTAAAAAAATGTGTGGTAATGTGAAACGTTTCTGTCCGATATTAGATGTTCCATGCATACTGCCACTATAAATAAAAGTTATTTTTTTGAAGGATTTGACATGTGGCCCTTCACTTGGTTTGCAAAACTTGATGTGGCCCTCGGGTCTAAAAAGTTTGCCCACCACTGATCTAGTCTCATTTCTTCACCTGTTGTCATTTCTCATCTTTATCTTTTCTCCTCATCTAATGTCCTCTTTATTTATAATTTCTCATCTTCATTTTCTCTTCTCATCTCATATTGCTTCATCTTTTGTTATTTCGCAGCTACATCCCTTCTCTTCCCATCTAGTTTCCTCTATTCACCTGTTGTTATTTCTATCGTCTCTTCTCATATAATCTAATCTCTCTGTCATTTCTCATAATTTTATCTTCTCATCTAGTCTCATATCACTTCATCTTTTAATTCTCATCTTCATCTCTTCCCATCTAGTCTCATATCACTTCATCTTTTGTTATTTCTCATTTTCACCCCTTCTCATCTAATCTAATGTCCTTTTTTTTGTAATTTCTCATCTTCATTTTCTCTTCTCATCTAGTCTCATAAAGCTCATAAATCTTCAACTATTCTCTTCTCATCTTGTCTCCTCTCTTCATCTGTTGTCACTTGCCATCTTCATCTAATCTCATCTTTTTTTGTCATTTCTCATCTTCATTTTCTCTTCTCATCGAGTCTCATATCGCTTCATGTTTTGTTATTTCTCATCTTTCTTTCCTCTAGTTGTGCTGTCTCTCCTTGTTCATCTTCACCTTGTTTAATCTGGTAATTTCTCACCTCATCTTTTCTTGTCTCATCGAACTTCTCGTCTCATCTTTTTATGTTTTTTCTTATTTATTTGTTCTCATTCAATCGTATCTTTAAACCTTATCTTGCTTCTTCTGGTCTCTTTTCGTCTCATCTTGTTCTCTTCTGGTCTAGTCTCATCTTCTCATGTTGTCTCGTCTAGCTTCTCATCTCTCATCATCATCTCAAATCTTGTTTATTTTTATAACTAGTTAACTCTCATCAACTCATTTAGTCCACACTTGCCTCTTTGTTTTCTTATCTTTTTTTGAGTGTCTTTCAACTCTAGTCTCATCTTTTTTGTCAAGTATTCTCAGAAGGTCTCACCTCCCCTAATCTGGTCTTCTTGTCAATTTTTTTTTTTTATTCATCTTGTCTCTTCTCATATTTTGTCTTTTCTCATTTTGTCTCATCTCTACTCATGCAATCTTACCTAGTCTAATTTCTCCTCATCATGTCTCAATCAACTCCTCTAGTCTCTTCCTGCCTTTTTCTTTTCCTCTTTTTACCTGTTGTCACTTCTCATCTTCATCTCTTTTCATCTAATCTCATCTCTCTTTTTGTTATTTCTCATCTTCCTTTTCTCTACTTGTGCTGTCTCTCCTTGTTCATCTTCACCTTGTTTAATCTGGCATATCCTCAGCTTATCTCTTCTTGCCTCATCAAACTTATCTCGTCATCTGTTTATGTATTTTCTTATGTCTTTGTTCTTATTGACTTGTATCTTCAAACCTTATCTTGCTTCTTCTGGTCTCTTTTCTCATCTTGTTCTCTTCTGGTCTAGTCTCATCTTCTCATGTTGTCTCATCTAGCTTCTCATCTCTCATCATCATCTCAAATCTTGTTTGTTTTTATCTAGTCAACTCTTATCAACTCATTTAGTCACCTCTTGCCTTGTTTCTTGTACCTTTTTGCTCATTTTGTCTTCTCTCGTGTAGTCTCATCCAGTCTCATCTATTTCCGTGTATTCTCAAAGTCTCACCTCCCCTCATCTGGTCTTCTTGTCTCAATAATTTGTTTTGGATCTCATTTAATCTTTTTTGTCTCTTCTCATTTTGTCTCATCTCTACTCATGCAATCTTACATAGTCTAATTTCTCCTCATCATGTCTCAATCAACTCTTCAACTCCTCTAGTCTCTTCTTGCCTTTTCTTTTTGTCTCATATGTCTAATGCGGCTATTAGCTGCGGCTCCTTTGTTTCTTCTTTTCTCTTTTCATCTGTCTTCATCTTTTCTGTAATTTTCCTTTCTTCCATCTCTTCTCTTCTTATGTCTTTATTTTTTTTTAAAATTTTCCCTTTTGACCTCTCACCTGTTGTAATTTCTCATCTTCATTTTTACTCATCTCATCTCTCGTTGTCATTTTTTATCTTCATCTAGAGATCTAGTCTCATTTTGCTTCATCTTTTGTTGTTTTTCATCTTCATCTCCTCTCTTCTAGTCTCATTTTGCTTCATCTTTTGTTGTTTTTCATCTTCATTTCTTGTTCTCATCTAGCCTCATATCTCTTCATCTGTTGTCGTTTCTCATCTTCATCTCCTCTAGTCTCATCTCATCTTTCTTTTTGTCATTTCTCATCTTCATCTCTTCTTATCTCTCTTGTTATTTCTTATCTTCTAGTCTCATCTTTACCTTTTGTCATTTCTCATCTTCATCTCTTCTCTTCTCATCTAGTCCCACATTGCTTCACCTGTTGTCATTTTCTCATAATCATCGCTTCTCATCTCTCTGTCTTGTCAATTCTCATCTCTTCTCATATCTTCTCATCTCCTCTCACAGTCTCATCTAATCTTGAACGTATCATCTAGTATTTATTTATCTCTTCTTGTCAGCTTTGCTTGCCTCATCTCATCTATTTTTTTTTTGTCTTTTTCCACTTGTTAACAAGAGTTGACATCTCTTGTTTGTCTTCGCATGTTTCTCATTTTATCTTGTCTTGTCTAATCTTCAGTGTTGGGGAATGTTACTTTTAAAAGTAATGCATTACTTTAAAAAGTAACTGAATGCACGCCTGCTTTCGCCAGAGCTTGCTGTTGGTTCACATTACAAAGTTAACAACTTCCGGCTACATTAAAGATACGACCATTTGCAGAACAACCGTTTTCCCCATAGTAAACCCTGTGTGCCCCTTTTCTAATGCAGAAGACATAGGTGGATAAAGTTGTTTTTGGTGCTCAAAAGTGTTGTTGGAGCATCATATGATTACAGTTGAACCACTGAAATCGCATGGAGTGCTTATAATTTTTTTGTAGAGGTGTAAACCTACACTGGTCTCACGGTTCGGTTCGGTTACGATTATCTTGCCATTGATTCGGTTCAATTCGATATCTCGGTGCATCACTGTGCATTGACGATTCTTTCCATACACAGTTTTTTATTTTCTTCACGGCACAGCAATTCTTGTATTAAAATGTATAAATATATTTATATACTATTTGTAAAACAATTTTGTCCTTTAATACAAACAGTCAGATATATAAACTGTACCTTTAAACAACACGAGCATTTATAGACCATTTTGAGGGATGTAAACAAAAACAATGGCCCTAATGTATCCTGTTTTACATTTTTAATTTCCATTGCTTCTGAGAATCCAAAAAGGTCCACATATTGATAAATAGAGTTATGACGGCTGATTTAAAGTCAAGTTATGATTGAATTGCCTCTTGTTACAGTTAGGAAATAGTTTAACGCCAAGCAGGAAATGTTCATGGGCCGATGACATGACCACATTGAAATGGTCTATAGCAAATAAACAAATATAAATATCCCGCTCGCTTTCTGAGCCTTGTTTACCAAGTTCTTTCTGACATCCCTTTGATTGGTCACGCGCTCAACAGAAAGGGCTGCGATTGACTCTTACACGCTGGCGCTCTACACAGATGCACTCATGGGCCACAGTGAGAGAGAGAAATGGAGATTACTTTCATTCTCTTAATCGCCGTGAAATAGGGGCTTTTGCTGTAAGTTTCAGTGAAACAGTCTTCAGCAAACACACACGCAGTGAAATTGTGCACATTGTGTGTTTTTCGTAGTTAGAGCATTGTAAATAATCGCGCTCGCGGCTCGCCTCCCTTGCCATAGTAAGCTACGGCGACACAGCGCATGTGAGATAAATGACGTCAGTATAATAACCGGTTATGATTATTACTGAACCGATACCGAATTGTCCGCGTCTGCATCGCGGTGCACCGAAGAAACGATTAATTTTGACACCCCTATTTTTTTGTATGAACTAATTCTTTAAACTACTGTTGTGAACTAAAAAAATGAAGACCAGGTAAATCATATGAAGCAGGATACTTTATTGAGAACTTGTCATTGCTGCAATGACGAATATCTTCTAAGAGAATCTTACAATTAGTCTGCGAGAAGTTCTAGAGAAGTCTGACTAGGGCAGTTTTACCCTATTTGTGTATATATACACATTTTGGGTGGGCAGTGCTTATAGGTGGAGACGAAGAAACTTCAACAAAGAATGTAAATCAAGTGGATAGTTGAAACTCTTGTTTAGATTCTAAAGTTTCACCCACTTTGATCTAATCAACTTATCGCAGTCATATCCATTGGTGCTAATCCAATCAGCCAGGTGCTATTGCCCTGAACTGGCAAGACTTGCTCTTTAGATTGTCATAATGTAAAACACAATTACTGCGTCTGAAATTGCCTACTACTTGTGTAGGTACTACATTAGAATATACTGCACGACCATTAGAAAAGTACATTCTGTATTGTATGAATGTATGTAGTTTGGAAAGGAAGTCAAGATGTACTACATCCGCCTATTGTCATTGTCACATGACCTACCTGCATTAGTTGCTTTGCTTTACTTCCATTCATGAATTATCTCACGGTGCATCATGGAATATGCATCCATCAGATGTGCACTTCAGAATTGCTGGAAGTAGTAGGTCATCCTGGCACTTCTTGAATACTGTTTTTCGAATACTATGAGTTAGAACATACTTAGGGTTGTCACAGTACTGGAATTTGATACCAATCGATACTGGAGTTTTAAAAACGTCCATTTCCCGCTAACATTTGAGCACTAAGAATGTGCTCAACAGCACTCAAATGTTTGTGGGAAATGGACGTTTTTCTAAATTTCAGTATGGATCGGTACCGTATTTCAGTATCGCGACAACCCTAGACATGCTACTCGGCTCGCATACTGTTTTTAACATGCAATATATAATGGAAGCTATAAACTATATACTATATATAATACTATAAACTATTGCATCGAAACCCAGATGAATGTATAAATTTGTAATTCCACACTACAGTTACAGTATCATGTTTAAACTCCTTGACCTACACAGGGACGGGACCTTTCAATCAATAAATGTGAAAACAAAGTGACTGGAATTACTTTTTAGAAAAAGAAACTGGGCTAGGCGCAGTAGGTAGTGCTGTCGCCTCACAGCAAGAAGGTCGGTGGTTTGAGCCTCGGCTGGGTCAGTTAGCTTTTCTGTGTGGAGTTTGCATGTTCTCTCCACGTTCGTGTGGGTTTCCTCCGGGTGCTCTGGTTTCCCCCACAAGTCCAAAGATGTATGTGTGTTTCCCAGTGATGGGTTGCAGCTGGAAGGGCATCCGCTGCGTAAAACATATGCTGGATAAGTTGGCGGTTTATTCCGCTGTGACGACCGCAGATAAATAAAGGGACTAAGCTTAAAATGAATGAATGAATGAATGAATGAAACTGGGCTATTTTGTTGGAAATTAAAAAGCAATCCTCTACTAGTTACCTGAAAAAAGTAATCTGATTACATTGTGTTACTTGTAATGCATTAAGGCTGATTTGTACTTCTGCGTTGAGTGATCGACGTGACCCACGGCACCTGCCTTGCGCGTAGTCATGCATTTATAAGTAGTATGCACGCTGTTTGGGTAGCTCTGCAATAACGCTTCCGAAACACTAGCTGGCAGTAGGTTTTTATGTTCCTCTGTGTCGAGTTTATTCATGGGTGTTTTGTTTTTGCTGTACGCTACAAGTAGCTAAAACTCACTTATTCAGAGGTGGGAACCGGCGGACGTGCAACAACTTCAATCATAAGGTAAACACAAAACAAAAGTTTCCATCTGGAGCTCCTTCATGGGACTCGGCAGTTGTTACGCGTAGTTGTGCATTTATACAATGTCTGCGCGCTGTTTGTGTTGCTCTGCAATAACACTTCCGAAACACTAGCTGGCAGTACGTTTTTATGTTCCTCTGTGTCGAGTTTATTCCAAGTTGTTTTGGTTTTTCTGAACGCTACAAGTAGCTAAAACTCACTCATTCAGAGGCGGGAACCGGCGGACGTGCAACAACTTCAATCATAAGGTAAACGCAAAACAAAAGTTACCATCTGGAGCTCCTTCACAGGACTCGACACTTGTAAACACTTTCTCCATCGGGCTCGCGGCTCTCAGCACCGCCCACACTCGTCATCGCTACCAAGCTGACCAATCACAGAGCTTGCGCCAAGTGTCGTTGCAACATGTGGTTCATTTTTTTTTTGAGAGGTCAGCGTCAGCCACAGCGAGGGCTATGCGACCACGCAAAGGCTGCATACGCGTGCACTTGACGCAGATGTATAAATCAGCCTTTACCCCCAACACGGGTCTTTCCTCAAATCTTCACATCTCATCTCATTTCAATTAATCTCATAAAGATCTTGTTTCTTCTCATCTCTTTGAATGTAATCTAGTGGTTTACCTCATCTCAACCAATCTAACCCCCTTCTCCTTTATGCTTTCCCTGTGGTTGTGGGTATGTCTCACTTTTTTTTTCTCACTCTTTTCTCCTCCTGCAGCAGAAGACCCCCTGGCGCACCCAACCGGCCCACCATTATCCGCCCAGCCGAGCCCTCCCTGCTAGACTAGACCCGAGCGCTGGCCACCATAGTGTGCTGGGCTGACAGAAACACAAACAGAGAGAGAGAGAAAGGAATGGCTGGAGAACTGCACTGAAACATGTGCACATGTGTCCACACAATACAGCCTGACCCATAGACATCCAAAATAAGTGTCCTCTGACCAGCGCTGCTAATCACATCCTAAATCCCAGAGCTTGAAATTAAGCACATAAATATTCAAATACATTTATTATTATTATTATTGCTGTTGTTTTTTTTTTTTGTTCAACTATAGTGTGAACTAAAGGGTGAAGTGGCCTCCATCTTTCAGTTATTTTCATCGCTCGCGTTAATCAGGTGACCACCAGGGGGTGTCCTACTCAACTCGCGTAGACGAACCAACTGTAGACTTGACTAGTGGGTTAAGATGTAAACAAGCACTGTGCAAGCTAGTTCAACTAGCCTGTCTTCCTGTTCTTGGGTGGTTGAAGACTCTTTCTTGTTATAGACACACTTCTTCATATGTGGGTTTTTGTTTTCATCCTTTATTTTTTCCTGACTCTCTAACTTGATATGCTGAAGAAAAACAAAACGACTGTTATGTGTTATGTTGGGATTGATTTGATCTGATTTCCATGTTTTTCCATTTGGCGGTTACTATTATTATTTCGTTCATTGATATTTTTGGTTTGTTTTAATCAATCAGATGAATACAAAAACATTCAGTTGCTTCTAAAATGTACTATATTTGGTGTTGGCAACTGGCATCCACTTTCTGTTGTGTTGGGAAGTTCAAAAGCACTTCTATAGTTTGCCGTCTATGGGAATTTCTTTGATAGCTAGTCAGAGGAGGCGCAACTTGTATGCAAATGACCTGTTTATACAAATAATAGTTTGTGTATATGATATAATCCTGGAAAGCACGGTAACCGCTACCGCCGGCGCTCTTTAAAATAGAGTCTCAGGTAACATCCGACTCCAAATCTGGTAACACGGTTTACGCTATAGCTTAGCATTCTGATCGTTGTAACTTAAATTAATCTGCGGCCTTTTATTTCGCAATCAGGGATGTTGAAGCGGGAAAAAACATCAGGGGGCCACAGGAAGTGGGAATGCGTTTATACATGGTACATGCAGGTGGATTAGTGGTCGTTGGGGGCATTTGCTACGTTTATGGATCCAGTCCGTTCTCGCCTACACAAACACGGAGAACTTTCTGACTGCAAAACGGTGAACTTTTTTAACATAGAGATCTTAGATGTACTAACAGAGTGTATTATTTATAACCTGGGCATTTGTCTTTGTTTGCATTTTTCACAAACTCTTTGCTTCGGGAATAGACGACAGATTTGTGGCCCTAACAATGTTTGAATGGAATTCCGAGTGAAATCCTGGTTTTGATTGCAGAATTGTTGACGTTTTATTGAGGGAAATAGACCACGACGAATTTAGTTTTCTCATTTGAGGATACCAATGGGGTTTTGATGAATACGTGTGAGGAACTTCGATTTTAACCTGATGCATTTTTTGTAAATAATCAAAGACTTGGAGTCGGACGTGGAATAAAATGTTCAAATTAGCTGCGGATTTCTGAACGCTTTTAAATCATTCCTGTGTTATGGCTCCAGTGATGGCGACTGCTGCTTTTTCTTCACAATCCAGTCCAGTCAAACTTTGAATAAAATAAATAAATTAAAACATTATACTTTTCAAAATGACCTGTTCAAAACTAAACGAAGCCCAAAATCACTGCAGCCATAACCTTTCTGTGGTCTATAAGGTTATGGTGAGCCTTCTCTCCCTCTAATAACTGTCCTTTTGTATGGTGCGAGGGACAGAGGACATGTTTAGCTGTCTTTTTTTTTTTTTTAAACAGCTTTTTGGAATAACAAATCATTGTCAAGTGCCTGTGTAGCAAATTAAAATGGACTTGGAGCAACAATGCACAATGAGAATTGAAAGTGCGATAATAAAAGGTGTTGTGTATAATAAAGATCTGGCGCTCTGGTGGTCGGTGTTTCCTTGTGTCTCTTCTCCTTCATTTAGCGTGATTTGTGTCTCCCAGCATGCATCTCTTCCTCTTTGTGTTTTCTTAGAACCGAGTCAAAAGTGTAATGGTGTTTTTGGTTTGTGATTTAGTTGGTTTCAAACAGGGAGTCATGCTTTATATTAAAGTCACCATCAAACGGAAGTGAAGATTGTTCTTTTTTTCTGCTATATGGATATACACTAACCGGTCACTTTATTAGGTACACCTTACTAGTACTGGGTTGGACCCACTTTTGCCTTCAGAACTGCCTTAATCCTTTGTGGCGTAGATTCAACAAGGTACTGGAAATACTCCTCAGAGATTTTGGTCCATATCGACATGATAGCATCACGCAGTTGCTGCAGATTGGTCGGCAGCACGTCCATGATGCGAATCTCCCATTCCACCACATCCCAAAGGTGCTCTATTGGATTGAGGTCTGATGACTGTGGAGGCCATTTGAGTACAGTGAACTCATTGTCATGTTCAAGAAACCAGTCTGAGATGATTCGTGCTTTATGACATGGCACGTTATCCTGCTGAAAGCAGCCATCAGAAGATGGGTATACTGTGGTCATAAAGGGATGGACATGGTCAGCAACAATGCTCTGGTCGGCTTTGGCACAATGCTCAATTGGTACTAATGGGCCCAAAGTAAGCCAAGAAAATATCCCCCACACCATTACATCACCACCAGCAGCCTGAACTGTTGATACAAGGCAGGATAAATCCATGCTTTCATGTTGTTGATGCCAAATTCTGACCCTACCATCCAAATCGAGACTCATCAGACCAGGCAATGTTTTTTCAATCTTCTATTGTCCGATTTTGGTGAGCCTCTGTTAACTGTAGCTTCAGTTTCCTGTTTTTCGCTGACAGGAGTGGCACCTAGTGTGGTTTGCTGCTGCTGTAACCCATCTGCATCAAGGTTTGACGTGTTGTGCATTCAGAGATGCTCTTCTGCATACCTCGGTTGTAACGAGTAGTTATTTGAGTTACCTTTCTATCAGCTCGAACCAGTCTGACCATTCTCCTCTGACCTCTGTCACCAACAAGGCATTTGCACCTACAGAACTGCCGCTCACTGGATATTTTCTTCTTTTTTTTTTCGGACCATTCTCTGTACACCATAGAGATATTTGTGCATGAAAATCCTACTAGATCAGTAATTTCTGAAATACTCAAACCAGCCCGTCTCCAACAACCATGCCATGTTCAAAGTCACTTAAATCACCTTTGTTCCCCATTCTGATGGTCTGTTAGATCGTCTTAACCGACAGCTAGCTTTCTGCAACTCTCACATGGTCGCCCACTGTAGCCAAGCAGGGCTGCGCCTGGTCAGTATTGGATGGGAGACCACATGGGAAAGCTAGGTTGTTGCCGGAAGTGGTGTTAGTGAGGCCAGCAGGGGGAACTCAATCTGCGGTCAGTGTGGGTCCTAATGCCCCAGTATATCGATAGGGACTCCATACTGCTCAGTGAGCGCGTTCTTTCAGATGAGACGTTAAAGCGAGGTCCTGACTCTCTGTGGTCATTAAAAATCCCAGGATGTCTTTCAGAAAAAAAGTTGGGGTTTAACCCCGGCATCCTGGCCAAATTTGCCCACTGGCCTCTGTCCATCATGGCCTTCTAACCATCCCCATATCATAATTGGCTTCATCCAATCAGCTGGTGTGTGGTCTGGCACAATATGGCTGCCGTCGCGTCATCCAAGTGGATGAGGAGATTCCCCCCCAATGTGTAAAGTGCTTTGGGTGTCCAGAAAAGTGCTATGTATAAATGTAAGGATAATATGTAATATATAAATGTAAAGAATTATTATTATTATTACATCTAAATGCATAGAGTTGCTGCTGTGATTGGCTGATTAGAAATTTGCTTTACAAGCAACAAAGTGGCCGGTGAGTGTATATCTAATTGAAATAGTCCTGAAATTGGAAAAAAGTAGGGCAGTGCAAGATTTTGTTATTTGGCAACCGATTGGATTGTTGAAAGTTGGGTGTTGCTAACATTACCAAGGAAGACTGATGAATGGACAAATTCAAAGCACAAACGACACCTAATGATATTCCAGGAATTCCCTGTGACCATGATGTAAAGAAAATGATGTCGAGGGGGAGGGAAGTTTTGGGGTATTAAAGTTAATAAAGGCAAATATATTTTTTTTTACAAAATAAAGAAACGTTTATAACTAGAACTACTGTATACATATAAAAGTAAGAAGAGTAAATGTTGATTTCATGGTGACTTTAAGGGCTTTAAAATAACATGTCTAGTTAGTTGAAATGCGTCAGATGCTCTGGCAGATACAGCATGTAACATACATTTCCCCAGGTATATTCTTTATCTATAAATGTTGTAAAGTCATGAAAATATGTTAATATGTCAGGAATGTATAAGACTTCTGTATATTCGAGTTTCCAGACCCATCTCTTGAGGAGCCTGTAACAATTTTATGCATTACGCATCATCAGAAAAGTGTCAAATTTTTATGAATTCATGTTATTTATTTCATTCGAAAAGTACTATTATTAAGCTGTGGTCACACTAGAGTTTGAGCTTGTGAAATTCTGTCGTACAGCGCTGGGAAAAGGGGCGAGAATAAAAAAGATGATTAGACATTAAAAAAAGCGAGCGATTGGTCCATGTTTTAAATTTCTGTACAGAGAGGTCATGTTTTGAGGTCATCTCGGTTGGTATCATGCAATCATGTGATGCGTTTTCGCAGGTCGGAGTTCACCAAGCTTGAACTTTCCAATGCAGCGAAATGTGAAACTTGCCGCACGACCTTACGTTTCCGGTCTGACGCATTCGCATGCGTATGAATGGAAGTCTATGGGGAGAAAAATGCAGTGTGACGGCAGCTTCTAAAGGAGGCATTTATTGTATTTTATTAACGTCTACCCCCACCCCAACTGTCACAGTAATGTAAAAACAGTGGTTGAACCGAGTATTATTTATGTTATCTATTAAATTACCCAATAAATTGTATTTTTTAACGCCTACCCCCACTGTCACACTAACGTTACTGTAAAAATATTAATTATTGTTATACAGTGTCATAAAAAAATGCTGCTATATTAATGTGCATATCGCACTTCCGGCAGGCCGTGTATGTGATCTAGACTTTGCCGCATCTAGGGGTCATTTTATGAGATGGAAAACCAGGAAGTGGGAAAGCGTTTATACATGGTACATGCGTCAGACTTCATGGGGAAACTTAGCTATTTGATGCATTCTCAGAAAAGTGACTATTTTCCTACAAATTCATGTTTTAATTAAAAAATTTTTAAAAAGACGTGCCTCCAAACTCCCCCTCATTGGGGGATGAGCAAATCTAACAAAAATCTGAAAATAAGATTGTACAAATTAATACGAATTAGCCACTAAATCGAAAAAGGTTATAAATTGCCATGAAATTGCGTTGTATCGAAAATTACGTCAAAATTTGACATCATGTTCTGTGCCTCCTCTTTATTATTTATTTTTTAATAAATTCAACATATATACAGTAACAATTACTAATAATACCAATATATAAAATATATGTAACGCTTGCTATGTTTCCATCCAAAATTGTGAATTAACTTTATGTGCAAAACTGGAATATTGCATAAAAGACGTGCAAATAATGCAGCGTTTCCATCCAACAAGTCAAAGCGAACAAAATCCTCACTTCCTGATTATCTGCCGCCAAATATCAAAAGCAAAACGGAATTTGCCCTGGTAGGAGAAGCTGCGCCAATGTTTCCTTATTTAATAATTTTATAAAGACTTGCGCCTCAGAACACAATCCTGACACGCAGTGAATGCGCGGACCAGACGCTCTTGATTCAGGAGATCATTAATAATATAATAACACTAATACTGAAACGGTAAGGCGTTTTAGAATGACCAAAGCAACATTTCAGATCAGCCTGCTGGTTTGTCAATTCAAATACACATTTTTATCATGACATGATCTCTTTTTATGCGCATTTTCTAATTTTTTTTTGCATCTTGGCATTTCCATCAACCAATTTTTTATGCACATAAAATGGGTGGATGGAAATGTAGCTACTTTAAGATATTTAAACTTTAAGTCCATTAGTTAATGTATATACTAATATAAACAAACAAACGAACAATACATTTATTACACTATTAATCTTTGTTAACGAAAAAAGTAGCACATTGTTAGTTCATGTCAACGTAGAGTGCATTATTTAATATTAGCAAACCCATCTTTGGATTTTAATAATGCATTAGTAAATGTTAAACTATGATTAATCGATACAAGATCATTCATACTTAAATCGTGTTATTAAATGACCATTATTTTACAATGTTACCAAAATATATCATTTACTCCATTTCACTGTAAAAAAATGCAGGGTTTCACACAAAATGATTAAGTTAACTTAACATGCAAAATACCTAATAATAAACTACTAGTACATAAAAATATATACTAGTCCCAGCAGGAATAGGGGAGCGCGGGGCACAAAGTAATGCGAGGTTAAATGTAACACGGAGTTTTAAGGTATTTGCTCAGGGTTAACCATGGCATGCTTCCGAGGTTTTCACCACAGTGTCGGCAGACGTCTTCCTGCCGATTATTGAACATTTTCGGCGAAATTTGGATGAGATACACAGGAGAAACCATTTTTGCAGCATAAAAGTATTTTTTATTAGTCGATATTTTTTTATTTAAAAAAAAAATCTGTGAAAGTATGTACATAAAATCTTATATTGTTGTGATCACCATCTTCTAGGCTAAAAGATGAAACCATTTTGAAAGATGTATAAAACACACAGTGACTGCTAGCCAGTTTTGAGTAAAACATGATACAGCGGGGTTAGTTGTAACAGGGTGTTACAAATAAGCGACACACTGTTGGACACCAATTAAACTAACAAAATAATTTTTTGAATTTTTAAATAAATGTTTTTAAATAGAAAATATTGTTTTAATAGAAAAAAATATTTTATTGCTAATAATGCAAATAAATGTATTGTATAATAATGGATAATAATGCAAATAGATTCAAATGTGTTTATCCAATAAACAAATAAATAAATAAACATATTGTGCTATGTAGAATAAAAAAGAAATGAGCCAATTACTGAGAAAATATAGCTACTATTTAAAGTAAACTGAGTTTAAATTAATTGTGTGAAATCTGCCTTTATGAGCATGTGTTACAACTAACCCCCTGTCTGTTACAACTTGCCCTGCAGGTGGGGTAAATAGTAACATTTTTACTCCTGGCACTTTTGGCAATACTGCACAGAAACCATAGGTCCGGCGATCAAAATTCCAGTGCTCATTTGTAGGAGAGGCTTGTTGTTGGTAAAAAAAATATGATTAACCCTACTATTTTGTTCCTTATTTGACCAAAACCAAAAAGTGCTACTTTGTGCCCCGCTCTCCCCTACATAGTCAAAACTGAATAGTTGATGTCTCAATCACAGATCCCATAAAAATCAATAGAAAAAAATATGAAATGTATTACTAGTAATAACAGAATAGTTACTAGTCACTATTAAAATAAGTACTAGTATCTAATAAATAAGTACTAGTACATGGTGATTAAGTATCTATTTAATAGGTACTAGTACCTAATGAATGAGTACTCGTATCTAATAAAAAGAACTATAGTGTCTAATGAGTAAGCACTATCTAAACAATACACACTAGTATCTAATGAATAAGCACTACTTAATGGAAAAGATACTAGTATCTAAAAAATAAGCACTAGTAACATGAAAATAGATACTAGTATGGGTTACAGATTAAATGTCAAAACGGCTTGCCATAGACGGGTAATCAGGTAGTGAATTTAGCAAGGGGCTGCATCATTTGGACCTCCACACACATATATCCACCAGAAAGTATTTATTTTTAGTATACACACTTATTCTAGGATATCGGTTTCAATGATTCGAGAGTCTGATGAGTCACATATATAGCGTCAGGATTGAGAAGCACTACTACTTGCGTTCTAGTGTGTGTTTTCAAGCTCCCTTAGTGTAAGTCATCGTCGCATCCGTTATTAGTGTGTTCAATAAGCGGTTAAATATACAATCTTGTTTCATGTGTAACAAGTGTTTCACGGGCTTTGAGGAAATGACACACAGGCTGGTAATGAAAAACCTCAATTTGTCATCGCACATTAGAGCCTGCCAGGTTACTGTAAACAGGCACGTTTAATTGTGTAAAAGATGTCAATGTAATTCTTGGTGCTGATGTGTGGTTTCGGTTGCGGTTGTTGAACAGACGTCCACCTCCCCGACGGCCAGAGAACCAGTGGTGAAGCTGACTCAGATCTCTGGAAGCAGTGCTGGGTAAGTTACTTCAAAACAGTCATATTTTACTAATTGCCTCATTAACCCTTTAACTGCCTCACCAAGAAAACAAATTAGATTGCAATTCTTGACTCCTAATGTCGCTTTTTAACACACTCAATGCATTGTTTTTCAACACATCCTATAATTTCTAAAATATCAACCTCTACCAAATATGTCAGTTTATGGTAAAAGTGCGGGAATTAGTACATATACCAGACCCGTAGCCAGCCTGGTGAAAGGGAAAAAAAACTTGAGGCTACTGTTTAATTATGAGATTTAAATCCTGCATTTTAGTGACATTTTAAGCACTATTTTAGCTGAAATAGATTGTCTGATAGTCATCATAACCAAAAATGTACATTTGAAAATTCATTGATAACAACAGCCAAAATGATGCAGTGGCGCAGTAGGTAGTGCTGTCGCCTCACAGCAGGAACGTCGCTGGGTCGCAGGTTCGAACCTCGGCTGGGCTGGGTCAGTTGGCGTTTCTGTGTAGAGTTTGCATGTTCTCCCTGCATTCGCGTGGGTTTCCTCCGGGTGCTCCGGTTTCCCCCACACATGTGGACATGTGGTACAGGTGAATTGGGTAGGCTAAATTGTCAGTAGTGTATGAGTGTGAATGAGTGTGTGGATGTTCCCAGAGATGCGTTGCGGCTGGAAGGGCATCCGCTGCGTAAAATCGTGCTGGATAAGTTGGCGATTCATTCCGTTGTGGCGACCCCAGATTAATAAAGGGACTAAGCCGACAAGACAATGAATGAATGAACAGCCAAAATAGTATTTAAATTAATTTAATATTGGTCGCTTTTGGTGCTTCACACCTTTTCATTAGTCATTTTTTTGTTCCAAGATTTAGAATAAAACAGGCCCATAGCCAGCCTCTTGAAAGGGTTTCCCCACGTTTTGTATTTGATTAAGAAGTTTAAATACAGCATTTTGGTGACATTTTATGAAATATTTAGTTCTGGATTAGCTTCTCTTCTGGAATCATGTGCATGCTTTTTTTCAGTAACAAAAATAATGTTTTGTCAAGTTACTTACTAAGATCATGTGCAAATTTTGTCAGTCCAAACACACTTTTTTATTTTTATTTTTTCATTTTTATGGTGACGTCCCTTAGAGATAGACATAGCGTTACTCAATAATGCAATATGTTGTGATAATCAATATGCACAATATTGATAACAATTATTTAAACTTTTAGAGTGCTTTTTAAATATGTTCAGATTGTATTAGTGGTTGTTCATCACAGCACCACAATTCAATTCAATATTTAATAGGTGATTTATATTCACAATATTATTATTAACAGACATTGTTATTCAAACATTTTCATATAATGAAATGCAAATTTCAATATGGCATGCAAAATTCTTATTAGTTCGTTAACACGTTTTATGCCTATAGTAAATAAATACGTATTTATTTATTTATTTAGTGCTTTTTGCTGTAAAAGCGCACCTACAGGTGTTTCTCTAAACAGGCGGAGGTCAAATTTTCTCCAGGTCATAATTTATTTTATTTAAATACATTTTTTTCTAAAAACAAATAATTAGACCCATCCAGTTTCGTCTGGAATGCATCCCAGACAATATTCTAAAGTTGTCCGAGCGATTGGATTTATTTCCGAATGAAGTGACCAGGTGTAAACAGCCTCAAAAACATGGACGTGACAGGATTAGCGGCTTTTGCTGTGAAGTGACGGCTGAGGACTCTGCTTGGTAGTAAAGCCTACACTGGACAGTGTACTGGACAGTTATTTAAAAAAAATTATGGCAAAAATATGCAATGGGGGGTTACGGGAATAATCAATAATTACATAAAATAATCTAAAGGACAAATTCTACAGGCATGTACACTATGAAAAATCAGAAAATATGAAGTGTAAGACCAATTTATTTAAAAACCTCATCAAAAAAAACCCATTTATGAATACTAAATCTTTATTTTTTGAAGTATGCCATAAAATACTTCAGATTCTCATTTAACATGTTTTCTTTTTTTGTTTACTATAAAACCAAAATCAAGTGTAGTAGTGCAACAGGATTATGTTTGTTTGACTTTTTTTTTATAAACCGACAATGCTGTATGTGTAAACCATTACTTAAAACAGCCATTATTTAAAACAGTCAAAATATGGTCAACCATTTGGTAGAGCAAGCAGTTAAAGGATTAAAATTATAATTACTTTTCTGATTGCATAGAATGAAATGTAATTTATTCACTTGACTAAATAGTACCTGTAAGTATCAACACAATATATAAATTAAAGTTGATCTGTATAAAAATTATCAAAAAACATTTTATGCATACCATAAAAATGACATCAATGACTCTATGAAACTCATTGTTTCTTAAGCATGTGAAAATTCTGGACACATGTAACGCACATTATTTGAAAAATTGTACTATAAGTCATATCTGAATACATACACAATCTCTGACCCCCTGACTTTACACCATATATCATCGACTCATTTCTTGATTCATTTTTTTTCTTTGAATCATCTTGATAAACGGAACCCTTTTTTTTTTGTTGATTTTGCTAAATATATTTGTATACAAAGAAATACAATTTATCTGCTTCTCTGAATTTATTTACACAGAACTGTACTGTATTATGTACTGTATTAAAGTGAAGTATGTTAAAAAATGAAAAATAATTCATTACTTTACTTTTTTTCAGCAGATAAGTAATTTAATTACAGTAACTAGTTACTTTGTAATTAATTACACCAAACACGGTCTGGAAAAGAACCTGCAGATGCCTGCAACGACACGACGACTGCTGAGAAGCTGCTGATTTAATGTTATGTAGTTGAAAAATAAACTCCAAATATATGATTTTTTTCAGGGACCACAGTCTTGAGTGAGCTTTACTCTTGCTGATGTGAAAAAAGTGCTACTTTTTATCTGTTTTTTTTTTTTTTTTATCTTGCATCCAGAAGTAATTTAGAGAATATTTTAATTCTATTTTCTATCTATATGGCAAAAGTCTTTAAGTAACCATCTCATAACTTAGCAACATTACAAACTCTGATATAAAAAATAAGCTGTCCAATGAACACGCATCTTTTCAGATTTACCATCCATCATTCAGCGCAACTAACTATTGGCATGAGCGTTTGGTTAATCATTAAAAACAATATAACCGGTGAGACACGGTGCTGTCGCCTCACAGCAAGAAGGTCGCTGGTTTAAGCCTTGGCTGGGTCAGTTGGCATTTCTGTGTGGAGTTTGCATGTTCTCCCCGCGTTCACGTGGGTCTCCTCCGGGTGCTCTGGTTTCCCCCACAGTCCAAAGAAATGCGGTACAGGTGAATTGGGTAAGCTAAATTGTCCGTAGTGTATGTGTGTGTGTGTGTGTGTAAATGAGTGTGTATGGATGTTTCCCAGAAATGGGTTGCGGCTGGAAGGGCATCCGCTGTGTAAAACATGTGCTGGATAAGTTGGCGGTTCATTCCGCAGTGGTGACCCCGGATTAATAAATGGACTAAGCCGAAAAGAAAATGAATGAATGAACAATATTACCTAAATTTTTCACAAACAAAAAAGACAATCATAGAGGGCATATAACTTTTTTTTTATAGTGTATGTGGAAAAAAAGCAAAGGTTGCAAAATGTGGTTTTCACAGTGATGCCATAAAGCAAACATTTTTTTGGTTCTCCAACCTCTTAATAAAAATATTTTTTTTGTTAAAAAAATTTCTTCATAGAATGAAGAACATATTAATAATCTAAAGAATTCCCACACCCACCCTGCCCCTCCAGACCCAAGTAAGAGAAACAGTCTTAAGAACAGAGCCCTGAGGCACCCCTGTAGCAAGATGGATACCTCACCCTTCTTAAGACACCCTGAATGACTTGTCTGAATGAACCATTAACATCTAAAGGACTTTAACATTCCACAAAATATTATTTAGATTATTTAAAGTAAGAAGACTTCAACAGCTGTTTAGTTAAAAATACTTTAGGGAACCTAAAACCGTTTTTTTTTTTGTTTTTTAATGGCATCACTGCAAACCTCTATTTTGAAAACTTTTCACACTATTAAAAATGTAAGAAAGTAATAGTTTTTCTCATAAATGTCACACTATGTTTAGTGTAGCAAACACCTTTTTTTTTTTTTGCTTGTGTGTTATTTCAAATAATTTCTCATTTCTGTAATAGTGCTACAACTTACAGTTATTAAACCTGGCTTACGTTAGCCCTAGGTAAAAAGTGACAATAACCTCACTTCTAAACGAAACAAGTGTGAAATGTTCCTTTACACCAGTGGTTCACAATTCCAGTCCTCTGGCCACCTCACCCTGCACATAGACCCTTTTCACATTTTCGGGTTTCTCAGCAGCAGAAGTCGTCATAGTTGAGTAAACTCCAAGCACAGCGAATAGGAGAGAACAACATATATTTTTTTTTACAATCCTATTTGCTGAAATAATAAAAAAACAACAACAACAACACAATGGTGTTATCAAGACTCAGAAAAAGGAAAAAATATTGTGTGAGACTAATGACGACAACCAGAGGAGAGAATAACATCAAATTTACTCTCAATCCCATAGATCAGGGGTGCCCAAACTCGGTCCTGGAGGGCCGGTGTCCTGCTTATTTTAGTTCCAACCCCAATTTAACACACCTGAACCAGCTAATCAAGCTCTTTCCTCGTATACTAGAAAGTTCCAGGCATGTGTGTTAAAGGAAGTTGGAGCTAAACTATACAAGACACCGGCCCTCCAGGACCGAGTTTGGGCACCCCTGCCATAGATGCTGCATTAGAAACACCTCACAAGCGGTAATTTGTTTTTTTTGTTTTTTTGTAATTTGACGCAAAGATGATACAATACATATATAAATGTATAAATATTAAAAACTTTCAAGGATTCAAGGTTATAATGACCGTTAAACGCGTCATAAGTCTTGTGAAAAGGGTCCATTCTGTATGTCTTCCTCACTTAACACACCTGATTCAGATCATCAGCTCGTTAACAGAGATACCCAAAAACTGATCCTTGTGTGTCAAATAAGAGCGACTTTGATAATTGAGAACCACTGCTTTACAGAAATACAGGTATTTCTTCTTCTACTTATCAGAAATACGGGTATAACATTGTCACTGGAGTATTTTAAGTACTACTATGTACGCATATGAACTCTTTAGGTACAAACTAATTACATGCAGTGTAAAAAGCCAAATTATACACATCACAGATGTTTTGGTCACTACTACTTTCAATACAAGAGTGATTTACTATTTCTAATGGTTGAATTAACTGAAGTTTTATCACTGATGTCAGAAGTCTAATTAAGTATTCATTGATTAGCCTGTAACATGTTTTAATTACTGGTAGCAAACAATAAATCGGTTTTAAGTACCTGACAAAAGTCTTGTCATCGATTCCAGTTGTAAGAGCTACAAATAATAACTTGACTTCTAGTTGATCATTTGTAAAAGTGGCAGAAGGTAGATCTCTTGAACTGCATCCCAATCATTACAAATACTGCAGAATACCTATTGAACCCACATAGACCCAAGATTCTCACTTCAATCAGTCAAGTTTGGTGAAGGAAAAATCATGGTTTGGGGTTACATTCAGTATGGGGTGCGAGAGATCTGCAGAGTGAATGGTAACATCAACATCCTGAAGTATCAAGACATGTATGCTGCCCATTACATTACAAACCACAGGAGAGGGCAAATTCTTCAGCAGGATAGCGCTCCTTCTCATACTTCAACCTCCACATCAAAGTTCCTGAAAACAAAGAAGGTCAAGGTGCTCCTGGATTGGCCAGCCTAGTCACCAGATATGAACATTATTGAGCATGTCTGGGGTAAGATGAAAGAGGAGGCATGGAAAATGAATCCGAAGAATCTTGATGAACTCTGGGAGTCCTGCAAGAAAGCTTTATTTGCCATTCCTCATGGGAGTCATGCACAATATTAATTCTTTTTCTACTGCACCATGACTTTACATTATATACTGTACATTATTTCTGTTAAGTGCCAAGACTTATTTCTTAAGTGCCAAGTTCTAATTAAATAATTAAAAATCAAGGCATGATGATATTTTATTTTGGTAAAATAAGCGTAATCTAGAGGCCTTTACCTTTCATATAAGACACGTCTGATACCAAATGATCAACTAGAAGTCAAGTTTTTATTTGTTGTTCCTAAAACTTGGCTAGGCGACAAGACTTTTGTCAGGTAGTGTACATTCAACTTCGAAAGCATAAAATCTAATTCCAGATCTATTTGCAAGACTCCAGCATCTGACCTTTAAGAGACCACAAATCATTTCCAGCACTCATTTCTGGAGTCTTGTTTGACGTCAAAATGCCACACACAATGCAATGAACAGCAGAAGATGTTGTGGCCTGATATTATCCTTTTAATCTTTTAAAACCTCGGTTCTGGTGAGCAACTGACTTTGTTGTTTAACAGCCTTTGTAAGATTTGCAAAGGAAGACCTTAGTGTCAAATTTGTGTATGTGTGATAAATGGAGCATCGTGATGTTTAGGTGAATCTCTAGGAACGCTTATTTATAGATATTTTTTTTATAATGAAGATGGTTGTACATAAATGTGACTTGATTGATGAGAATATTTGTATATTTTTGCAGAGTGATGGAAGAATATTAGAAATAATGGAAATGAATCAGCATTTGAGATTAATGACGACAGTCTTAAAAGTAGTGTTATGAATCTTAGTAATAACTAGTCTACTCATGAATTGATATAAAATAACAGCAATGACCCAGATTCAATTTGTGTTTCAAACAAGATGCTAATGTGCTGTATAATAAAGCCATTTAAAACAAAACTATTCCTTGCATTATTTTTTATTTGTACCATATAATCCAATCTACTCGCAAATGTTATTCATTTCAAAAGTCACATAAATGACTTTAACTGCAGTGTTTTAAAAGTCAAGTACAAAATTAGATTCACATTCAAATGTCTGTACAGTACTTCAAGTAAATTTAGTGTTTACCAGTGTTTACTGCTACATATTCTTCTAATTAAAACCAGCGCAACTCCCAAGATTTCACTGATATCTCTAAAGACCTCACAATTTCATAGAGTGTTTAGTTCGGACCTGAAAGTGGCCAGGATCCATCCTTTTAATATTTGACATAAGCAGTGCATTTGACTGTTACAGTGTTCAACTCTGCTATGTGCAAACTTTGTGTTTGTCATTGAATAATCTGCGTAACGTGTAGACCTGTGTGAGGGCCACGCTGATCATCACCAGCAGACTGGCGCAGGACCAGAAGGAGACGCGCCACAGGTTATCCTCCAGCAGGTATCGGTCGCGAGCCTCGAACGCCCGCAGTGTCGTCTGAAGCTGACGGCTTCGCTCCAGACTCTTGTGCACTGCGTCCATCGAGTCCTGTGTGAGGACAGAAGAACATCAGTGAAACTACAACAAACATTTATTCATCTGTATAGTTCGGTTATGGTAAAGTGCAACATGGTGGCTCAGTGGTTAGCACTATTGCCTCAAAGCAAAAAGATTGCTGGTTTGAGTCCCGGCTGGGCCAGTTGGCATTTCTGTGTGGAGTTTGCATGTTCATCCTGTGTTTGCGTGGGCTTTCTCTGGGTGCTCTGGTTTCCCCCACAGTCCAAAGACCGCTATAGGTGAATTGAATAAACCAAATTGGCCATAGTGTGTGTGAATGAGGGAGTGTGTGGGTGTTTCCCGGTACTGGGTTGCAGCTGGAAGGACTGCTGCTGTGTAAAACATATGCTGGAATAGTTGGCAGTTTATACTGCTGTGACGACCTCTGAAATAGAGACTAAGCTGAAGGAAAATGAATAAATAAAATAGAAATATTTTTAAACCAGCTCGGTCTTTGTAGTTACTGCAAGTTTGACATGATTGGATTTTTTTCTGAAGTGCAATTTTGACAGAAGACAGATGTTAAAATGCTTATATTAGGTTTTAACTCTTTTATTTTAGGCATTGATTTTAGACTTTCTTTTTGATCAAATGTGTAGTTACTGCACTTTGCCTTTGTATGGCAGTATAATGTCTTATTATGGTATATAAAGCATTTCATAATTTGCTTCAGAGGTCTCTTGAAAAAGGAATTGCATGAAGGAAGGTAATTTTATTATCATTTTTGACCCTGGATGACAAAACCATTGTGCAGGAATATTTGTAAAATTGTCAACAATACATTCTATGAGTCAAAATGATTGATTTTTCTTTTCAAAAATCATTAAAATATTAAGTAAAGATCATGTTAAATGAAGACATTTTGTAAATGTCCTGCTGTAAATACAGTAGTCAACATTTAAAGTTGTTCAAAACCTTCAAATTTGTCCTAAAACTATTTAGATTATTTAATAAAAACTATTAAATGTCCACACACACACACACATATATATATATATATATATATATATATTTATATTATTTTGTTTTAACCCTCATATTTTGGCCAATCTTATCCTAATAAACCATTCATCAACGAAAAGCTAATTTACTTTCAAAAAGGTAACACTTTACTTTACTAACCTAACAGTCTACGTATAATCTAATGAGAATTAGTTGGCATGTAGATGCAATGTAACTTAAATTCAAGAAAATGCGTTAAAGGGATCAAAATAAAGTGATACCAAAAAAAAGTACTTGTTACTTGTACTCTTGTTACTTTTTGTAGTTTTTTTGTCGGTTTTGTAGTCCTGGGCCATACATATTTAAAACCATCCCACTGTTCAAAGAGTCATGGCAAATTATCTCATAAACCGTTTTTATGAGATCTTTTGACTCTAAAATAAGTGTATGCATGAGTGTTTCATTCTTATAATTAAAGAGTTTGTACAGCACGTACACAATTGTTCCATATATCGTAATGTAATGTGTATTTACATAGCGCATTTATTGTGCATGGCCATACACCCAAAGCGCTTCACAATCATGGGGAGGCCTCTCCACACCACCACCAGTGTGCAGCATCCACTTGGATGATGTGACGACAGCCACAGGACAACAGCACCAGTGCACTCACTACATACCAGCTATTGGTAGAGTGAAGAGACAAGATACAAACCTCTTGCTGCACGTCAGCTGTCACCTTTAGCAAACCTCCTAATACCTGCAGCATCAGGACTTTATGAACATTTTGGAGTGTCAAAAGTGGCTGATCTGTTCGGTGAAATATTTGACTGTGTCACTGCATATCAAATGGCTAAAATTATATAACTAAAGAAATCTCCAATGTACTGAGCGTTCAATTGCCTAGACCGAACCCAGGTTCGATTGTCCCCCCTTGCCACCTTCTTGGCTGGTTTGTGTTCACACCATCTTTTTTTCTTCTGAACCCTGGTACACTTGCGTCATCAAGCTGCTGTATTCTGTACTGCTGTTGCTACACGACGGGCATGAAAGCAAAGCGGCAAAATGGAGACGTTCGCATATCATGATCATTCTGCTTTTACTGAATCTTTTGCTTTTGTTACCAAAACCAAAATATCTGCCACAAAAAATCTGAAACATTTTCAGAAGACTTTTCTGCAGAAGTCATTTTTGGTGGAGACAGGCAGACATTATCACTGTTTGCACTGGGTATGTCCCGGTTTTAGCTCATGTAGGTGACACACAGAAATACACACATGAATGAACTTTATGAAAACTAAAGTTTGTTGTACAGTTGACGGTTCACTTTCATTATTTGGTAAGATCGCATTCATATCAGAAATGAACCGTACCAGAGTTTGCAGGATTCGTGGGTGCGCACCCGAAGACAACGTTCACACTAGCTAAACGTACTCTGAAGTCAAACGAACCCGGGTGTGGACCAAAAGTGCTAATGTGAAAGCACCCTAATTTAGCATCTTTAGTGATTATTGTAAGTGCGAAGTTGTGTAAATGCATAAGTCACAGTAGAATGAATGATTTGTTTTAAATATATAGTGGTCAGAGCAGATATCGTTAGTGAAAAGTATAGGCTGACATTATTCATATGGTAACATATCTATGTTCATATCACATAAAACTCATTTTAGCCATTCACAAAAAAAGCAACTAAGCTTCACTTAAAAAAAAATAAACAAAAAGAGGCAGCTTTTCTAACTACCCTTAAGTTAAACAGAGTGATCATTTTACCAATATGGCATCAAACTACGCATTTGTTTGTTGCGAATAAGCGCTTTGAGCTTTAAAACTACAGACCTTTTACATTCACAAACAGCTACCACTGCATGAAAGAGGATATCTGAAAAAGCACAATGGACTTTAAAACTAGTAATCCACATGATCAATTTCAATTGCATTAATAGATGTAAACAGAGGCAAATGAATGAAGAGATGTTTGATTATTGTGTACCCTGATATCCTCTAGTTTGTACTCCAGTGAGTCCTCAGGTTCAGCCAGCGCAGCCCAGTCTTCATCATCCTCATCCTCTCCTTCTGGTGCATCCATGATCACCTCCACATACACCATCTTTTCCGACATACGGCTGAAGCTGTTGTCGAAGCAGATCCGGTAGTCGCCCTCCTCAGTGGAGTCAACACTGACGGAAAACACGCAGTAAGATTACTATAATGCATTTCATGACTTTAATTAAAAAGAAAAAAATTATTAAACAAATATAACAGTTTTATGAAACAAAGGATGATAATAGGCAGCAAAACTGTTTGGTAGCTAACATCATGTGTTCTGCACACAAATGAAGTCAAAACTGGAAGCTTCCAGCATGGAACAAATATATTGTAAAAAGTTATTTGTAATCTCACATTTCTGAATTTTATTTTGCAATTGTGAGTTGTGCGAGCATTGAGCAAATTATACATTGATACATTATACATGATTATCATGTGGGTCAACTTTTTTTTGTAATAAATATGCATGCTTTAGTGAACCAAATTCATATTCTTAAATTTAACTCAAATTACATCTAATTTATTAATTCAACTTATTTAAAATTGTCAGTGTTTTGGAGGGAAAATAAGTACAGTTCAAAAGTTTACATACCCCTTAAATAATTTGTAAAATAAAAATAAGAACAAAATAAAAGAGATCATACAGCATGCATGTTATTTGTTTTATTTAGTACTGTCCCGAGTAAGATATTTTACATAAAATATGTTTACATATAGTTCACTACACAAAAGTCTGGCTGAAATTATTAAAATAACCCCCTGCAAAACTTTACACACCCTTGTTTTTCAACACTATGTGTGGTTTCCTGATGATCTACAAGTGCTTTTTCTGCTTTGTGATGGTTGTTTATGAGTCTCTTGTTTGTTCTGAACAGTTAAACCAACTGCTGTTCATCAAAAAATCCTCGATCTCCTGCAGATTCTTTAGTTTTCCAGCATCTTCTGCAGATTTGAACCCTTTACAGCAGTGACTGTATGACTGTGACATCCATCTTTTCACACTGGGGTGGGGTTGGACTTTTAGACAGGTTGAAGATATTCAATTTTTCTTCCTTTGTAGAAATATCTTTTTTTTCCCTTCATTTAGCACTGCCCTTTGAAAATAACAGAAAACACTTGGATTTATCCCGGAACACAAATTTAGTGCAATTTACCTTAATCTTTAGATTCTAAAAGTTTTCTAAAAGCCTTGTGTTTTCCTTCTGGAGCATCAGTGAGGGGTTTAAACCTTTTTCAGCTGCTGTGTTTGAGTCCCACAATCATCCTCAGTGTGAAAAGATGGATGTCACAATAATACAGTCACTGCTGGAAAGGGTTCAAATCTGCAGAAGATGCTGGAAAACTGAAGAATCTGCAGGAGATTGAGGATTTTCCTGAAGAACAGCAGTCTGTTTAACTGTTCAGAACAAACAACTATCACAAAGCAGAAAAAGCCCTCGTAGATCATCAGGAAACCACACACAGTATTGAAAACCAATGGTATGTAAAGTATTTTAATAATTTCAGCTAGATTTTTGTGTAGTGAACTGTATGTAAACATTTTATGTAAAATATCTTACTCGGGACAGTACTAAATAAAACAAATAACATGCATTTTGTATGATCTTTCTTATTTTGTTCAAATTATTCACATTTAAACAAATTCTTCAAGGGCAATGTAAACTTTTGAGCATAACTGTATGTGCTGACCTACAGACCTACCTCTGATTGGCTATTTCAGCAGATGAGGGATTTTCAAGGATTTTTTTTTTTATATAAATCAAACTGTGACAAGTTTGCATTACTGCACCAATAAATGGATGACAATGAAAGATTACACTTAATATTCTGTTTAACGTACATGTGTGAGCATAGGTGTCTATTAAAGCACATACAAGTCTATTTTTACTTTGCCTTTAGACTAAAAGTAAATACAAACACCCATTTTACAAGAAAAATCTCCAGACTGACTATTTTCCCCACATAGACTGCTGGACGTGATGATGCATTTAAAATGGTATGAACCGTTGAAGGCTTAGTCCCTCATTTATCAGGCTGCCCAATGTATATTTATGAAATGTATATTTATTTCTCCTTTTATTATTACTAACTATTATTTAATATACAGATCAGAACAATCTATTTTCCACTTTTAAAGGGCTGACCCCCACACATCTTCTTTTGACATTGTACAGGTGGGTCATGTGTTAATTAGAAAGAGAGAGAGGGAGGGAAATCAAACCTCCCAAACTCCCCTGTAATTCACACCCTGGTTATTTGCAAACAATTAAGATGTTTTCTAAGAAATGGGAGCTCATATCTTTCATGTGTCCGTTTCTAAGATGTAAACTTGTGAAATCCCAGGAAAGACAATATTGCATTTGCAAAATGTAAATGCAATACATTTACCCCCCCCCCCCCCCCCCCCGACCCCCCCAAAAAAAAAAAGTCAAAACTATGAGATGTACTTAAAATTTGAGAAATACAATAATTAAAAACAAGTAAAAAAAAAAAAAAGTTGTCAACATTTCAAGATATAAACTAGGAATTCCAAGATATGTAGGACTGTGATATGCATTGGTTAAACAGTATTTGAGGGAGCTCCTGGTGTATTATTATATGGACAATTGATTATTCCCAGAATATCAAAATCAACTGCAGGCGATAGATCTTTCTCATATCTGGCACCTAAACTCTTGAACAGCCTTCCTAGCACAGTTCGGGAAGCAGGCACACTCTGTCAGTTTAAAACTAGATTAAAAGACACATCTCTTTGCATTAGCATTACACATAAAACACAAATGCTTTTGAAATCCAAATCCTCTGAATCAGTGGTCTCAAACTCAATTCCTGGAGGGCCAGAGTTCTGCATAGTTTAGCTCCAACCACCCCCAACTCACACGTGCTTAATAGTCTCTAGTAGACACCTTGATGGATCAGCTGTGTTTGATTAGAGTTGGAGCAAAACTGTGCAGAGCTGCGGCCCTCCAGTTTGAGACCTACAGTATGCTCTAAAGCAGGGGTGGGCTCAGTTTAGCTCCAACTCTAATCAAACACACCTGCTTATAGATTTCTAGTGATCTTGAAGACACTGATTAGCATGTTCAGGTGTGTTTGATTAGTGTTAGAGCTAAACTGTGCAGGACACCGGCCCTACACTGTGCCCACCCCTGCTCTAAAGGATTGTTAGGCTGTATTGATAGGAGCCGGAAACATTCCCGAAAGACATTATAATTTGAACGGCATCTACGCTTATGTTAGTCTGTTCTTCATTATCCCGAGGTCTCCATAATCCTAGACCAGGCCGTATCCTAAGCAAATTCTGTGGCAGTCATGGAGGAGTGGAGAGCATGAGACTGATTCCTGAAAGACCCCAGTGAGAGACGAGTCTCTGCATTGATTCTATGGGCCAGCCTGTACACCTGCCGGTGACCTATAGCTTCTCTACAATGGATGTCCAGCGTTCTCCAGCCTCCGGCACCTAGACTGCAGCTCTGCACAGGAAGTTTGGCCAGAGGAGAAATGGTCGTGCCCAACTGAGCCTGGTTTCTCTCTCTTCTTTCTTCACTTTTGTCATATCGTCACCTTAGAATTATAAGGTTCTATCTGACATTTTTGTCAAAATTGAGTTATTGACATATTCTTATTAAATGACAACTTATTTACATTATGGGATGTTTTTTTATAAGTTGTTTATATTTTAAGACTTTTTATTTAAAAAACAAATGTTACGCACATATTGTTTGCTATGGAATGCAAAAACTTTGAAGCTCAATATCTCAAAATCATTCAGAATGCAGATAGAACCTTATAATTCCAAGGTGACGATTTGCTGAATTGTGTTCCTCGCCACTGGCTTGCTTGGTTTGAGACTTCGTATTGATGGGTTTGCTCTTCAGTGTTTGGACTTTCAGCAGTGAAAGTTAAACCACACTGAATTAAACTAAACGGAACTTCAACTCTGAAAACTTGACTGACACAGATTCAATTTACTAGAACTTGTATGTCAAGCTGCTTTGACACAATCTACATTGTAGAAGTGCTATATAAACAAAGATGAAATGAAAAGATGAAAAGTTGCTGTCTTAAAAATGTGAGTAATCTTAGCTTTAGGATAACCTTTAGCACAAAAACATTCAAAACACTGAATAAATATGTTTGAAAACCAAACTAAACTTAATTTCAGAATCTCAAACTTGGCAAAACAATTGGAGTTAAAGAGAAGGATAATGTCTTACAGTATACAAGAAAAAAAAGTGTCTAAATTGTGACATATCAGTTTCCAATTATTAGAAAAAAAAATTATAATAATGAAATAAAAAGTTGTATTTACCTTTGCTAATATTTTGATTCCATTGCACACTTTAAGCTTCCATACAAATGGGTTTGGAACTACATTAGAATAAATGCTGAATTGAACTACCTGCCCTGACATCAGTTTCTGCAAAGATGAAACTGTTTTCTGTCAGTTTTTTTAGGATGCTGTCAGTCATGCATTCAGCATGCAAACTTGCAGCAGGTGACATGCAAATACAGTGGGTTATGATGGTCCAAAACTGACGGGTGTGCAAATGAGTAAATGTGTAAAGGTTCAGCTCTGTGGGACGTGAAACTCACGTGTGGATGCCGTCAGATTTTCTGAAGTCTGAAACCAGTCTGTACCCACGGGGGGAGATCAGAGTGAAGCCCACGTCCAGTCCTGAGCCTGCAATCACCTGCACACATACACAGATAATCGGTTATAAACAGGCTGATTAAGACAAATGAAGCAAAGTTCACAACACTGTTTATTTCTGTGAAGTGACCTGCACATCCAACAGAACATTTAGTGTGCAGGGAATGTTTATAAACCATAAACATTTCTACTGTATGTAAAACATAAGCATTATTCTGAGCAACTATCAGTTATTTAAAGAATTTGAATGATTTTTGTCTCTACATTTTTTTTTTTACTTAAACTTTATTGTGTTTTTAATAAACATGGTTATCAACAATGGTAATAGCAGAATTCCTCAACATTGACTTGGTTCAATGTGTATAGCATAGTAGATAACAATATGAAAATAAATAAATAAATACATTACAAATTATATACATGTACACAAACAAACACACATATATGAATATATACATACAGTTGAAGTCAGAATTATTAGCCCACCTTTGGATTTTTTTTTTTCTTTTTTAAATATTTCCTAAACGATGTTTAACAGAGCAAGGACATTTTCACAGTATGCCTAATAATTTTTTTTCTTCTGGACAAAATGTTATTTGTTTTATAACAGCTAGAAAAAAAGCAGTTTTTAATTTTTTAAAAGCCATTTTAAGGACAAAATTATTAGCCGCTTTAAGCTATATTTTTTCCTGATAGTCTACAGAACAAACCATCATTATACAATAACTTGCCTAATTACCCTAACCTGCATAGTTACCCTAATTAACCTAGTTAAGCTTTTAAATGTCACTTTAAGCTGTATAGAAGTGATTTGAAAAATATCTAGTCAATTATTATTTACTGTCATCATGGCAAAGATAAAATAAATCACTTATTAGAGATGAGTTATTAAGACTATTATTATTAGAAATGTGTTGAAAAAAAAATCTTTTCTCCGTTAAACAGAAATTGGGGAAAAAAATAAACAGGGGTGCTAATAATTTAGGGGGGGCTAATAATTCTGACTTCAACTGTACAGTATATGCATACAGAAACCTGTAAATAAATATAAAAGAAAAAAATACTATAATGTCAGAGAAGTACATAAATTAAAAAAGTGTCTACTAAAATTATTGTAAAACAGATCAAACAGAAGGAAAAGATAATTTGTTGTCACCTATATCCTGAGACATCTTAATCATTTCTCCTACGTTGTTAAATTAAATCACTTAAGTTTTAATAATGGAGATCAAATTGTCATGTATTTGGTTCCAGTGAAGGATTGTTGAAATCTTTGCTCTGTTAATTAAGGCAGTGGACTGTTCTAGTTAAACAATGTCTATAAAATAGTATAACCATTTCTGAATTTTCTCTACATCTTTATGCAACTGGCTTACAGTAGGGTGAATAAATGAGATGACTAACTTTTAAAGAGATAGTTCCCACAAAAAAAAAAAAGAAAATTGACTTATATTTTGAAGAATGTTGGCAATTAGTAGCCGTTGACATCCATAACAGAAAAATAAAAAAACATACTATGGATGCCAATGGCTACTGGTTTCCAACATAGTTCAATATATATATATAAATATATATATATATGCATTGAACAGAAGAAAGAAATTCAAACAGGTCTAGAACACATGGAGAGTGAATGAATGATGATTTTTTTTTTTTTTTTTTTGAAAATCCCAAACTAAAATATCTTAATTTGTGTTCTGAAGATGAATGAAGTTCTCAAGACATTGGACATGCGTGTGAGTGACAACTTAACTGGAAATGTTAAAAACAAATGGGAATAATTGACTTTCATCAATTGGTGAAGTTTGTTCCTCGCCACTGTCTTGACTGGCTTGCTTGGTTTGGGACTTGGATTTGCTCTTCAGTGTTTGGACTTTCAGCAATGAAAATGAAACCACACTGAAATGAACTAAACTGAACTTCAACACTGAAAACTGGACTGGCACGGTTTCAATTTACTAGAATTTCTATTTATTAGAACTTCTATGTTAAGCTGCTTCGACACAATCTACATTGTAAATGCGCTATAGAAATAAACATGAATTTAATTGAATATTGTCAAAAATCTTGCCGTGGGAAAGAAATCCACAAATTATGTCACAAGATTATTGGTAAACCTTTTGTCCTATCTCCAGCTACATGTATTTATCTTTTGAATTGTAAAACTGCTCTACACCTTAGTCATGGACTAGAATCTGTGTTACACTTTTGTACATATCTTGCAAGAAAATGTATTCTTTTGTTGTGGTCCTCTCCTAACATTCCTTCTGTCAATATGTGGATAAATCAGATTGCCATTTTCTTACCCTTAAAAAAACTGACTTATGACTTGCATCAGAAATCTGATGATTTCTGGCATATCTGGAATCCTCTTTGGGAGTTTTTGGAGAATGTATCTTGAAAGACTATTTTTATTTTATTTTAATTATTTTATTTTTTGTTAGTTTTACCCTTCACAAAAGACTTGAATTACTTGCCAATGGAAAATTATATAATAGATGGCCATATTATTATATATGATGACATGAGACACCTATAACACTGTTCTGTCATTGTGAATCTTTAAATATATATATATATATATTTTTTTTAAATCTTGCCATGGAAATCCTGCTACAGTTTGGGGGCCAACCACAAACACCTTTTGTTCCACATAGAGTTCTCCCTCCCCTACTTGATTTGTTATGAATTTTCTTCACTCATTTGTGAAGAATAAGATCAATAGTACTTAAAAAAGTCTGACCTATTAGTACAACTCAAAAACAGAACAATAATTGATCATTTTCAGCAGTAATAATCAGCAAAATGTAAAATTTGTTCAGTAGCATCATTTACGTTCTGCTCTTTAATATGGCTGACTGATGATCCATCATGAAAACACTGTATATATGTGCCCCCTTTTTCCCAAATTCAAATGACAGGCCTCCTATCTTCCACCAGCTGATAAAGCAGCTCAATGGAGAAGCCTGTGTGTCGTTACTGGAGATAAAATGTGGCAAGCAACAACTATGCAGCACTAGAGACACTGTGATCCTGCCGGCAGATGGACTGAGCTTTGACTGGGGTCAACTGTCCTGCAGCTGTGCCTGTTTTTAGCGTAAAGCGGGACGGCTCCACAAACACACCCCAGATACGTGGCACAGCTAGTGAAGTTGGAGGATTACTGGAGTCACTGACTTCTGTCTCTCTCTGTGTGTGTTGTCTACGACTGAATGAGGATTGCTCAAGACCTGCCACTGACTTGTCAATAGTATTGAACATCCCACCAGAACTGTAGAAAAGAAACACAATTATGAAACTAAATCCAAACACCATTCATGATATGTGAACAGACGAGAGAGTCAGCGATCTTTACTGGAGTCATGCTGACATGAGCTTCATACAAATGCACTTTGACCAAAACATGTGCCAACTGAATGCGAAAGGAAAGTCCTGCTTCTTCCTGGTCATTACTGTCAAGCAAACCTGTAATGTAATTCTTCAAAGTTACACAATAAATGTATGCCAAAACAATTAAAATAAGAGTGGCTTCTTTTAAATACTTAAAAAAATATATAGTAATGTTATTAATAAAATAGCACATATGCAAAATGATAAACAAAAAACAACAAAACAAATCTTGACAACACCTACTTCTCTGTTTCGTTTATGTTTTACAAACCATTTTAAGCAGGTTTTCATTTAAACCTAAAGTCTAATGAAATATTTAAAGTTTGTATTGACCTGGTACTCCACTTCCATGCTGCTGTTCTTGGTGGCCGTCTGGAAGAAGCACTCGGTTGCTCCAGCAGGCAGAAGGAAAGTGAACTCGGTGTCTTTATTCTGTCCGAAAGTGAATCCCAAATCCAGACAGAGCGTCAGGAAGGATAGAAAACACACCGCGAGACGCGTCTCGTCCATGACTTTTGCTCTTCCTAACACACTAAATCAGCTGTTTCAAACAGGCAGTATGCACTGCGAGCGACGCGACCTCACCAGGACTCTATCATTGCCAAACTTCACCGCGAGCGCATTGTCAGGACTCCAGTGAACTTACATGACAAACAGCCGCGCGTGAAGTTTGATAGCTTCGTTAATAACCGACCCGTTGCAGTTTTCCTGCGTCGCGTAAACGCTGTCGTTGATTTGTTAACTGTGTTCCGACGTCAAGGTGTTATACGCGTTTGTTGCGTCAAGAAGCTTTCCAAAGCTACAGGAAGCTTTTCAACTCATCATGTTGTAATGTTGATTTAGCTGTTTGTAGCGCACTCTGAAAACTTTGCCGTCATATAAAAGCCACTGAAGTTTAAATATGACCCTGTACCACAAAACCAGTAACAAGTGGTGGAGTGTCAGTTATTTTTCAAATTGAGTTTCATTTACATCACCTGAAAGCTGAATAAAGAAGCTTTCAATTAATGTATTTGTTTGGATAGGAAAACATTTAACAACTGCTGTATGTGAAAATCTCTAATTTGTGGGTGTAGAAAATCTGAATATCTAAATATCTAAGAATTTAAAGTTGTTGAAATGATTGCTTAAAGTACGTTATTAAAAAATAAGTTTTTATATATTTACAGTAAGGCATTGACTAAATATATTCATGGATTTTTAACAATAATAAGATACTTAAGATACTTACAGGGTATCCGTGGGGTCTTAAAATGTCTTAAATTTAAAAAATTATATTTAAGGCCTTAAAAAGTCTTAAATTGGCTGAAATATTGAATTAGGTCTTGGAATTATTTCAAATGGATCCTGATTTTCCAATGTCCATGTAAAGCTCCCCAATCAGGCCAATATCTGTATACAATAGTCACCAACAACACATCTTAAAACTTTTATTCATTCATTCATTTTCTTTTCGGCTTAGTCCCTTTATTAATCTGGGGTTGCCACAGTGGAATGAACCACCAACTTATCCAGCATATGTTTTACCCAGCGGATGCCCTTCCAGCTGCAACCCATCACTGGGAAACATCCATACACACTCATTCACACACATACACTACGGACAATTTAGCTTACCCAATTCACCTATACCCCATGTCTTTGGACTTGTGGGGTAAACCAGAGCACCAGGAGGAAACCCACACAAACACGGGGAGAACATGCAAACTCCACACAGAAATGCCAACAGACCCAGCTGGGGCTCGAACCAGCAACCTTCTTGCTGTGAGGCAACAGCGCTACCCACTGCGCCACTGCGTCACCCTCAAAACTTTTAACAAAACTCTATTTACAACTCAATTAAACAATATAGTTCCTCACATTAACATTTGTAAGTTCTCCATGTATTTGTAGACCATATGTGGTGAGGACATTGACCTGGAAAAACTGTTGTACATTTAGGTTATTATAGTTTTAAAGCTTGTCAAAGAAAAGTATGTATGGTTTGCTTGTTTTGACACATTATTTGAGTATTATTTAAGTAATTTGATTTTTTTAATGGGGCAAGTACAAAACCTTATGATTTAGCCCTGTATAAGTGTGAAATTTAATTAATAATAATCTTAAAAAGGTCTTAAAAAGTCTTAAATTTGACTTGGTGAGACCTGCAGAAACCCTATATATATCACCAAGTCAAATTTAAGACTTTTTAAGACCTTTTTAAGATTATTATTAATTAAATTTCACACTTATACAGGGCTAAATCATAAGGTTTTGTACTTGCCCCATTAAAAAAATCAAATTACTTAAATAATACTCAAATAATGTGTCAAAACAAGCAAACCATACATAACTTTTTATATATATATATATATATATATATATATATATATATATATATATATATATATATATATATATATATATATATATATATATATATATATATATATATAAAAAGTTATTAATTTTTTGAAAACTATTTTAAGGACAAAATTATTAGCCCCTTTAAGCTAATTTTTTTTCAGTAGTCTACAGAACAAACTATCGATATACAATAATTTGCCTAATTACCCTAACCTGCCTAGTTAACCTAATTAACCTAGATAAGCCTTTAAATGTCACTTTAAACTGTATAGAAGTGTCTTAAAAAACATCTAGTAAAATATTATTTACTGGCAATCATCATGGCAAAGACAAAATAAATCAGTTATTAGAAATGAGTTATTAAGACTATTATATTTATAAATGTGTTGAAGGAATCTTCTCTCCATTAAACAGAAATTGGGGAAAATAAACAGGGGGGCTAATAATTCTGACTTCAATTATATATATATATATATATATATATATATATATATATATATATATATATATATATATATATATATATATATATATATATATATATATATATATATATATATATATATATATATATATATATATATATGTGCCTACAACAGCAATATCTTGCATGTTCATTATCACAATGTTGAATACCTCACTGCAAGAAGGTCCCCCTGATAAATCCCAGCTGGGCCAGTTGGCATGTGTGGAGTTTGCATTTTCTCCTCATGCTTATGTGGGTGCTCAAGTTTCTCCCACAGTCAAAAGACATGTGGTATAGGTGAATTGGATGAACTATATTAGCTGTAAATGAGTGTGTGTGAATGTGTATGGGTGTTTCCCAGCATGGTGCTGGGTTGTGGCATTCGCTGCGTAAAACATATGCTAGAGTAGTTGGTGATTCATTCTGCTTTGGCGACCGCTGATAAATCAGGGACTAAGCTGAAGGAAAATTAATGAATACCAGCACATCTATCTTACGACATATTAGATGCAATCAGTATAATAAAGGGGTTTAATCTAAATCTTCTGAAGTGATACAATCCCTTTACATGATAAGATTTAATTACATGCTTGATGTGCCAGACACAAAAAAAATAATTTATCAGGTAAATTATAAAAATCATTTTTTATTTATTTTTTTATGGCTGAGTTTTATTTTATACCTAATTTAAACTGATCTCTTTGTAAAGAATTATTTGTATATCACCCGCATTTCTTTCAGCATGAACGGAAAGTAAAATTGCTAGGTGGATTATGGGCTTTGCTAACAAAATGGACGAATATTTGAATGCCAGTTTGCACTCTGTTGTGGAGGATAACGGTCAACAAGAATCACCATCGGCATCCTCTGGTGAAGAATGTTTTCAGATGATGATGAAAACGAGGAGCTTAATTTTTCAGACAGAATTCTATCATATTCATTTGAGTAACTGCGAAGACAGGGCAGAAACGAGAAATGCACTAAAAGCATTCCCTGTGACCAGAAGTGAAGAAAAGTCATTTTGAGAGTGGATGAAAGTTATTTAATTAAAGATTATGAGGGCAAATGTTTTTTTTTTACAAAATAATGAAGTGCACAGATCGATTATTTATAACAAGCACTATATACTTATTAAAATAAAGAGTAATTTTTGATTTCATTCCAAATTTTATTTAATGTCCTACCCTAATGGAGATGCAGCAGCAACACATTAATTTGCCATTTGCAAGTTTTTCATGCAGATAAACCTCCTCAGGTGAACCATAATTATGCATTCAGAATTTAATGGTCAAACATGTCTTTTTAAAATTTCATGTTGTTGCAGACGATTAAATATAACATGAAAAACATTAAATATTAATTTCTTTAGGTTTGATATTAATTGAAAATCATTCAAACTTCTTTACATAAGCTTGTTAACATATTTACCCGTCTTTGTAGTTGTAATCAAATGTTCAACATTGTCGGCAATATTAGTCATTAGAGTGAGCCTAGAATCACAGTTCAAATTTCTACAAGAAATAATAGATCATACTGGCAACTTCAGATTTCAGTATAAGTTTTGGGACACACTATATTTTTAATTATTGATTAGGATGGATAGTATGCACATTGGGATACAACACTAGTCTTGTTTATCTTTTGATTGACAAATACACAGTACTGTCACCTTCTGGCAGTGATGAAAGAAACTTTTCGTAGAAACAGTTGAACCAATTGGTTCACAAAATGATTCAAAACTGCATATGCTAGAGAAACTACTGAAACAAGCACACTTTTTTGTGTTCCGCCTTAACTCCAACTTTCTAATAATTACAAGAACAACATCTCAATGCCAATCCACCATGTCTATGTAATTCATAATGCGTATGCTCTAAATACCTGCCAGAGCTAGTGCAACATTTACAGGATGCTTTGCCCCCTGCCCCCAAAATAAACCTAAGGAATTCCCTATGTTGTTGAAGAATGGATATGTGGAAGATTGCGCCTTTTAAATCTGTTGCGCCATACCAGATCTCGGGCTAAATTTGTGACACGATCATATTGGTAGTCAACATCCTGAACATGTATGTTTTGACTAAATGATTTAGGGCAGTGGTGGGCAAACTTTTTAGACCCGAGGGCCACATCAAGTTTTGCAAACCAAGTGAAGGGCCACATGTCAAATCCTTCAAAAAATAACTTTTATTTATGGTGGCAGTATGCATGGAGCATGTATTATCGGACATAAACGTGTCACATTAACACACATTTTTTTAATAGTTATTATTTACTTATCAATCATCATAAAACAATAAAATAATCCCTTATAAAATATAATAATAATAATAATAATAATAATAATAATAATAACAATGTAGTTTTTACAGTGGAGAATAGAAAAGATATTGTCTGATAAAAATAAAAATAATTTGAATGTTTGCGTGAAAAATGCAGACTTAGGTTGTAGTCTTTAAAAACAGCTTTCTTGGCATATTAGACAAACCGCTTTTTGTCCGATATTGGTGAAGAAGTATTTTGTTGTCCATTCTTCCTCAAACACACGACATTCAGAGTCAATTTTTCTTTTTTTGCCTGACTCATTTTTAGTCATTAACGATCGAGTGTATTTTAATATGCGAGAGTGTGTTCTATTTTTACTGGTTGCGCTAACTGTACCGCACTAATACTGCCATCAAATGGCGTTCACTTGTATTGCATCTACTAATTCTGAAACCAAACCATTACTCAGAAGCAGCATTTTAAAAACTCCCTCGCGGGCCGGATGAAAGAGTTCAGCGGGCCGCATATGGCCCACGGGCCGTAGTTTGCCCACCTCTGATTTAGGGTGTATTTACATTATGGTTGTCTTCAACCGAGCACAGGCACACTTTCCCCCACTCTTCCAAACCACCAGCACTAACATTGCAATTTTACATTCCGACCCCAAGCATGCTTGTGTCATCAATGCGACTGTTTAGAAGACAACAGGAAGAGAAGCACAGTTGCTCAGTACAATGAAGATTGCTTTAGTTATATCGTTGTGTAGGTCTATTATTTTGAGTCGTTTAGGACACATGGCCATACAGATAAACCACTTTTGATGCTCATAAATTGCCATAAAAGTCATCGTGCTGCTCCACCAAGGAGGTTGGTGGAAGCTGAAGTGCAGTAAGGCAGGGGTGTCCAAACTCGGTCCTGGAGGGCCGGTGTCCTGCTGAGTTTAGCTCTAACTTGCTTTAACACACCTGCAGGAAGTTTCTAGTTTATCTAGTAAGAGCTTGATTAGCTGTTTCAGGTGTGTTTGATTAGGGTTGGAACTGAACTCTACAGGACACTGGCCCTCCAGGACCGAGTTTGGACATCCCTGCAGTAAGGGGTTTGCATCTTTGATATACTATGACAGTTTCCGTTCATTGACAAGTAAGAATGAGTTATAAATTCATATGAAGCGATTCGTCAGTTGACATGATATAACATCTTCAGTTTCGCACTGCAGTGCTTTAAACTCTCACTACAAGTGTACCACAACTAGGGCTGGCCAACCAAAATGTACCAGGACAGGGTATGGATCACTCACATTAGTCAAACAAAGATTTGGGGGTCAAATATGCCAGAGCATGGTTTGGGTACCCTGAGTTCACCCTTAGTTGGCGTAAATGGAAAACTGGACACCACCCCTATTTTTCATTGGAAAGGTAAAATACTGGCTGTAAAAGTCTGACTCTCTCTCAAGGGGAGGATCACTATCTGTTGCCCCCTTGCTCAAGAGAGTTTTTACTTCTTGTTCCATGACCAGAGCCTGCTCAGGTATTAAAAATTTGGAGCCATACTTAAAGAACTGTTCTTAGACCCTACACATTATGGTGGGCAAAGACTACAAAATATTCTCACCAAGAACTGACGTGATGAGAGAGGGTTCACAGCAATCGTCATGCAATGCTACTGTGTGTCACACTAGTTTCCATGGACTGATTTCACATGTGGCCAAGATGCAACTCAAAGAAGGTTTTCCTATTGCATCGCCACTCCAATGCAGAGTGAATTCCCTTTAACCAAGGGTAACCACTGAATTTTCACATTGTTTTAAAACAGTAATGATGTAACAAATGTAATTGCCAATTTACTCTAAACTATTCGTAAAGTTTTCAAAGCTTCTTGAAGCAGTAGTTGGAAAACAGCCATCACTAGTTCAAAGCTCAACCTTCTGACCAAGATGCACACAACAAATCAGTCAGCTTATGTCAGCATAGCTTTGATGTCATCTTCAGTTTCATATGCCAGGGCATTAAAAAAGGACCGAACGAGTATTTATTTTTCTTTTTTGAGTACCACATCTTTCTTAATATCTCTGCTGGATTTGTCTTTATTTTTGTCTCATTTATTTTTAGAAGCCAAAATATAAAAGGGATGTTTTTCTTGCTGTTGTGTCTTGTGTTGCTACAGCAACAACAGACAGCAACAAAAGTAGTACTTCAGACTACCTTCAGACAGAACACTTTCTGCGTTCTAATTTGCCTTCTTACACAGCAGTCTAAAAGTATGTCCTATTTTTGTGGAGTAAAAGTACATAATTTTTAGTATGTAGACGTATGTCAGTACTGATCTGTTGCTTTGTAAACCTGGATTAGTAAGATTGACCAGTAGTCTTATGTAAAAATCAAACATTATTTGACTGAAGCATATACAGTTGAAGTCAGAATTATTAGCCCCCTATTGAACTTTTTTCTTTTATAAATATTTCCCAAATGATGTTTTACAGAGCAACGACATTTTCACAGTATGTCTGATAATAATTTTTCTTCTAGAGAAAGTCTTATTTGATTTATTTCAGCTAGAATAAAAGCAGTTTTTTATTTTTTAAACCATTTTAAGATCAAAATTATTAGCCCATTTAAGCTATATTTTTTTTCAATAGTATACAGAACAAACCATCATTATACAATAACTTGCCTAATTACCCTAACCTGCCTAGTTAACCTAATTAACCCACTTAAGCCTTTAAATGTCACTTTAAGCTGTATAGAAGTGTCTTGAAAAATATCTAGTCAAATATTATTTACTGTCATCATGGCAAAGATAAAATAAATCAGTTACTAGAGATGAGTTATTAAAACTATTATGATTAGAAATGTGTTGAAAAAATCTTCACTCCTTTAAATACAAATTAGGGAAAAAATAAACAGGAGGCTAAAAATTCAGGGGGGCTAATAATTCTGAATTTAAACTGTATATTATTATCAATGAAGTCTATATTATTATCATGATGTCTTCAAGTATTCTGTTAGTAAAAAAAGACAAAGTATTTAAGACTTTAAAAGTTTAATTATTCAATTGAAAGTATGACTTTAGTCATAATAATGAAATTAAAAGTAAAAATTTGACAGTGGATAGCGCTTTTGATGGTTTGGTATTAAATTACATAATAATAATATCTCTTACAGCACATGCAATCTACTTCCGTTCTACATGCAGCCTCTCATCTCAGTGCCGCTGTAACTTTATTTAGCCGTGGTTTTGCTTTTACTTTCTCTGAAAAGGAGCAACAGAATCTAAAATGAGACCATGAACCGCAAAACGTTACGCGGGCATATTTTTGGCATTAGCTATAAATGTATATGGGTCTAAATTTGGATGAAAACGATTTTTCTTTTCTGCTGAAATCATTAGGATATGAAGTAAAAATCATGTTTTATGAAGTTTCCTAGTGTAAATACAGTATATCCCAAATTATTTTATAATCATTAAAATGCCTTGCTAAGTACTTAATTTGAGCAAATTTAAAGGTGATTTGATCAATATTTAGATTTTTTTTTCAGATTTACGATTAGTTGTAGCTCAGCCAAATATCATCTAATACTGGCGTACAGCATGTGGGCCAAACATGGCCCGGGTTTTACAGAGGTGGCACCGTCTTTAAGGTGGCACACAAGACTTGGGCCAGATTTAAAATGTAGTTTTTGGCCAAGATGTTAAAAATTGATATGTGGGCCACTTAAGTTTGGCCTATCTTGACCCACATTTAAAATACATGTAAATTATTTTTCAGTTTCAAGAGTTCACACTTAGATAATGCTTGACTATAATAGCAGGTTTGGCATGCTGTCCTGTGAGAGAACCCTTAGCTCGGAGATAGATGAGCACAAGGTTCCCGCCAGGTCAATGAGCATTAGGAGGGATACGAGATCAGGTATTTCCCGAGAACCCCCAGTTCGTTTTTTACCTGTACCTTGGTTAATAAGGTGGTTCTATAAGAATCAATTGAGAATGTATGCGTTAAGTGCTTGTGACTGTTATTACAATTCGCTTATGTCACATGTTTTTAGACAGTGGGAGAAAAATGGAGTACCCAGGGAAAACCCACGCAAACACAGGGAGAACATGCAAACTCTGCGCAGAGAGTGCCGACTGGCTCAATTAGGGCTGAATTATTGACCGTCCCGCTGCGAGGCAGCAGCTCCAGCAACTGAGCCGTCGTGTCACCCGATCCTAGAATTGAGGAGGAGGGAGAAGGGAAGGATACGGAGAGGGGGTTTCCAAAACGAAGATAGGGAATGAAGTTTAGGCAAGATATTTATAGTTATTTTGGTATGATCCAATAGACTAGCTAATGATTAGCATTAAGGACTAGCTGTAGTCGATCATATCACGTGCTTCTCTCAAAATTAGTTTGTAAAACTTCACAAAGAGAAACAATTCTACCAATCAGGTCGCTTCAAGAAAAAGTATGCCCATATGCATATTTCATGCAATCGCCAATTTCCCACTAACAATTAAGCACTGTTGAGCGCGTTCTTAAACACCGCTGATTTGCCATAGTATTCACCAGTGCTCAACAGAAATGACTGTGATTGGCCGTGAAGGTCATCAGTTCACCGCTCTTCATCAAGTGCAAACAGATACACAAACTCTAGAGCGTTTTAAAGCCACGAAAATCAGTTGAGTCAGCGGATCGCTTGTCTGTGTTTTTACTCAGTTAGCATTGGTGAAGTGCAGTGAACTGATGACCTTCACGGCCAATCACAGTCAATTCTGTTAAGCACTGGTGAATACTATGGCAAATCAGCGCTGTTTAAGAACGCGCTCTACAGCACTTAAATGTTAGCGGGAAATGGACGTTTTTTTATTTTTATTTCAGTACCAATTGGTGCCAAAATTCACTATCATGACAAGTCTAATATAGTGAAAGAATCAGTTCATTAACTCGAGTTTGATAGATGGCATCTAAAACGTGTGTTTGGGAAAGAAAACATAAGCTATCTAGTGCCATTTCCCTTAACTTAGCTGAAAATGAGGTCCAATATCCCTTTTTATTTTCACTATCGATTCAGAACTGATGTTCAAGTCACTCGGTAGGCGGTGAAATTATAAATTTGTGTCACTTTCTCTTCGCCGATTCAGCCAGGTACACAACAATCCTGTGTGACTTCAGGTGATACTTCCGGGTTTCCTCCCACCGCAGCCTCAATTTCGCTTGAAAATCAGTCTATGCAGTCAATGCTTAATTGCAGTTGTGACACACCAACATTCATTCATTTATTTTCTTTTCGGCTTAGTCCCTTTATTAATCTGGGGTCGCCACAGAATGAACCGCCAACTTATCAGCATATGTTTTTACGCAGCGGATGCCCTTCCAGCTGCAACCCATCACTGGGAAACATCCATACACACTCATTTAAACACATACTCTACGGACAATTTAGCTTACCCAATTCAACTATTCACCTTATTCTCCGTGTACGAGCGGGCGCAGCCAGTTAAATCATTTTGACTTCCAGTCTCATTCACTTCCATTAATTTTTAGATGTTAAAAACAGCTCGTTTTGCTGCATGGTGTTGCAAACTGATATTTTCTTATTATATTATTCTGCTTCGTCTGTAGAGTCGTGCAAACACTTGTTTGTAGAGTTAGTAGTTTGACTGTTTTTTTGCCGTTTATTGTTTCTACTCATTTCTCCCATAGGCAACTGAATCGGAAGTTTTAAAACAATCGCAAAAACAAGCGCACTTCCACATTAAAGAATAAGGCCAATACAACATGTCTTTGGACTTGTGGGGGAAACCGGAGCACCCGGAGGAAACCCACGCTAACATGGGGAGAACATGCAAACGCCACACAGAAACGCTAACTGACCTAGCTGAGGCACGAACCAGCGACCTTCTTGCTGTGAGGCGATCATGCTACCCATTGTGCCACCGTGCAGTCGACACACTAACATATCTGGCCCATTTCTGTTTTAGATATGGGTTATTAACTTGACTGAGAATTGGCCCAGATATGGTGCAGATATGGTCCATATCCGGGCCATATCTCAGTCAAGTTAATTCTCGAAGCGACCTGATTGGTAGAATTGTTTTTCTTTACTCAAAAATAATTCAAATGTATTTACAATGTGGGTCGAGATAGGCCAAACTTACGTGGCTCACATATCATTTTTTTATTGGGCTAAATACTACATTTTAATTTTGGCCCATGTCTTGTGTGCCACCTTAAAGACGGTGCCACCTCTGCCAAACCCAGGCCATGTTTGGCCCACATGCTGTATGCCAGTGCCAGATTAAAGGGTCACGAAACACCAAAACACATTTTTTGAGCTGTTGACAGTCATATATGACTCCCACGCTGCTATAAACACTATTAGGACACATATAATGCACTAAAAAGTGAAAATTGGTTATTTTTGCAATATTTTGAGCAAATTCGTTCTTCCGGTTTGAAACGAATTTTTGAAGCTGCGTCACGGCCATGAGATACTTGGGTGTAAATCCAGCTGGAGAGCGGCTGTCTGTCTTTTCTAGGACGTTCTTACGTATCTGAGTGTGCAGTATTAATTCATGAGAAAGACGTGCTTCAAACCAATCAGCGCGCTCTATTGTGTATGACGTGAAACTTCATTAATATGCACGGGATAGCTCCGGAGACTGTTTACCAGTTTACACCGTACAGACGGAAGAGAGACGCCACGTTGTGTTGCCAAAACAAGTGAAAGTACAAGAATTTCAAGACAAAATTCGTAGGTGTTATTAGTGTGTTGCAACGAAGGTTTTGTTTTCATTTTCCCTTTATGAGAGAGCAGCTGGAATCACGTGTGGATTACAGTGCACGCGACACGCGACAGAAACGCGTTTGTAAGGAACATTTTTTACCCGAGAGCTTTTTCTCATCTGGAAATGGTGAAATCCGGATCGATGCCGCTCGTCTACTTTTAATAAAAAGACACAGCTCCAGTTTGATTGTCTGTCTACAGATTTGGTAAGTGTTTGCAGTGGACTGCCCTTTGTTTAAATGCTGCTCTCCGAGTGTAAACATGTAAACACAAACTATTCCCGTCGTGCAGGATTTTCGCTGCAATTTGTGACAGGATAGTCTATACAGACACGGCTTTCTGACGCTACCTACCGAGTACATAAGTTACAGAGAAATGCGGAGGATTTTTTTCTCTTATTCGCCGTATCAAATCAGCCTCTGTGTGTTTGTTTTTCCTGTCAAACTTAGCGCGTGCCCAAATGTTAACTCCCTTCTATGCAAAATCTTATCCTCTTTCCCTCCCCCGACACTCCCACACTCCCAGAGCTGGACACGCCCAACTTTCCTGACTTTTTTCAAAACAGAGGTGTGAAAACACCCTGCTGAGACAGGGGGTTTCGTGGCCCTTTAATGCCTGCTGTGCCAGCTTTATTCCAAATCTGGGCCAGAATTCTTTGCTACCATTAGTTTAAGAAAGAAAAGCTAGTTGCAGTTCAAGTTTGAAATACAGCCAATAGAAACATGTGACCAATGTTTCCCCAGATTAGCTAAACATACACAATCAAATACACTTGCCAAATGTCATTGTTCTACCTCTGAGTTATTTAAAAAAAACGTGTGTGAGATGTGAATAGGAAGCTGTGGCCGAGAGCAACTGCAAGAAATAGACACGAGTGTGAATTGTTGGGCCAGTTGCATGGTCACAAAAACAAGTCGTATGCAGATTCCACCTACAATCCACCTAAACACAACATAAAATATCACTGTTAGCTTTTTTTCATTGCACAATTTTTTCTTCTCATATTTGATTGCACGTTTTCCCTCACCCACATAATATCTTGAGAATGCACTTTTAGCTTTAACCATCACTTGTGAGACAGCACTAACACGTACAGTTTTGTTTCCAGATACTGAAAGTGGTCTGGCGTTTTTTTTTTTCTTTCCTCACTTGCACCTTCCGCCCACCCGAGGGCTTTATGAGTGATGGTTATCTCTCAGCCTCAGTGTGTTGCAGTGGGTCTTTTCACACTACTTTGGATGTGCAGTTGTCATTTCTGTATTGGCCAAAGACGCTGTGCATATGGCTTCTGGTAAAGTGTCGTATCCTTCAGTTTTCGTGGTGGACGGACACATGAGACCCCCTCCGTTACCCCCCAAGCCGGCCAGTCGACATCGGAGGGAGGCCATCCAGACTCTGCTGTTCATCCTGGTGACTTTGGCTCTGTTCGGCATGGCTGTGGAAGCATGCTTCATCTACCGTCTGTTCTCAGTCAAAGAAAATATTGTAAGTACCATTCGGTGCAACTTTTACTTTCAGCATCAACACTTTCAGCTCATCTCAGATCTTTCTGACTCTCTTTTCTTTTACACAATGAATGCGGATGATAGTAATTGGAGTTGGCTTATTCGAGTGCAGTCTAACAGTTTCAATTATCTAAAACAAGAAGATTCAGATGACTGAAATGAGCTAAAACTATAAGTTGAGCAAGATTTCAAATGAAGGTTTTTCTTTTGAATCTTCTGATAATTAAATGTTTAGTTTCCACAAAAATGTTAATAATAGTTAGACATTCTTTATGATTTTTTTTAAAGGATAATGTGATAGTAAAGATTGGGGTAATGATACTTTTGTCATCGCAGGAAGAAATCTCATTTTACAATGTATTAACAAATAAAACGACTTTGTAATTTAAATTGATATCACATTTCACAGAATTGCAACTTTATGGATGATTACTAATAGGGACAACTTTTGAAAATAAACGTTTATACTAACTACATTTGAACAAAACAGATTTATTAAATGTATTTGAAGATGCAAAACCTCTACGTGCCATCTGACATTTTCATAGAAAATAAGCGTTATTCCTTTGTTTATGTTGAGTTATTTCACTTTGAAGACCACGAAAAGAATGTTTTCTTTGCCATAAATGTGAAATTGCTAAACCGACATACAAGAGCCTGATGAAAATGCTCATTTTAGAAGAAAATTTCAGATTTTTGCATCTGAACTCTTCATTTATTTTAACCGAATATTTAGTCACCGAAAATCTTTACAAATAGATAATAGATAATACATTTAGAAAGATAATACATTTAAATTCATGTGAAATATTGCTAACAAATATTACAAATTTTCAACTAAATTTGATATATTTTTGTTTCTCTTGATTTTTTCCTCTTTTTTATTTATTTTTAAAAATATTTTTCTATAACATCAATTTGGGCTACTTTTTTTTTTGGACTGTTATTTATTTAATGTAAGTTAATTTATTAGATTAGTTCCAGATTTGGGTTCAGCACTGATTAATCTAATGTATGCACATAATATTGTAATATTGTAAAGCATCTATATCAAAATAAAATATATTTAAAAGAGAGATTTGTGAGGGCTGTATTCATTTATGCCGAGCACTGTATATATAACTATTAAGGGTAACACTTTAGCTTAAGTACCAATTCTCACTATTAACCAGTTGTGGAAGGAGTACTGAAAAATCTTACTTAAGTAAAAGTACCATTACTTACCTAAAAATGTAGTGCAAGTAGAGTAAAAGTATCTTTTGTAAATATTACTCAACATATGAGTAAAAAGTAAACCTTTTGAGTATTGAGTATTACGCTGTAAAATACTGAGGCATTTACATGTAATTTGTGGATGTGTGTAAACGTACTGTAACATTCTGTAGTGCATTTTATTATTGCCTAGCAGGCACACAACTGTCATAAGACATTATTATTAGGTTAGATTTAGGTTGTGACCTCAGGTGACCAAAATTCAATGTCTAGCCAGCGTCTAAGGACAATGTTATTTTGACGTCCAATAACGACATGAAATGAGTTTGATATTTGTCTCATTTCAGGTTGTGTTAGAAAGTGACTAAAATCCAACGCCAACCCAACATCTTAACCAACGTCATATTAACGTCAAATTCTGACATTTATTCCATATAATTCCATAAAATCCAACATCTGATAGATGTCATAGTGGTAATGTCCACACAACATCAAGCTGTAACATCCTTAGATGTTGATATTGGTTGATTTTAGCTTGGACGTTGGATATTGATGTCGGCCTGATGTTGGGTTCTGATGTCAACGCGATTTTCATTTTCAAACAAAATGCAATGTCCCCATGATGTTGGGGTGCAACGTCAATCTGACACCATGTTGACGTCTTGTGTCTGCTTAGTGTTTAAGGGCATTTAGGTCGTCACACAGTAAACATCCATCATTCTGATCAGCGACATGCATCTAAACAGTCTCTGGGTCAATGTGTGTAAAGATTTTGGACATCTTCTTGGACACTTTTAATGTTTCCAAACAGTTTGTTGCAATTATAAATCGCCCATGTCTTGAGGTAGTTAATTATGATGCGATTTACCTTCTGTGTGGGATTTGATTGGACAGGAATCACAGAACTGATTTTTCTAATCCCTGTAGACAAGAAAAAATAAAATAGTGACTGCGGGTTGAAGGAAAGGAGTAAAAGTACAGATACTGCACTAAAAATGTACTCAAGGGAAAGTAAAAGCACACATTTTAAAACTACTTAGTAAATTACAATTTCTGAGAAAAACTACTCAATTACGGTAATTTGAGTATTTGTAATTTGTTACTTTACACCACTGCCATTTACTAGTAGTCTTATTAACACATTTGTGCCCAAATGTATTCATGTATGTAGTCTTGTTATTAGTGTCCTGTAAGAACATTTATTTTGTCCAGGTTTTAGTTGTTGTTGTTTTTTCTACAAAATATTATTTGAATATGCAGCAACTATACAACTGTAGTTGGCAGTGGGCAAATAACTTGCATGTAAAATTTGAATAGAAAGAGAACAATTAGCATTCTAACTTAAAACAACTGTCACGCATTACTTGCCCCAACAGGCTACTGTGTATCAAAAAGGTAAAAAAAAAAAAAAGGTTATATTCAATTCAATTTAATGCACCTCAATTCATCTTTATTTCTATAGCGCTTTTACAATGTAGATTGTGTCAAAGCAGCTTAACATAGAAGTTCTAGTAAAGTGAAACTGTGTCAGTCCAGTTTTCAGAGTTGAAGTTCAGTTTAGTTCAGTTCAGTGTGGTTCATTGAGCAAATTCATTGTTGCACAGCTCTACAAGTCCCAAAACCAAGCCATGGTTGGTCAAAAGATTCAAAAGTTTGAGAGTAGAGATTATTTGGTCCCACATTACAGCAGAGCAGATAAAGAAAAAAAAATGAACATACACAAATCAAGAGTCAAAGAGCCCAAGTAAAGCACATACTGTGCTGTCTACACTGAGAAGAGTTTTGCACTCAGTGTTGAAGGTAATGAGTTAATTAAATACCTCATTACTTCAACTTAAATGAAGTAAGTTCACAGTACTCATATATATTAGTTTTTTTTTTTACTCAAATGGTTTGTAGCCATCGGTTTCCTCAAATGGTTTGAGTTGCCTTAACTTTTTGGGTTTTACAGTACTCAGTTGGTTTGAGTTCTCTTCATTTATTGGATTTTTCTGTGCTCAAATTGTTTAATTTACTCAAATAGATTAAGTTCACAGTACTCATTAGGATTCTGACATGAGTTTTCAAAACATTTGGTTTCAGTGCCCTGATACTGTGCTTTTGAGTGTACTGGCAGCTGCGGGTTTGAAAAGTCCCCTGTTTGTGTGGACAGCAGGGCCTAAGGCTGTGACTCACAGTCAGTATTCAAGTCAGTTTTGTGTTCGGCTTCAGTGATTGTTAACATAATTTGTTAACATAATTTGATTGATTTCGTAATTAAAGTTCACTCAACACTTTAACTCTGTGTTATTTTAACTCTCTTTGTGGAAGTGGGACTAAATACTCACTGAGAAGTTAATTCTACTGTGAGGATTTTGCTGTGTATCAAATTGTGTATCAAAAAAGTTTACTTTGCAGTAAAGATATCAGTTAAGGGTTAAGTTATTTTTGGATGGAATATTATGAAAGTAAAAAAAAAAACATTAAACAAGACCAATAAACTTGATTTATTAATTTATTAACAAAGTATACGCCAATTTCCCATGATTTATACCTACAAGGTACTGTATTTGCCAACCAGCTATAGTTGAGAAAGTATGACAAAGTATACAATCCCTCTATAGATCTCATGTAAACTTTGTTTTGTTTGAATAATTCTAGAAACCTTCATGGTTATGAAGATATATATACAGTTGAAGTCAGAATTATTACCCCCCCCAGCAGATCAAGGGAATTTTCACAGTATTTCCTATAATATGTTTTCTTCTGGAGAAACTCTTATTTGTTTTATTTCAGCTACAATTAAAGCAGTTTGAAATTTTTAAACAGCCATTTTAAGGTCAAAATTATTAGCCCCTTTAAGCTTTTTTTTTCTTTTGTCTACAGAACAAATTAACTTCCCCTTTTACCAGAGTAAAGCTCAAAGTGTCTTCTTTCCAATGATACCCAGTTTGTGTTTGTAGCTTACTGGAGTCAGGAACTGTTACTGTTTAAAGTTAGGTAGTTGTAAATCCCCAAAATTGAGTGATGGCTAACAGGTTAAATAGCTTGCCTAATTACCCTAAACCTGGGGTGCGTTTCCCAAACAACAACGTAACTCGCGGCTGAACTATCATAGTACCATGCATCTTTTGGGAAAAGAACAATGTCGTGACGAGTGTTTCCCAAAACCCCTAGTTTCTCTGTCGCAGATCCATCGCTTGAACCACGTTATTTATAGCGTAAAACGCCCATAATGATGCTCAAAAGGGGTGGAGTAACTTCTTTAGACAACAACCCCATCATTTCTGTGTGCAAATTATATTGTTTTACAAAACAACGCATTTAAAATAAAATCCAATATTAGTTTTGGTAAAAACATGCACTCGATTTCCATATTCATTGAAATATATGTAAATGGCACAAATAGGGCCTGTGTTTGCTTTACTAATATTATTAAGAATGTGAACATTACATATTCTATTCTAAAACATAAAATCACTTACAAAAGCTAACACTAATCTAATATCATATATAAATCATATAAATAAATAAATAAATAATGAGGCTATTTATTATAAATATGTTTACTTTAATAATAATAATATTAATAATATTAATGATGATGATGATGATGATGATGATAATGATTATGATTATTATTATTATTATTATTATTAAGTAGGATATTGTTTTTTTATTTTTTTATTTTTTTAAGTCTACTTTTACAATTTGACACATGCAAACCACAGCAGAAGGTTCTAACCAGCAGGCCCATGTCATATACAGTACAGATACTTAATAAATAACCCACTATAAATAAAAAGGATTAACGTATGCTTTGTTTTTTGTTTTCACAAGCTTTGGAGATGTAACATAAATTAAGCTTTTAAATAACAGCTCACCTATAGCTTTCGCCATGAGACTGTGTTCAAAATTATATCAATGTTTTCAAAGTGCACTGCAAAGGAAGTGCAATTGTAAACATGAAGATCGCTAAAACTGAACTGTAAAAATATTTTGAAAGCAAATTACACCTAAGAGAGATGACCTTAAGGCTTTTATTATTTTTAATAATTCCAACTTTGAATGTTATAATGTTCTAAATGAATAGGGCATAGGGGGAAAAGTGGGAATAGAACACAGCCAGGAACTATGTTTCTAACTACAGCTCCAGAGGTGTAGTTTCAAGTGCTCAAGTTTGCGACGCAGTTTGCGAATGTTCTTTGGAACGATGGATTTGAAAACGGCAAATCAAGGAACTATGTTTGTAACGACGGAACTTGCAACCTTAGTCGGCTGACGATAGTTTTGGGAAATGCACCCCTGCCTAGTTAACCTAATTAACCTTGTTAAGCCTTTAAATGTCACTTTAAGCTGTATAGAAGTGTCTTGAAAAATATCTAGTCAAATATTATTTACTGTCATCATGGCAAAGATAAAATAAATCGGTTATTAGAGATAAGTTATTAAAACTATTATGTTAAGAAATGTGTTGAAAAATTCTTCTCTTCATTAAGCAGAAATTGGGGATAAAATAAACAGGGGGCTAATAATTCTGAACTGAATTGAGATTCTGAAATCTCAACTGTATATATTTGTCTTTATATATTTAGTAACATAAAAATTGCCTTTATTAAGGAGGGTTTATCTCCATTTTGCATCATGGAATTAGTGGTAGGAAGTGGTTCTGTCATGTGCCAGAAAGGAAATCAATTATATTTGCTTGTTTGCTTGCACGTCACAGAGAAATTAAACATGGATTACATGTAAATAATGACTTATAAAAGGAAAATGGCTACTATGAACTTTAAAGTTACCGCTGGGCTTAAATGGGTTAAGTTTCTGACTGTTTATTATTATTTATAAAGTACATATTCTGCACGATCTTATTCTACATTCCTAGACCTTCCCAATACCCTAACCCATCAATTAGTGTAATAATTATTAAAAGCCACAAATTAGGAGTTTATTTAGACAAAAGTCAATTTGCAAACAATTTGCTAATAGTGGTTTGTTAATTTTATTAACTGACAATAAATTAAATAACCATAACATAAAAGTGTGACCATTTAACAATATATGTTTTATATTTATGATATTATAAAAACAACAACAACTAAAAACCATTCTTGTGTTTGTGTATTGTAGTTTACCTTTTTACTAATTTAGTTTATTTCTTAAATGCAAAACATTCTCCAAATAGTAAGAAAGACTCTAGAAACAAAATTCATGTTTTTACTATTTATTGCTGATAAATTAGAAAGTCACTGTAAAAATATGGTTATTAACAGGTGGTATTATGTGATCAACAGTTTTTTTTGTCTATGAATTGTATTATTTATCCAATTGTATCATGGGATGTTTATCTCTGCGCTATCAACTCTTTGGGCTCTCTTTTAATGATCTAAGCGCAAAGTCTAAAGTGCATGTCGCAAAAGCATTAAGGGTGTGTCCGAATCCCCTTTTGCTATTTTAAGGACAGAAAAATATGGTATGTGCCATGACACATGGTCTAAAAGGGCTGTGCTTATTCTCTTAATGAGTTATGGGTGTGTTTTGAGCATAACGTGCATTAAACCAATCAGAGACTCATCTCCCATTCCCTTTAAGAGTCAGTTGTGTCACACCATGGTGCATTTGCTATTCACATGACGGACTTCGTAAGTGGAAAAACTGAAAGCTTCACTCGCAAGAAAATCTGCAGAGAGGATAAAGAACGAGCCTCCTTCATTCGGTCTCTTTACTTTACTTTTACTATTTACTTTACTCCTTTACTTTCGTGGAGTAAGGAAACGGTGATGTATGCATACCACTGAAGACATCCATTAGCCTACATATTTAATTGACATATTTAACATATTTTAGTTTTAAGACTAATTCTAAATTCAGTTCTAATTTCCAGCAAACAAATAAATGAACAGGCGCACAACTAACATGCTCTGTGCTAGACTTTAGACCTGCTTTCAGTGGATCAATTGCACAATCTATTTTAGTTCCTCAAAATAGCAATGCACCATCAATGTGTTAACACACCTCCTTTCTAGACCAGCACACCCATGAGTCCACAAAGTGGAGTCCACAAAATGGATTTACTATTTAAACAACATGGTGCAAAGCGGGAAAATTAGGGTTGCGTTGATCCGAAAACAGCTACAAATCACGCCAAACACATCTTGTGCCTTATTGCGCTGGCTGTATGTTAGGGTCTTTTATGTTGAAAATTCTATGCAGTTTAACAGTGTGACTTTTATTGACATTTTAGTAAAGTTTTAAATATTATACTGTATAAGAAAAAATATATAGACAAATAAGTCTGTAAAATGACAGAAAATGTGCTGGCAGTTTATTACCAGGTTTTTGTACCAACATTTACAACACCAACACAGATGATATATCACTTCCAACAATTAAAAAATTTCAATAAATCACTTTTTCAAACTTTTCAATATCAAACGTTGTTGGTGGAAAGTTCCCTAATGCAATTCACAAGTATAAAAAACATAAAACACAAAATACAGAAACCGTTAGTTTATGGATATTTTTTATACAGTATATTTTTTATTTCCATTCTGTAGACAGAAGTCAGTACGAGTTTCAATCAGACCCCTCTTTACATGAAGTTTGCAGAAATGCAATTGGACAGACCCACTTGAGCTCAAACCACATGTCGTGCTGTGGTTACCTGACCCCTGCCTAGCAAACACAACTATGAGAATAATATAGGTCTCAACCAACCCGTTCCTGCAAATTAAGATAACTAGAAGAAGCATATCTTTAGATTTGAATGATAACCAAATGCAAGTAGCCACACAACAAACATCACTTGCATGCTATTAACTACAGTGTTACATACACACAGCTTTACAACCAAGCAGCGATGCTGTAAAAAAAAAAATCTTCCTGCTTCAAATTTTTAAGTTTAATCATAATTTTTCTAGTCATCTCAACTTAAATCAGTCAAACTGACTAAAAAATATTTAGTTAAACTCGGTATAGCTGCAAAAAAAAATAAAAATTAATTGAGTTTTTAATTGACTTTTTTGTCATTTATTTTACAGTTCATTGCTCTCCATCTTAGCTAACCCCACTTTTGGTCTTTTGATGTTTGATATTACATTTGAGTTTTGTAAAATCTTAGGGTTATGAAGCATAGGGGATTTATATGTAAATGGAAAATGTGCTTCCTTTCAGCAGCTGTGTGAGAGTATTCCTTCTATTTTCTTCTTTATCTACCTTCAAATAAGAGACTTTCTGAAGTCTAACATAATTTCTAATTATGCCACGGTGTCACCCATGTTTCTGGACACATTTCTGGAAAGATGTCTTAGAGATGGTAACACAATTTCCTTGCTTTACAAGGGTTTAGAACAGGTGAAAAGTCCATCTATTCACTCTCAGAAATAAAGGTACTGTTAAAGGTATGATGTGTCACTGGGGTGGTAACTTTTCGAAAGGTACAAATTTTTACCTAAAAGGTCCATATTAATACCTCAAGGGTACATATTAGTACCTAAAAAGTACACAAGTGTTCCTCCTAAAATTTTTAGGTACTATTATATACTTTTGAGGTACCAATTTCGACCCTTCAGGTACAAATGTGTACCTTTTGAAAAGGTACCACCCAAGTGACAGCTCGCGTACCTTTATTTCAGAGAGTGTGGAGAACAGTAAATCTGCCTTGGAAGTAGAACTTGCAGTAGAAATTCCAAGTGAAATTTGGAAACAAAGTCTTGAACTGGTCCACAGATAGTCTATTAACATAAGACATTGTCTCATCCAGTTTAAAATGCTTTAAAGGCTTCATTATTCCAAGTGTAAATTGAATAAAATATTTGCAGCAGTGTCGCCATTGTGTGACAAATGTCAGTTTTTAGATTTCAACCTGTCTGATCCTTATGTTAGTCGTCCCAAATTACAGTTTCTGAAACAACATATTTTAAGTTTTTTTCAGGTACATTAGACATTCCGATTGAACCAGATCCTATGTTAATTATAATTGGATTTTCTGAAGAATTTTGAGACTTGTGTGTTTTAATATGGGTTGATCTCTGCCAAAAAACTTATCCTTTTGTTTTGGAAGAAAAACAGAAGTTCCAACTCTTAAATTATGGCTCACAGAGATAACGGGTACATTACATCTGGAAAAAAATCTGATATACCCTAATAGACAAGATTTTGTTATTTAAAAAAAATTGGTCCCCTTTTATTTCATTTCTACAAACTTAATATGTTTACTATGCCTTTAGTACCTACTTTTACCATTGGATAGCTCTGGTTGGTGGTTGGTTGGGGAAAAGTATGTTCAATTTTTGTTTAATTATAGTTTTATGACTGTTGATTATTTTTTCATTCTCTCTTTCTTTTTTTGAGTGTCTAATTGTTAAAATGTAAGTTTTGTTTGTATTTAAAAAAGTGAATGTCTGCTAAACCTTAATAATAAAAATATTTAAACCATATTTTACAGTTTACAATTATTAAGCAAAATCTGACGCACAGCTCTTTGGCTTACATTGATAATAAGTGTTCATTAAGTATTAATTCACCATATTAAAAGAATTGTGTGGTTGAATAGGATAGAAGTGTTGTTGTGGTTGGTAAGGCTATTTCTCTTTTGAGTCTCTGCATGCTAATATTTTGGAGAACAGTAATGCTCTTCATACCATTTCAATTAAATAACTGAAGTTGTATAAACTAAATGAACAAATAAATAGATTTTAAGCATATATGTAATGTGTAAAATGTGTTCTAGTAAGTTTAAACAGAAGTAACAGAAGGTTTCTGCTGTGTTCTGGTTTGTGTCTGAGTATAGTGGATTATTGAAAAGGAAAAAAGTAGAGAACCCAAAATCTGTCCTCTCCACTTTGGGCGTTTTTTCGCCTCCACGTTGTGCATTAAAATCCAAGCTTTTAATTATCCCATTTTAGTTAATCCAATTCACCTTTAGCGCATGTCTTTGGACTGTGGTGGAAACCGGAGCACCCACTGATTGGAAAAACTGAACGTTTCACTAATAACTAACAGTTTAACAGACCATCTGCAGCGCGAGGATAAAGAATGAGCCTCCTCCATTCAGCCTCTTCACTTTTTCTTTACTTTACTCCTCTACACTCGTGGAGTCAAGAAATAATGCAAACTCACTCTACTGAAGACATCCATTAGCCTACATATTTAATTTTGTTTGTTAAGTGCAAAGATTTGTTTCAACACTATTTCTAAATTAATTTCTAATTTCCAGCAAAAAAAAAAAAAAAAAATAACAATAATAACGAAGTGTGGTCAAAAAACTGAGTTATATCCAAAAACACGTCCTATTCTTATGCCTCATATGGTGATGCATATGTCTCCAAAACCTGACAGGTGAACAAATCTAAACTTGTTTTTATTAAAACAAATATAAATATACTTATAATAAATAATACTGATAATAATAACATTATAATAAAAATGCCCTTGAGGTGAAGAAGGCATGGAGGTAGAGGTTTTTATAATAAATAATATTTTTTGTAACATTTTGATCCTTTATTTTTTTTTCATATGTAAAGATATTTGTGTATTGCTGTACATCCTGTGCGTATTAAGCATTTGAACCTGCATAGGCGCATAACTAACACGCTCTGCGCTGGACTTTAGACCTGCTTTTACTTGGTCAATTGTCCTTTTCAGTTCCTCAAAATAGCAACGCGCCAACAATGCACCTTAACATACCTTCTTTATAGACTGGAACACCCATGAGTACAAAAAGTGGCACAAATGGATTTACTATTTGAACAACGCGGCGCAAAACGTGAAAATTAAGGTTGCGCTGGTTTGAAAATAGCAACAAATCACGCCAAACACGCCTTATGCCTTAATGCACTGGCTGTATGATATATGGCCCAATGGTTATATAGAATGACTTTTTCTATGTAATTCATCAAAGTATGCAAAGGTAATGCTATTTCTCAAAGTCATTATACACTAAATAGTGCAGAAACGTTCATTCATTTTCTTTTCGGCTCAGTCCCTTTATTAATCTGGGGTCCCCACGAAATGAACCGCCAACTTATCCAGCATATGTTTTAAGCAGTTGATGCCCTTCCAGCTGCAACCCATCTCTGAGAAACATCCAAACACACTCATTCACACTCATACACTATGGACAATTTAGCCTACCCAATTCACCTGTACAGCATGTCTCTGGACTGTCAATATTAAAATACCGTACACGCAACGGCAGCTCATGGTGCATGATTGTAATTTCTCTGAGATCAACACCATTTCAACCAAGCCACTTGAAGACTCAAAAAAAAAATACTCACACCTGTGATTGTCATTGCAGATCCAGACAGATGAACCACAGACTGCCATGAGCAAACAAGGTAAGGATCGCTCTACCAGTATTCTTTGTTTGCCAGTATTCATTGAAGCATTACTGTATACATGGCATTTGTACAACTTACGACTGCACTAACCTTTTTCAATAATATCATAGACAAAGTTGTGGCAGAACCTAAAAAAAATCGTCTTGGAGAAATGAAGCCATCAAAACCAATGGGACAGCTGACAAGTAAGTTCACAGATGTTTAGTTTTTTGTTTTAGACATTGGATTTAGTTTATTTGACATCACTAAAAACCAACATTACAAATCCAAAATCTTCTCAGTATTAAGCCACGGTTACACCGCACTTATTGACCCATAGACTTCCATTCATACTCATGATGTTGCTAGAAGGGATACAGCTGCGGCCAGAAGTTCATTCATTCATTCCTTCAGCTTAGTCGCTTTTTTCATCAGGGGGTCGCCAATGAACCGTCAACTTATCAAGCATATTTTTTACACAGCGGATACCCTTGCGGCCTAAAGTTAATGAGAATTGTTTATATTATTTATTAAATGACCTATTAATTGTGTTTAATAACATCGACCAATACCCCAACCCTCACAGTAATGTAAAAACAGTAATTATACAGTGTATTATTCATATGATTTGTTAAATTACCCATTAATTGTGTTTTATTGATGTCTACCCCTGCCCAAACTTTTAACCCAACAATTACAGTAATGTAAAAGCAGTAATTATGATGAGTATTATTCATATTGTTTATTGAAATTTATTAACGTCTACCCCTACCCCAACTCCAAACCCAACCATCACAGTAATGTAAAAACAGTAGTTATATTGAGTATTATTCATATAATGTATTAAATTACCCATTAATTGTGTTTTATTAACGTCTACCCCTACCCCAACTCTAAACCCAACGTTCACAGTAATGTAAAAAAGGTAATTATATTGAGTATTATTCATATTGTTTATTAAATTACCCATTAAATTGTATTTTATTAACATCTACCCCTACCCCAAGCCTTAACTCAGCAATCACAGTAATGTAAAAACAGTAGTTATATTGAGTATTATTCATATAATGTATTAAATTACCAATTAATTGTGTTTTATTAAGGTCTACCCTTACCCAAACCCTAAACCCAACAATCACAGTAATGTAAAAACAGTAATGATATTGAGTATTATTCATATAATGTATTAAATTACCTATTAACTGTGTTTTATTAACGTCTACCCCTACCCCTACACACACTGTAAAAAATGCTGGGTTCAACACAATCGATTTGTGTTAGGCAACATTCATTAATTAAGTTGACTTCTTAGTGGTTGAACTAGGTATTACATGCCTGGTTTAAAACACATGCAGGAGCGAGTCTGACTATGAAGCCTAAAGGCTGATTCAAGTTGTGTTCTAAATAAAAGCAACGGCACACGATAGAAGGAATATTTTCCATATTAAATGAAGTTTTTGTCCTAACAACACTTGAAATTTAGATTTTAGAAACAGCTTCTATTTCTTGCAGCTGAACAGCAGGATAAACTGACAATGATCACCTCAGGTACTCCTTGTGTGCTTTATTCAGTGTTAATAATGTGAGTTTCAGTGCCATTTCACATGACATTTATTGCCATACTACTGAAAGCAGCAGTAGATAGTTTAACCTTAGATCTTGAAAATAAAATAAACCGTTTAAAATTGAACTTTAGAACTGTGACTCAGTGCAAACCAACACATATCAGTGATTCAGCATGTGCATTTAATAATGTTAAAGAGGTTTAATATGTATTAATTAGATTATAAATTAGATCATTAATTAGATTATTGGAGTGCAGTAAGTGCACTATTCTGTGCTTCTGAATGGCTGTATTTAAATTTCTGTCGTGTTTCATCTGCTGCAAACAGCCAAATTGCTTATCACTGCATATCTCATCACGTAGCTGTTGTTAGGACACAGGGTTACAATGTAACCTGCTTACCTAATGTTTACGTTTGTAATATTATTTGCTAATTAATAAACACCTCATGTGGAACTCTGAATCTGCATCTCATTTCGGTCACATACTTTGAGAGCCTTCCTGACTGAATGAATCAAATACGCTGTTCTCCACCAAAGCAACCCAGAGTGCTAAAATATAATTGGCTAAACTGGCTTGGGTCAGGTAAAATTAGCAAAACAAAGACAGATGTTCCGGCATGTAATGGACATTTTCAAAGCAGGATATCTGACTTCAGCGTTGTTTTTCAGATGAACAAGAATGTTCACTTAGCATGTTTATTAAATATCTGCAAACATATTATTGTATTTTTATGCTTTAGAAGAGTCAAAAACTTACATACAGCACCTTTAACTTATCAGTGTTTTAATTTTGAGCTTAAGTTTAGCTGAAATATTTGATGTGTGTCTCATTCACATTGTCTTCTCTGTAGCTGGTTTGCGTGTAGATAAAGAAGTTGTGCTGTGGCATGAAAATCACGACTCCATCCTTCACTTTATCAAGCACAAATCACACGAGGGCAAACTCATCATAGAGAAGGAGGGATTTTATTCCGTCTACTCTAAGATCAACTACAAGGAGGAGAGCATCTTATTCACCCATTCTGTAGTCCGGAATACGCAGCGATTCGCAGGCGAAGAGATTCTGCTTCTGCAGTCCTCCAGCTTACATCCCAAAATCCCAAGGCCAAGCATCGAAAACAGCTTTCTCAATGGCGTGTTTCACCTCTACAAAGACGATGCAATCTTTGTCAGGGTGAGAAACTGCACACTTGTGTTGTCCAACTCTGCTGAAAACTACTTTGGGTTGTTTATGATCTAGATGAATTCTGGAGTTTGCCTTTTATATTATGAGAGAAGGTTGATACATTTGATAGCTTTGATGGGAAATTAAATTTGGTAGCTTTATTAATCTTTTCTTCGAAAGTGAACAAGTCTGTCCCTAGACGTAAGACCTCTTTTGGCCAATCATCTTTTCTTATAGAGCCACAAGTCTATGGAATACTCTTCCAACAGAATTGATCACATGCACAGACTACAAGATGTTTTCACGTCTGACCAGGAGGTGGTTTTATGGAGCCTGATTAGTCTCAAAAAATTATATATTTACAAAATGAAATTTACACATTCACAACACAATTCACATTTACAAAATCAAATGTGTACATTTGTAAACACAATTCATGAATTTACAAGTAAAAATCATAAATATTTTTGCAAAATGAATTGGATTTGCTTATTTATGAATCGTGTTTTGAATTTACAAATTGGAGTAGTGTGTTTATGAATCGTGTTTTGAATTTACGAATTGTATTTGTGTGTTTATGAATCATGTTTTGAATTTTATGAATTGCATTTGTGTGTTTATAAATCGTGTTTTGAATTCATGCGTTAGATTTGTGTGTTTATGAATCGTGTTTTGAATTTACGAATTGCATTTGTGTTTATGAATTGTGTTTTGAATTTACGAATTGGATTTTGTGAATGTGAATGGTGTTGTGGATCTATAAATTGTATTTTGTAAATGTATTAGTTTTGAGACTGATCTGGCTCCAGAGTCAAATCAAATTTGTACACACTGAATTTTGTGTTTGATTTGTCTGTATGTGAGTGAGCAGTGTTGGGTGTAACGCATTACAAGTAATGCAAGTTATGTAATAATAATACTTTAAGTAACGATTAAAGTAATGCATTACTTAAAAAAATATATACTGTATATTTTAGTTACTTCTCCAAAAATGTAACTCGAGTTACTTTTAAGCCTAATTAATACGCTTTTAAAAATCAAGTTGAATTACACTCAAAGAGAAAATGAGCTTCCCGCAGGAACAGGCAAAACTAATAAGACAAAAATACAAACATAGCAAACACGTTGCTTTCAACTTTCTTTAATCTGCATATGTAAAGCATTAGGAATTTCTCAGAATGTAACATTATTCTAATGGTATGAAAAACGCAAAAGTAACTCAAAAGTAACTTAACACATTACTTTCCATATAAAGTAATGAAGTAATGCAACTAGTTACTTTTTTGGGGGAGTAACTCAATATTGTAATGCATTACTTACAACTTTCTCCAACACTGGAATGAGTCTGTATGATTCAAACGGCAATTTTCTTTTATTTTTTAAATTGATTTTCAAATTTTTTTCTTTGATTGTTTAAGATTTACCCATTCAGGGTCTGCAGGTGGAAAATAGCAACCTTGCAAAAACCTGGCACAACACATCTTTCCTTTTGAGGTTATTATAATTTTGTCCATGACCCTGTTAAATAAAAAGTAAATAAATTAAATACATTTTTGCATCTAGAAATAAACTAGACACTGAACGAATGATGAAATGACTAGCGCATTTAAGTGGACAAACTTTTCTCGATATTTTGTGACGAAAGAGTTTCTTGTACAGGATAAATGTTTTTATTCTTACACATAAAACAAATAAGAGTAAAAAACAAACAAACAAAAAAAAAAACAGCCTGATCTCGAGGAAACATAACTATTATGTAGTAATACTACGTAGCTGATTTGTACAAGTTCAGTCATACAAAAATGAACAATTTTTAAAAAAGAGGCATGGCATCTAACCCTACCCCTAAACCCAACCATCATTGGAGGATGAGCAAATCATACTAAATTGTGTGAATGAGATTGTATGAATTCACACGAATTAGTAACTAAATCAAAAAGTTAAGAATTTCTGTGAGATCGTGCTGAAAAAACTCAAAAGCTTTATTGGTTTTGCACATAGCAGCTTCTGCTCTTTAGATCTTTGTTAAAGGATCACAATTTCAAAATATAGCAACTGAAGTTGTATTTTCAAAGGATTTAGGTTTAGTAAATGTAATATTAGTAACTTGTGTGCATTGAATGTATAAGGTGTGTTATGGTAATAATTGTTATAAACAAAACTTATTTTCGACTAGAAATGTACAATTTTGTATGGTATGTGTATTGATTATTCATTTAAATCATTTAATTATGCAACTGGTGTTTAAATACATTTAAATCATGCTCTTATAAAAATTGTTCTTAATTAACATGTCTTTTTTCCTTACACTGCTGCATTATTGTAGCTCCTTTTGTATGTTGCTTTGCATGTCATAGAGATGTTGTAAATATTTAATTAAATTATATGCGATTATATTTCTGATATACTTTTTCTGAAAACTAATGTAGATTTTTTTCTAAATTGAGCATAAGATAAAGGTTAGTTGACTTCTAATAAAAAAAACATTTCATACTACATCCAAAGTGTCACAGTTGACTCACTCTACAAATACACAGAATATGTTGTGGAAAAAAGATTCTGGTCTGCAAATTATTTTCTAAGTTTCTAAGTCAAAGTCTTCAAAAAATGACAAAGCCTGAGATCTCCGAAGTCTTTAGGCAAAACAGTTTATTGTTACAGCATCAGTAACAACAGACCCACAAGTTCGTGCCATGCATTTCAGAATTCTAAACATAGGTTTCTATCAGGCTACACACACCGCCGCCATATTTCTGGCGCGCCACAGAGCGCCGTCTAAATAGTTTCATTTAAAATAACATGTGAATGTGTGCGTCTGGTTTGCCATACTTTCAACTATCATGTGCGTGGTGTGTTGCGGCGCCGAGCGGCGCATCCAGTGTGCGAACGTGTTAAGGCTTGTGCTTAAAGAAACAACTCCAGTTTTTTAATAGGCCCACCCAGATTCCTTCTACGACAAAGGTTTGTGCACATGAATATTAATTAAAATATGTATCACATCTTGCTGTCCAATGACGAAGGGTTAACTCATGTATGTTAATTATGTCTATGTAAAGTTGGTATGCTCGAATTCAACAGCCAAGCCTTATTTTCATTCATTCATTCATTTTCCTTCAGCTTAATGCCTTTGTTCATCAGAGGTCGCCACAGCGGAATGAACCACCAACTTATACATCCATATGTTTTACACAGTGGATGCCCTTCCAGCTGCAACCCAGTACTAGGAAACATCCATACACTCTTGCATTCACACACATACACTACGGTCAATTTATTCAATTCATTCAGCGCATGTCTTTGGACTGTGGGGGAAACCAGAGCACCCAGAAGAAACCCATGCGAACACGGGGAGAACATGCAAACTCCACAAAGAAAGTCAACTGTCCCAGAACCAGCGACCTTCTTGCTGTGAGGTGCTAACCACCGAGCCACTGTGTCGCCCAAGGCTTATTTTATGAATATTAACATTGGATTGTAAAGTCTATAGATCTCATTAAATCAATATATATATATATTTAGATGTTAGTTTCAGTCTGTTAGTTTAGTTTGCAGGTTGTTCCTTCCGCCTATTTGGATCAACAGTTTTTTTCACATCACCTCATACTTCAGGTTCTCAAATCTTGACCAATCAAATGCTCTCTAGTATCTGACATGTTCCACCCTCTTCAAGACGCTTCTCATTTGCTTTTCATTTGATGCGCTTGATCTCAACCACTCTCACTGAAACGCTATTGGCTGTTTTTTTGAAAGGGAGGAGCTAACTATATCTGATTCTCTCTTCATTTTTCAGTCGAGATTACATCAAGCATTTTACAGCTCTCCTAGAGTTGTAACATTTGGGTTTTACCATTTTTTAATCCATTCAGCCAATCTCCAGAGCCCGTTTAGTTTTGTTTATCAGAGATCACTGAATCGGATTAGACCATTAGCATCTTGCTCAAAAATGGCCAAAGATTTTCAGTCATTTTCCGATTTAAAAGGCACCTGTCATCTTTTGGAAGCTGTTTGGACAGAAAAGTGTGTAGGTATAGTGTGTCCACGGTTATATTGAAGTGATATAAACACAGCAAGTACTTTTTTTTTTTTATTAGCGTATACCTGATGTTAAAATAGGATCCAAATCCCAGCAATTTTGAGTCCCACCACACCATAACATAGAAGTCATGAAGCAAAACAGTCCACTTGTCACAAAGACAGGGAAAGTGGACTCATCAGAGAACAATACATGTTTCACATTGTTTACAGCCCAAGATTTTTGCTTCTGGCACCATTGAAACTGATGTTTGGCAATGGTATGAGTGACCAAAGGTTTGGCTATAGCGGTCGGCCATGTAAATTGACCCTGTGGAGCTCCCAATGAACAGTTTTGGTGGAAAGAGGAGAATTGAGATGCACATTTAATTCTACAGAGAGTGGGGCAGCTGTGGTTTTATGTTTTTTGGATACAATCTGGGTTAGCACCCATTCATCCCTTTCAGACAGCTTCCTCTTGTATTTACAGTTACTCCCATTGGATGTGATTCATCCTTCTTGGTGGTATGCTGAAATTAGCCTGGATACCGTGGCTCTTGATTCATCACAAAGACTTGCTGTCTTGATCAGAGAAGCACAAGCGAGACGCGCACCAACAATTTGTCCTCTTTTGAACTCTGATGTGTCACCCATAATGTTGAGTGCATTGCAATATTTTAAGCAAAACTGTGCTATTATTCTGCTAAATACACCTTCACACTCTGCTCTAACAGGTGGAATGTGCAATTGAGATATATGAGCAATATCACACGAGTAGCAGTGCGATGTGGCTGTATATCGGCACTGGTGGGAGGCGTGATTATGCCGTCAAACTGTTGTATAAACGCAATAACACACTCGTAACAGTGCAGTATGGCTGTATATCATCACTGTTGTATAAATTCAATTCAATTCAATTCAATTATACTCCACATTGCACTGCTACGAGTGTGTTGTTGCGTTTATACAACAGTTCAACTGCACAGTTTTGTATATAAAAAAAAATAAAACAGAAAGTCTAAAAAACCTTTTGTAAGAGGAACTACTTTCTTCCACCATTCCTTCACATCTGCAGCTGACGTCAGAACCGCAGAAACCATTGCTAATTCCCCAACGTCTCTTTAGAACGAGTATTTGAATGATTCACTAGCGTAATGTCTAAAGTGATGACAAAACGGGTGATTTTGCTCACTTTTTAAGATTATAAGTCTGAACGACATGAAATGCCATCATTCTGGAGATTTCCCAGTATTTCTCTGTTGCAATTGGGAGATCATAATATTACTATGGTATAAATACAGCACTACAACATACGAAAGAGAGAGATCGAAGAGAGAGAGAGAGTTAATAATGACTTGATCAGCTGTAGTTTGAAATTACGCTGTTTCTCTCTTAGGGCTTATTATGCGGTCTCAGTCGCCATCTTGTGGATGAACAACATCAACCGTCTTTGCTCAAAGACAGAACAATGGCCGCCGACGCGCTGTCTCTCAGAAATTATGAATATTTTCAAGTAGGCACTATCCTTATAAATAAACTGCATAGTTGCAATCTAAACTAAAAAAGCCTCAAAAGTACATTATGTTGTCCAACAGCAACTGTAGAGTGTCCACTGCTTGTTGCTGTATGTGGGCAGAATAATACACAAGGGTGAAGGGTTAAGAGGCTGGACGAGTGCTGTTATTTGCAGAATATTGCACGGCTATCAGCCAATCAGAGTCAAGAACCAGACAGAACTATATACAGTTGAAGTCAGAATTATTAGCCCCCCCCTGTTTATTTTTTTTCCCATTTTCTGTTTAATGGAGAGAAGATTTTTTTAACACATTTCTAAACATAATTTTGATAGTTTTAATCACTCATCTCTAATAACTGATTTATTTTATCTTTGCTATGATGACAGTAAATAGGATTTTACTAGATATTTTTCAAGACATTTAAAGGCTTAACTAGGTTAATTAGGTTAACTTGGCAGGTTAGGGTAATTAGGCAAGTTATTGTATAATGATGGTTTGTTCTGTAGACAATCACAAAAAAAAAAAAAAAAAAAAAATTGCTTAAAGGGGCTAATAATTTTGACCTTAAAATGGTTCTTAAAAATTTAAAAACTGCTTTTATTCTTGCCAAAATAAAACAAATACTTTTTTAGAAAGAAAAAAATATTATCAGACATACTGTGAATATTTCCTTGCTCTGTTCAAAGGGGGACTAATAATTCTGACTTCAACTATATATTTGACCAAACATCACAACTGTGAACAGACACTAAAAGATAGGAAAAATTCTGCTAATTTCACTAATCAGAGACAAACATAAAGGACATGTCATTTCCAATAGTAAGATTTAATTAACAACTTTTTGATCTACAGTATATCATGCTTCTCATATTTGGTGACATATACTGAACTCCTACATCATGCCAGTTTTAAAGTTACAAAGAAGCAACCGAAGACTCACTGCACCTTCAAAACAATCCAATAGATGTGTAAAGCAAAAATAAAGATCCCAAAGTATAAAATAACTGAAAAAGTCAACACTGTACAGACTTTAAAGTTGCACAAATAAACACTCGTAGGTCACACTTTATTTTAATGGTCCGTTTGTTGATTTTAAGTTAGACTGTTAGGTTGGGGTTAGGGTTAGGGCTTACTCACACTATGCTATCCGAACCGTGCCCAGGCCCGTTTCCCGGATCGTTTGAGAAGTGTGAGTGCTCTGAATCGGGCTCAGGCACGGTACACTTGGGTGGCCCTGGCCCGGTTGGAAGAGGTGGGCCAGAGTGCGGTTCACTTGGGCTCAGGCGCGGTACGCTTACAGTCTGAGTGCAAGCGTGCTTGAGCCCGAAACTGAAAGCGAGATGTGACTTTTAAGGGACTGTTTGATGTGGATTAATTAATCATTCGTACTGTTCAATGAACACAAACTGTCGTAGATTATTAAAGACGCAATCCCCTCACTGCACGTCAGCTGCGCCTTCAGCAAACTTCCTAATTCCTGCAGCACGAGGACTTTATGATTGTTTATGAGCGTTAAAAGTGGGTGATCTGTTCGGCGAAATATTAGACTGCGTGTCGCTGCATATCAAACGACTTAAACGATATACTGTAACTAAAGAAATACCCACTGTGCTGAGCGAGAGCGCTTACTGAGCAGCGCGTCATCGATGACGGAAGCGGGCCCAGGCCCGAATGTAATGTGAGTGCGGGCCGTCGGGGGAGACGGGAGGGGGGACAAGCGTGCTTTGGCCTGATTCAAGGCAACTGTACATAGTGTGAGTACGGCCTTAGAGTTAGTTTAAGTTGACACGTACTTGCAAAGTTTCTTATAGTCAGTTAAATATCTGTTGAAGGAGCAGTATCAACAGATATTAAGCAGACAGTTTACTAATACTCAATTGGACCATCAAAATAAAGTGTTACCCTCTTGTATTCTGATACACCAGGGGCATATGTTCATGTATTTGAGTCTGCATGGAGGAAATCATTTATTTAAACATTTTCTCTGTGCATTCAGCAACTAAAACTTGAAACATCTTACAGTTGTGTTTTTATCTTTAAACACAAAAACAATGAAAATCAGAATATGAACCTTAACAATGGTGACAAATTTCTTGCTGCAGTGCATGCTGTGTGTCACAAATGAGTTGTATATGATGCAAAAAAATGTCACCGTTGTTGAGAGTCATATGCTGATTCTTGAGGTCTGTGCTGTTTGTCTTTAATGCCACTCAAATTAAGACTATTTCAAGCAGTATTCTTCAACAAGCCTCACTGTTATACAACATGCAGTACTTCACTTTAGTCATTCAACCCAAGTTCCGCAATGCTGTGGTTTGACCTTTCCTCTGACACGTTAATTTGAGACTTTTTTTTTTTTTTTTTGCAATTCACAATGCATACATTTTCTGACTCAGCCTCCGACCTCCATGGCTGCGGGAGTTGTGAGTCATTAGTCTATCGAGATGCGACCTGCTCATATGTGCCAGATGACTTCAACCAGCCAAACATTTCAGAAACATTTCATCTTTGGAGAAATGATTGGCTTTGTTTCAGACTGCCCAACGCGCACGCAGATGCATTTATCAATTGAATCTGGTCTCTTTTTATTTGATCCTATTCTAAGAAGCTTTTCTTGGTGAACGCCCACGCCGTTGTGTATTCTTAGCAGAGCTAGTAAACTGCAGAGGAAATGGGGGTGGGGGACAACACTGCACTCACAGGTATGAGAACACAGGCCGTTTCGCTGACTCAGATCTGTCTGCCTGAGGACTCAAGCTCCGCTGTCAAGTTTGGTGGAAGATTCCTATCAACACATGGGCCAAATCACACTTTACACGCAGTTGTTGGCTACAACTTTCATGATGTTATATCAGAAGAGTGTTGTGGTTTCAATGCATAAGTTTGATATTTGAGGCCTTGATGTTAGGCACTGATTTTGAATGGAAAGTGGTTTTTGAGTATTCACACCATAGTTTTTTGATGGGTTGTGCTTGGTTCCTCGTGGGTGTTTATGGTCCATTGTATATTCACTTTTAACAAAAAACAACTGAAAGTATTTTGCCTGGATTTTCCTACCCTTTCAGTTTCCACTATAGCTTTAAAGCGTGTGAAGAGGCTTTGTTTCATATACACAGAGGATTAAGATCAGAAGTCTTGCTAGCTTTAAGGCTAACGTGAATGAAAGCACATTGATGAATAAGATTAAAATTACATATTAAGTTACTTATCATTTCACCATTGTTGTATGAAACCCAGCAGTCCCCTTGATGAAACAACATCAAAAAACATATTTAATGTGTCAAAACATTTAAAAAAACATGTACAAATTGCAAATTCATCTTTATTTCTATATGTCTGTTAGCCAGCACTCACTTTTGGGGATTTACACCTACCTAAATTTAAATAGTAACAGTTCCTGACTCCAGTAAGCTACAAACACAAATTAGGTCTCATTGGAAAGAACTGGAAGGGGAAGTTACATGCTCAAAAATATAATAAGTTATACATTATGAAGTCATGAGAAATAAAATGTATTGTGTTCAATATTTGTTTTTCCTTACAGTATACAAACACAGGACAACATTAATGTAATATCCTAGAAAAAAATATGACTTAAAAGTTGAATTGGCTCTATCACTGTCTCTTCACTCCACTAATAGCTGGTGTGGGGTGAGCGCACTGGCGCCGTTGTCCTGTGGCTGCCGTTGCATCATCCAAGTGGATGCTACACACTGGTGGTGGTGTGGAGAGACCCCCCTCATGATTGTGAAGCGCTTTGGGTGTATGGCCCAGAGGTGTAAAGAGTACCTGAAAACCATACTTGAGTAAAAGTACAGATACCTTACTGTAAAAATTACTCCATTACAAGTTACAAGTCACCAATTCAAATAAGACTTGAGTAAAAGTATTAAAGTATCCGATTTTAAAAGAACTTAAGTATTTTACTCATACTGAATGTAGGCTCAAAGAACACCAAGAAAGTTTTAATTTTCCTAATATATCAATTAAATTTAACACCTTAATGTTTCAAAATGGCAGAACAAAATATATTTGAAAAATAGAACAAAAAGTCTCAGTCAAACTCAAATGTTCAAAAAAGGCACAAACAATTTATCAAAAAAAAAAAAGTAGTAAAACGTAGTAAAAAAAATCAGAGCTGACTTTGATGTTATTCATCTCTCAGTATCAGAGGGGGGCAATATTTTTTATTTTGAGTAGTTTTTCAATTGATTGATTATGTTTTCTCTGTATTAAAATTAAACAAAGAGGAGCAGTGTTATTTTTCAACTTAGTAAACTACATATAAATTCAAGCTTCGGCTTCATCACTGGCTGCAGCCATGTTGCTAATTAAACACCTGGCATTAGGCAAGCTGCTAATTCACGTTCACATGATTTAGCTCATAAATAGCTTACAGTACCTTCAGCACCCTGCAGATGACGATATCGCCTCATCTGCCCAACAAATTAGCTGTGGTAGATAAAGATGCCGACTTGTCGTGCACAATCACAATGTAATGAGTAACGGTAAGCATCCGTTCAAATGTAGTGGAGTAAAAAGTACATATATTCAATCAAAAATGTAGTCAAGTAAAGAGTAAAAGTTGCTTATATTTTTGATACTCAGTACAAGTACAAAGTAGCCAAAAAAATACTTAAGTAAAGTAACGAAGTCCATTTACTCAAGTACTTTACACCACTGGTATGGCCATACACAATAAGTGCACTATATAAATACACATTACATTTCATTACAAGTGTTTCATGAGTTTATATCTCAAATTTGATTAAGATAGCATGCAAAATGAGATTTCTGTAAAAAGTTTGCTGAGACTATATCGGTGTCCTTCTTTCTCCCACAGTCAGAGGCGCTTTCTCAAAAATGACAATCCCAAACTAAAACATTAACAGTTGCTGAATGATTTGGTCTACATTTACAGTTTATGAATCTCTGGAATGAAGACACGTTGGGTGTTATTATCCATCATCTAGAGTTTGTAATGCTCAAAATGAAAAAAAAGTCATCGATGCTTAAGTAATGTAAAAAAAATTGCAATGCACTAAACATTTTATTATTTCATAAACAAATATATGAAATTAGTCCTGGAGCAATACAGAAAAGTAATAGGTCAATGAATTTCTGGAATTAATTTTCTGAAACTATGTCTTGTGATTTTCTCCCTCTCCTTCTGATTACCACATATAAGCTGAAGGTTTCTAACAATTATTTTAATATTTTCACTTACCACTTATTTTTCAGTTGTAAAATAATAGACAGAAACATATAGTATGAATGATTTATTTGAGCACAAGAAGTACATTGTGTTAAATAAGTCCAGTGCATATGCAACAATAAAGTCTTACAAGAGTTGTTGTTGTTTTGCTCTCTCACTCACTGGCAGATTTTGCTCCTGACTGCTGCTTGAAATCCACTTCACAGAAAATTCGGCTACATGACAAAAATACAGAATTAGGATTCTATTGTAAACAATTGTATTTCCCCCGTTTGAGTAGCAAACACAATTTACTCTGATGCCCGTATGATATAGATATGTTAATGTTACAGATAGCTTAGCTTACAGTGGCCATTCAGATAAATGGCAAGTGCGTCTGCGTCGTGGTGCTGGCAGAAGTTCTAGTAAATAGAAACTGTGCCAGTTCAGTATTAAGATTTAAATTTTAAAGGTGCGTTTCCGAAAACACATCGTTAGCCAACTAAGGTCGCAAGTTCCATCATTACAAACATAGTTAGTTGATTCTGCGTTTCCCAAATCCGTTGTTCCAACGAACATTCGCAAACTGTGTCGCAAACTTGTACGCTTGCAACTACACCTCCAGAGCTGTAGTTAGAAGCATAGTTCCTGGTTGTGTTCTATTCCCAGTTATCTTCCCTATGCCCTATTCATTTCGAAATTTCCAATATTTAAACTTGGAATGTTTAAAAAAACAAACATTAAAGTCATCTCTCCTAGGTGTATATGCTTTCAAAGTATTTTTTTACAGTTTAGTTTTAGCGATTTTCATATTGACAATTGCGTTCCTTCGTAGTGCACTTTGAAAATATTTATGCCATTTTAAACACAGCCGTGGCTCATGACGAAAGCTATAGGTGACCTATTATTTAAAAGCGGAATGTATGTTACGTCTACAAAGCTTGTGAAAACAAAAATATATAGCATAGGTGGTTTTAATTTATAGTAGGTTATTTACAGTGGAGAAAAGAGTACTGAAAAATCATACTTAAGTAAAAGTACCATTACTTGCCTAAAAATGCAGTGCAAGTAGAGTAAAAGTATCTGTTGTAAATATTACTACTATAGTATTAGTAAAAAGTAGCCCTTTCCAATGTACTCAAGAGTAGTGAGTACTATGCTGTAAAAAGCTGATGCATTTACATGTCATTTGTGGATGTGTGTAAACGTAACATTCTGTAGTGCATTTAGTTATTGCTCAGGCACACAATGTCATAATCTAAGGACAATGTTATTTTTTAAAGTCCAATAATGACATTAAATAATGCTGATATTTGCTTGATTTTAGGTTGTGTTGGAAAGTGACCAAAATCCAACGTCAAGCCAACATCTTAAACCAAAGTCATATTGATGTCAAATACTGACATTTATTCGTCAGATATGGCAACCAAAATCCAACATCTGGTAGACGTCATAGTGGTAACGTCCACACAACGTCAAGCTGTAGACCTTAATATTTGGTTGATTTTAGGTTGGACATTGAACATTGAGCTTGGCCTTAGGTTGGGTTCTGATGTCAACCCAATTTTCATTTCGAAACAAAATGCAATGTCCACACGAAGTTAAGGTGCAACATCAATCTGAGATCATGACTCCATTTCAGTCATCATACAGTAAACATCCATCATCTTCTCATCAGTGACATGCATCTAAACAGGGTAAATGAGTGAAAAGATTTTGGACATCTTCTTGGACACTTTTAATGCTTCCAAACAGTGTGCTGCATTTATAAATCGCCCATATCTTGAGGTAGTTCATTATGATGTGATTTACCTTCTATATGCGATTTGATTGGACTGGAATTACAGGACTGATTTTTCTAATCCCCATAGACAAGAGAAAATAAAGTAGTGACTGCAGGTAGAAGGAAAGTAGTGGAGTAAAAGTACAGATACTGCACTAAAAATGTACTCAAGGTACATTTAAGTAGGATTTTTTTCATTTCTTAATAAATAGTCTACTGTAAATTACAACCATTAACAATTTATATGATTTATATATGAGATTAGAATACATGTTAGCTTTTTGTAAGTGGTTTTATGTTTTAGAACAGAATCTTCATTATATTTATATATATTTCAGTTAATATGGAGAGTGCATGTTTTTACCAAAACTAGCATAATATATAATAAAAAAAAAACTAAATAAATGTGTGTTTGTGCAAAACAATATAATTTGCACAAAAATTATGTTTTTTTTTCTCTAAAGAAGATGTTACTCCACCCCATTTAGAGCGTAAATATGGACGTATTATGTTATAACTAACGTGGTTCAAATGATGGATCTGTGACAAAGTAACTACGGTTTCCGGAAACACTCCTCACTACATCATTATTTTCCCAAACGATGCAACATGCTATGATAGTTCAGCCACGATTTATGTTGTGGTTTAGGAAACATACGCAAGATTAGTTCAGTTCAGTGTGGTTTAAATTTCACTGCTGAGAGTCCAAACATTAAAGAGCATCGCTGCACAGCTCCACAAGTCCCAAACCAAGCAAGCCAGTGGCGAGGAACAAAACTTCACCAATTGACGAAAGTGAAGAAAGAAAAAAAACCTTGAGAGAAACCAGACTGAGTTGGGCAAGACCCCTTTCTCCTCTGGCCAAACTTCTTGAAAAATTTAACTGATGACAATTGACAGCTAAATAAATAACATTGGCATCAAAAATGCATCAAAAATTGATTCCAGGACAGGTTTGACAAGGTGATTTGCATGCATTGCAGGTACACAAAATGCTGTATAAATTTGGAATTAAAGCTTTCAGATGAATGAACTCTTTCATTATTACACCTTTTGGGTCATTATCTTGGTGGTCAAAATGGCATCAATGTGTGGACGTCAAATAGAAGCCAAGGCTTTGACGTCAAATCAACTTGCATTTTTGACATCATGCTTAATGTCAGTCTGGTGTTATTTCAACAAGGTAGCAGTAGCTGAAATTCTTAAAGTGATAATTCACCCAGAAATAAAATTAGCTGTTGATTTAATCACGCCTTTTTTTTTCTTTCAGTAAAACATTAAAGAAGATTTTTAACTGAAACTGTGGTGATTCCATGGTTGCCAAGTCCCTTATTTTTCTGCATAATTGGGCTACTTTTAACCACTTGCCACAGGTTTTTTTTTTTTTCAATTGGTTTAAGGTTTGACAAAATTCAAAGGTAACACTTTACTTTGATGATCCCTATTGCACAATTTGTTGACTAAAAGTTGCATTGCAACTACATGCCAATTACTTCTTATTTGAGTATTAGTAGACTATCTTGTTAATATCTGTTGATACTGCTCCTTCAACAGACATTTAACTGACTACAAGAAACTTTGCAAGTACATGTTAACTTACACTAACCCTAACCCCAACCCCAAACTAACAGTTTGAGATTTAGTTGGCATGTAGATGCAATGTAACTTAAATTCAACAAAATGCGTTAAAGGGACCCTCAAAATAAAGTGATACCAATTCATAAATCTTACATGGTTGCATATCTTCAAAATCTTTATACTTACTAATACACCACTATTTTTAAAGAATAAACCATTTATAATGTATTGTGATGTAAAAAAATAAATAAAAAATTTACAAATGGGTGGTGGCATATTTTGAGTTTTGATATTATTGGGGTTGCTTTTGACAGGCCATTTTGCTAGTTTTGTTGTCAGGCATAACTGTCTAATTCATAAAGTCCTAATATCATTAGCCACTGGGACTTTGAAACACATGAACATATGGGGAAAGCTAAATTAATACCTGTAACTTTGGACAATCAAAGTGCTTTAAGTGAAACTATTCGTTTGTGCAAGGAACTGAAAGTTATTTATAACCATTGTTGGGCGTAACACATTACAAGTAACACATGTTATGTAATAATATTACTTTTCTAAGTAAAAAGTAAAGCATTACTTATAAAAATAAGCAATAATATTTGAGTTACTTTTTTTGAAAATGTAAGTTGAGTTACTTTTAGTTTAATTAATTAACTTTTAAAAAATAAATTGCTCACAATGAATCACACAGTCATGAGAGAATGTGTTCATTATTTTGAACGCACTGAAGAAAAGAAAAAGGGGATTGTCTCAATGGACAGTGATTTTACTTAAGACAAATAGTACAAAAGTAGCAAACATTGCTTTAAACTTTCAATAATCTGTATATAAGGCATCTATAGCTCTGGGGTCATGAAAGTTCTCAGATAACATTATCCTAAAATAGTTTTACATTTTTTAAAATATTTTTTCAAAGGTAAATGTAGGTGTAGGTTATACAGAGAGTTGTTAATTGCAGAGCTCCTCTATTAAAAAAAAAAAAAAAAAAAACAAGAAGAAAAAAGTTCTGAAAGAGATCAAACCTCAGCAAGCTGATAAAAAGTAAGGTAACACTTTATTTTGATGGTCCATTTGAGTATTAGTAGACTGTCTACTTAATATCTGTTGACACTGACATTAAACAGTCCTTCAACAGACATTTAACTGACTATAAGAAACTTTGCAATTACATGTCAACTTACACTAACCCTAACCCCAACCCCAACCCTAACCCCAACCTAACAGTCTACTTATAATCTAATGATAATTAGTTGCAATGTAACTTAAATTCAACAAATGGACTGTCAAAATAAAGTGTGACCAAAAGTAACTCAAAAGTAATGTAACTCATTAAAAGTAACTAAGTAACACATCTAGTTACTTTTTTGGGGGAGTAACTCAATAATGTAATGCTTTACTTTTAAAAGTAACTTTCCCCAACACTGTTTATAACCTTATTGGCTTTCATCAACACCCTCTGCCTTTATATCAGTTGATATGGTACATTGCTTAATAAAATAAAAGCGACAGGATTACATAACATAAACTCTAAAATCACTTTCATATTAAAAAGTTCAGATCTAAAACGTGTCAGTTAACTTTTAATTAGATTTACATCTTCGGTTTCTGCTATAATGTAGCTCTTGAGTGTTTATGTTTTTACTTGCAGATGTCTGACCACAGCAGAGTGAAAAGAGGACAGTTTTTAGGTCAAAGAAGCAACACTAACCTGTGACATCCCCTCTGACCAGAAATGCTTTACTAGCAAACCTTTTTCTAATTTCTTTTTTTAGAAACTTTGCTTTGGTAAGCAGTTTAAAACTCCAGTAACAATGTGTGTTTAGCCTGATTTTGTTCAAAATGCCATTTTCTTTTACTAAACTGGGGCCTTAAAGGGATAGTTCACACAAAACTGAAAATTCTGTCATCATTTACTCACCCTTCACTTGTCAAAAACCTGTTTGAGTTTCTTTAGAAAGTAATTTAAAGTTAATAGGGTAAAGAAAGTATTTTTTGTGTGTGTGTGTGTGTGCTTGTGTGTGTGGGAACTATCTCTTTAATACAGTTTTAGTCTTAATTCATGTGAACAGACCTTCTTTATATGATAGGTCAGTGTGAGAAACAAAACCAGATCTAAGTTATCGTTCACTGATTACTCTCTGCATGCAAAAACAGGCTCATTAAAGATGATATGCAAGGTTTGTGGACAATAAAATCATCGATTGTGTAAATGTCACATGCCAGTTTCAATTGTAGAGGGTGGAAAAATCTGATTCACCATCTAAGTATCGGTTTACTGGTCACGCAAAATGATCATTTAAACAACAAACTGAAACAAGCCCAATGACTTTATGAGACAGATCACGCAAAAATGAAAAATCTGCCATCACTTACTCACACTCAACTTGATCCGAAACAGTTTCTGTTGAACACAAGAGATGATATTTTAAAGAATGCTACAGCAGTAACCATTGACTTTCATTTCCTACTATGACAGTCAATGGTTATCGCTTTGTAAAATTCTTCAAAATATCTTATATTAGGTTCAGCAGATAAAAAAAGAAACTCTTGAACCACTTTAGGGCAAGTTAAAAGTGAGTAAATTGTCATTTTTGGGTGAACAGGTTAACAGTTAAAAAAATAAACACTGATTTTGAGTAGATCGAGACAAACAGCTGTGTCTGACTTACCATTTCATGAAGGACTTTAAAATGCATAGCCCATCATTCGGACAGAAGTACCGCTGCTCATAGTGTCAATTAGTAAGTAAAACAGCGCCACCTGCTGCTGAAATATGAGAGCTCAGGGCCTCTTCAGATCTAAAAGACATTCACTGATGTATTTGAGAAAATAGCTACAATTCAGATAATGTCAAATGAAACATCTGAAATGGAAACTGAGAGTTTTTTTTTCACTGTTCAAAATGAGAGACACAATTAGCATGTTTTTTCAATTTCATTTTCTTTCTCAGGCTGAGAAAGAGAAGTTAGGAAAGAGATCTCATGAAAATGAAGGCAGTGTGATGTGAAAAGGAGCTGATGATTTCCCTCAGAGAAAGAAGCGAGAGCAGCGGAAATGCTTCTGCCTCATTTCCCTTGTTCTGCGGAGGTGGAAAACGGCTGATCTCCACAGGAGTGGGCTGTAAAATTAGCATCGTGGACCTATTGGTGTCTAATATGAGGGTTATTGGCCTTTTCCGATTCAGAGGGAAAAGACCTGATAATATGGAAAAAAATAAAGTGGAACACCCACTCAGGAAGGACGGATAGGAAGCAGAAATTCTATTTATTTCCCCCCCTCCCCCCGATTTGTCTGTATGCAGCATTATTAGAGGCGTAGGATGTGTCATGAAGCTAATCTTATATGAGCTCAGCCAAACACAAACGGTATAATCAGCTTAATGCAGAAGCTAATTTCACATACACATATACCCACATTCTTGGTTATTAATTATGTTGATGGAAGGATGAACTGTTTTAACACAATTCTGCAAAAAGAAAAAGAAATAAAAGGTAACACTTTATTTTGATGGTCCATTTGAGTATTAGTAGACTGTCTGCTTAATATCTGTTGACCCTGCTCCTTCAACAGGCATTTAACTGACTATAAGAAACTTTGCAAGTACATGTTAACTTACACTAACCCTAACCCTAACCCCAACCCCCAACAGTCTACTTATAATCTAATGAGAATTAGTTGGCATGTAGATGTAACTTAACTTAAATTCAACAAGCGGACCATCATAATAAAGTGTGACCTGTATTAGCACTATCAGTAAAACTGCTGGAACTATTCTGACATTTTTAAACAACATTCTGAAAAATATTCTGTATTTAAAGGTGCAGTATGTGAGTTTTGAGTGCCATTTCACATGTCGTTTAGTGCCATACTACTGAATGCAGCAGCAGATAGTTTACCTCAGATCTTGAAAAAAAAATAAACCTTTTGAAATGGAAATTTAGAACTGTGACTCAGTGCAAACCAACATAAATCAGTGATTCAGCATGTGCATTTAATAATGTTAAAGAGGTTTAATATGTATTATTTGATTATAAACCTTAGCATTTCGTTGGAGCGCAGTGAGTGCACTATTCTTTGCTTTTGAATGGCTATATAGAAATTTATGTCGTGTTTTGTCTGGTGCAAACAGCCAAATTGTTCATGACTGCAAATCTCATCACGTAGCATCTTGTTAGGACACGGGGTTACAATATAACCTGCTTACCTAATGTTTACTTTGGTGATATTTAAATTATTTGCTAATAATAAAAACCTTATCTATATTTAATCGGCGTCTAATTTTTCGGTCACGGGCACATTCTTTGAGAGCCTTCCTGACTGAATAAATCAAATACACTGTTTTCCACCAAGGCAACCAGGGGTGCTGAAATATAATTGGGTAACCTGGCATTGGGTGGGTTAAAGAGACCAAAACAAAGACAGATGTTCCGACATGGAAAGCACATTTTCAAATCAGAATATTTGACTTCAGTATTGTTTTTTTGGTAAATAAGTATGTTCACTTAACACTCTGTTAAATATTTGCAAACATATTATGGTATTTTCTTGCTTTAGAAGAGTCAAAAACTTACATACATCACATGTAATGATGTACATACAATATAATGGTATGTCTGTGGATTCAGAAATGGATCTTACTATGCCTAATTGGGCTAATGAACATTTTACATTATTTAGTTGCAAGTGTAATGGTTTAGTTCATTATGGTTATTAAATCCATGTGATAATTATATGCGCCTTGTTCCACCAGGAAAATCACACATGTGGGTCAAGGCCTGTTATATGTCATATATCCATTTTACTTGTTTAATGTTAATAGTTAGTATGTGAATACCTTAAACACAGTAGCCAGTAGAAGTAGAAGTGATCGGCGTGTTCCACGTGTTGCTCTGCAATAACAGTAGCTGGCAGTGAGATTTTTATGTTCCTCTGTGTCGAGTTTCTGGTGTTATGTTTTTTCTAAACGCTACCTTAATGTAAAAGTAGCTCAAACTTGCTCATTTTGAAGCGGGAACCAGCGAACGTGCAACAACTTTGGTCATAAGGTAAACACAAAACAAATCTTTTCATCAGGATCTCCTTCACGGAACTCGACACTTGTAAACATTTGCTTCATCGGGCTCGCGCTGCTCTCGGTCCCACCCACACTCGTCAGCACTACCAAGCTGACCAATCACAGTGCTTGCACTATGCGTCGTTGCGACATGTAGTTAAAGGGCCACGAAACTCCCCTGTCTCAACAGGGTGTTTTCACACCTCCAGTTTGGAAAAAGTCAGGAAAGTGGGAGTGTTCAGCTCTGTTTAGGTGGGAGTGTCGGGGGAGGGAAAGAGGGAAGGATTTACAAATATGGGAGTTTCCATTTGGGCACGCGTAAGGCAAAACAAACACACAGACGCAGGGGAGAAAGACAGTGACTGTGTTTGCACGGACATCAGTAATCAAATTATTTGCCAAATTATTAATTTGTTGACTTTAACTGTAGTTTGGCATTTTCACTTTAATTCTGGAACATTTCCTGCATGCCCCCCCGTGACAAACAAGATATCAAAAGCGAGGAACTGCTGGAGAGTGGAGTTTTAATGGAATATTTGATCCTGCACGGCGAATGGGAGAAAAAAATCCTTCGAATTTCTCTGTAACTTGGATGCACTCGGTAGGTTGCGTCAGAAAGCCGTGTGTCCCTAAACTATCCTGTCACAAAATGCGGTGAAAACCCTACACGACAGTAAAAGTTTGATTATGTTGTTTACATGTTTACACTCAGAGAGCAGCATTTACAGCGGATCTTTCAGTCTATAATATTGTACTATAATATTGCAGTGATATTAGCATACTGTAAACTTAGTAACTAAATCATTTTGACTGGGGTGTGTCTTTAAAAACTGAAAGTGTACTGCTGACAATACGAAGTAACTTTGCCATCTGAATGAACAAACAAAGGGCACTGCTCTCACACACACTTACCAAATCTGTAGACACAGGACAATCTATACAACCTGGAACCGTGTCTTTTTTAAAAGGAGACGAGCGGCAAATCCGGATTTCACCATTTCCAGATGCGAAAAGCTCTCGGGTAAAAAATGTTCCTTACAAACACATTTCTGTCGCGTGCACTGTAATCCACACGTGTCCAGCTGCGCTCTCATAGCGGGAAAATGAAAACAAAACCTTCGTTACAGCACATTAATAAACGCAGCAAACTAATAAATGCAACACTGATGACCCGTGTCTCCAACTTCTCATTCTTTGACTTGTTTTAGCAACACAACGTGGCGTCTCTCTGTCGTCTGAACACTGTAACAGGTAAAACAGTCTTCGTGGCTATCATGCATATTAATAAAGTTGCACCGCATACACAATAGAGCGCGCTGATTGGTTTGAACCAAGTCTTTCTCATGAATTAATGCCGCACACTCAGAGACGTCACAATGTACTCACAGGTACAGACAGCCACTCTCCATGCTGGATTACACGCAAGTATCTAATCGCCGTGACGCAGCTTCAAAAATTTGTTTCAAACCGGAAGAACGAATTTGCTCAAAATAACGCAAAAACAACCAATTTTCACTTTTAGTTAAATATATGTGTCCTAAGAGTGTTTATAGCAGCGTGGGACACATATATGACTGTCAACATCTCAAAAAATGTGTTTTGGTGTTTCGTGACCCTTTACATTTTTTGAGAGGTGCGTGTCAGTGATGGTCACAGCGAGGGGTATGTGACCGCACGCAGGCTGCACCGGAGCGTACGCGTGCGCTTGACGCAGAATAATAAATCAGCCTTAACTATACAAGTGTGAGATGAAGGGGCATAACTTGTAGTAAGTCCAAATTTACCCACAACCAATTCATTTGATATATTATTATATTCATTAAACTAGGAACTCCACCATGCAACTCCACTCGCTGACTTCTTCATCCGTTTTGTCATGACAGTTAGCCTACTTGGCGTCGCCCCCTGTGGTTGCATGATGATGGTTGGGTTTAGGGTTGTGGCAGGTATAGATGTTAATAACTGTGATGGTTGGTTTTAGGCTTGTGATAGGTATATATGTTAATAATTGTGATGTTGAGTTTAGGCTTGTGGTAAGTATTGATGTTAGTAACGATAATGGTTGGGTTTAGGGTTGTGGTAGGTATAGACAATAATAACTGTGATGGTTGGGTTTAGGGTTGTGGTAGGTATAGACATTAATAACGATGATGGTTGGGTTTAGGGCTGTGGCAGGTATAGACGTTAATAACGATGAAGGTTTGGTTTAGGGTTGTGGTAGGTATAGACATTAATAACGATGATGGTTGGGTTTAGAGTTGTGGTAGGTATAGACATTAATAACGATGATGGTTGGGTTTAGAGTTGTGGTAGGTATAGACATTAATAACGATGATGGTTGGGTTTAGGGTTGTGGTAGGTATAGACATTAATAACGATGATGGTTGGGTTTAGAGTTGTGGTAGGTATAGACATTAATAACGATGATGGTTGGGTTTAGGGTTGTGGTAGATATAGACATTAATAACTGTGATGGTTGGGTTTAGGGTTGTGGTGGGTATAAACATTAATAACTGTGATGGTTGGGTCCAGGGTTGCAGCAGGTATAGACAATAATAACTGTCATGGTTTGGTTTAGGGTTGTGGCAGGTATAGACATTAATAACGATGATGATTGGGTTTAGGGTTGTGGCAGGTATAGACGTTAATAACGATGATGGTTGGGTTTAGGGTTGTGGTAGGTATAGAAGTAATAACTGTGATGGTTGGGTTTAGGGTTGTGACGGGTATAAACATTAATAACTGTGATGGTTGGGTTTAGGGTTGTGGTAGGTATAGACATTAATAACTGTGATGGTTGGGTTTAGAGTTGTGGTTGGTATAGACATTAATAACGATGATGGTTGGGTTTAGGGTTGTGGCAGGTATAGATGTTAATAATGATGAAGGTTTGGTTTAGGGTTGTGGTAGGTATAGACGTAATAACTGTGATGGTTGGGTTTAGGGTTGTGGCTGGTATAGACATTAATAACGATGATGGTTGGGTTTAGAGTTGTGGTAGATATAGACATTAATAACGATGAATTTTGGGTTTAGGGTTGTGGCAGGTATAGACGTTAATAACGATGATGGTTGGGTTAAGGATTGTGGTAGGTATAGACATTAATAACGATGATGGTTGGGTCAAGGATTGTGGTAGGTACAGACGTTAATAACGATGAAGGTTGGGTTTAGGGTTGTGGTAGGTATGGACATCAATAACGATGAAGGTTGGGTTTAGGGTTGTGGTAGGTATAGACGTTAATAACAATGATAGTTGGGTTTAGGGTTGTGGCAGATATAGACGTTAATAATGAGGAAGGTTGGGTTTAGCGTTGTGGTAGGTATATACATTAATAACTTTGATGTTTGGGTTTAGGGTTGTGGCAGGTATAGATGTTAATTACTGTGATGGTTGGGTGGAGTAGGTGTAGATGTTATTAACTGATATACAGTGCCATCCTGCTGACAACATGTCTCCATAACTTCAGGTTACACTGCTAATGTACAACAAGTTACGCCGCTAAGACCCCTTCATGTTACGACCCTGTCTTGCAGTCTGAAGACATACGTTATTCTGTCTCTTTTGATAATTGATGATAACAGTGATCTGCCTTCCTCCATGTTCAGTTCTTCTTGGCTTTGTAAAGAAATGGACATAAATCAGTGTAGTTCGCAGCGCCCTCTTTTGGTGGAAATAATAACTTCATGATTGCTCTGGTTAAAGGTGCTATCCGCTTGTTAAGTTGTGACCTATGAAAAACTGTTTCCGGGTCCAAGCCGATACTCTTTTGAATTGAGAAAATATTCGTTTATGACCACTTTTTTGTCATATTACACATTGAAGTGAATTTTATATAAAATCATGGTGTACACAACAGTCTCAGTCAGAGTCTATACTCATATATATACAGGGCTTTACATTAACACCCGCCAACCCGCCAAATGCGGGTAGATTTCAGTGGTGGCGGGTAAGACAGACACTCCCACTAGCCAGTTTTGCTGGTTGAAAATAATTTTCCCGGATAATAATTCATTAAAGCAGGGTTAGACAATAAGGAAGTCCAATATGCATGCAAAGGCGATCTTATAATTGAGAAGCAACACGACTGACAAAAATAATTGCGTTCGCATAAACAATAAAAAAAGCAGATGAATACGGAATGAGAGAATGGTCACTCGCGCTAACAGCTGAGGTGATGCGCGCGACTGTTTAAAACGCGTGCGCGATCCCGTTTCCTTGCGTGAAGCAGCTGTGTCTGGAAACACAGCTGATGTGATCGGTTGTCTTTCAAATAGACTAGACAAAAAGTAATGAACATGCACCCACAGTCTTGCTGCTTTCAAGTGCTCCAGATTTGTATATTTTTGAGCAGCACCGGTTGCTTTCACTTTCACCATTATTTGAACAGATTATTTATGGGTCTAACGTTAACCGTGTGCGTTATAATCCTTTCATTATCACACGGTATGTTCATTACCTACTTTCTTATGCGTAATGTGGTTTAATTATCATTTTTTACAATAACATTTCTTTAATGGGAGATTACTCCCCATTTATGTGTAGTTAACTGGTGATCTGGGACCTTTAGCCAGGACAGATTACTGTGCATATGTTTTGTTAAATAAAAAGTATAGTAAACAGCTATATTTTTGCTTGTTTTGACACATTTAAAATTTGTTGCTAAGAAATAATAATTGTTTATGTTTGGTGTGGTCAGAGATAAATTTGGTAAATCCTTCATTTTGAGCTCTGAAAATTATGTGAAATAAAAACTAATTGTACTATGAAACCATGACCCATTTGCTCATGAACATTGAGCTAACTCATACACGACACACAAAAAGTGAAATGAATGAGGCATGTGGAGATAACGCAAAATCTAAATCAAGTAATTTTAGCATGTCAAAGTCATATTTATGCGTATAAAATATATTTTCCCAACAATACAATTGTGGCTAGTGAAAATGGCGAGTGGCTAGTAATGTTGGAAAACTACTAGCCACAGTGGCTGGTGATCAAAAAAGTTAATGTCAAGCCCTGTATATATATATATATATATATATATATATATATATATATATATATATATATATATATATATATATATATATATATATATATATATATATATATATATATATATATATATATACACACACACTTCACTTTTCGAGTGTGTGTATATATATATATATATACACACACACACATACAGTTGAAACCAGAAGTTTACATATACTGTATGAAAAGGCACATAATTATTTAAAAAAAAAGTCAGATGTTAATGTGACTAAACTTTTTCTCTTTTAGGTAAGTTAGGATTATCAAATTTGTTTCTGTTGTGCTTATTAGCAGAATAATGAGAGAGATATTTTTTTGAGAAATTGATATAACTTTTCTTGAAAGTCAAGTTTACATACAATAAGTTTATTATGCCTCTGAAAAAGCTCAGATGATGGTGTCAAGGTTTTGGAAGTTGAGACAACATTTGAGTTAATTGGAGGCACAACTGTAGAATAGTATTTAAGGAAAACCTCAAACACACTGCTTCCTTGTGTGACAACATGGGAAAATCAACAAGCCAGAATCAACAAAAAAGCAAGATTACAACATGCTAAATTACACTGAGAAAAAGACATATTTTGGAGACATGTCCTGTGGTCTGATGGAACTAAGATTGAACTGTTTGGCCATAATGACCAGTGTTACATTTGGAGGACAAAGGGGAAAGCTTACAAGCTTAGGAGCACCATCCCAACTGTGAAGTATAGGGGCGGCAGCATCGTGTTGTGGGGTTGTTTTGCTGCAGGAGGGACTGGTCCACCTCACAGCATAGATGGCATCATAAAGAAAGAACATTATGTAGAAATACTGAAGCAACATCTCAAGACATCAGCCAGGAAATTAAAACTTGGCCACAAATGGACCATGACCGTAAGCATACTGCCAAATTAGTTCAAATGTGCTTTAAGGACAACAGAGTGAATGTTTTGGAGTGGCCATCACAAAGCCCTGAGCTCAATCCTATAGAAAATTTGTGGGCAGAGTTGAAAAAGCTTGTGCGAGTAAGACAGCCAACAAATCTGACTCAGTTACACTATATTCTGTCAGGAATGGGCCAAAATTCCTGCAAACTATTGTGAGAAGCTTGTGGAAGGAGTTATACAGTTTAAAAGCAAAGCAAAAAAAAAATACCAATGAAATGTACGTATGTAAACTTTTGACTGTCTAGAAATTAATAAAAAATTCTCAAAAAATGTTTCTCATTATTCTGGCATTTAGCAAATGTAAATGATTTAGGTAATTTTAGTGGACGTAAAATAGTAAACGTTTAGTATGATTTAACACCAGACATTTAAAAAAAAATGGTTATGTTCCTTTTTTTACAGTGTATGTAAACTTCTGGTTTCAACTGTATATACATGTGTGTATATATATATATATATATATATATATATATATATATATATATATATATATATATATATATATATATATATATAGAGAGAGAGAGAGAGAGAGAGAGAGAGAGAGAGAGAGAGAGAGAGAGAGAGAGAGATTTTTGAAAGTATTACATTGCTTTGTAAATGTTTATTATTACCATTTTTTGAGTCTCCACATACATTTTGATAGAGCTCTAGGACCTGGAAGCCGCTTCGTGTGATGTCACCCTCAACAAGCGGATAGGAAATTACTAATATTAGCCTGATAGCCCTGAAAGCCTACATTCCACCTCCTTAACGCATGAACACACACTTGACAACATCACTGAAGTAAATAACATAATACTCACTAGAGACAAAACTTTATAGTATAGTACAGTTAGTAATTTATAATACTAAACTTAAAAACAAAGGTAGGTTGTTGATGTTTGCCTGCCATTCTTTGTATCTTTCTTTGAATGTGTCGATGACGTAATCCTTTCTGCAATACCTTCCACAGAATATTAAAATACATATAAATACATTTGTAACACTTAATTTAATGATTGTCAATAAGATGTGAGACACTTTCAACCAGCAAATTATATATATACACTCACCGGCCACTTTATTAGGTACATCTTACCAGTACTGGGTTGGACGCACTTTTGTCTATTCAACTGCCTTAATTCTGTGTGGCGTAGATTCAACAAGGTACTGGAAATATTCCTCAGAAATTTTGGTTCATGTTGACATGATAGCATCACACAGTTGCTGCAGATTTGTCGGCTGCACATCCATGATGCGAATCTCCCATTCCAACACATCCCAAAGGTGCTCTATTGGATTGAGTTCTGGTGACTGTGGAGGCCATTTGAGTACAGTGAACTTATTGTCATGTTCAAAAAACCAGTCTGAGATGATTCGTGCTTTATGACATGGCATGTTATCCTGCTGGAAGTAGCCATCAGATGATGGGTAAACTGTGGTCATAAAGGGATGGACATGGTCAGCAACAATACTCAGGTAGGCTGTGGTGTTGACACGATGCTCAATTGGTACTAACAGGCCCAAAGTGTGCCAAGAAAATATCCCCCACACCATTACACCATCACCAACCTGAACCGTTGGATTTTTCCACAACAACCCTGGATATTTTCTCTTTTTCGGACCATTCTCTGTAAAACCTAAAGACGGTTGTGCGTGAAAATCCCAGTAGATTAGAAGTTTCTGAAATACTTCTTTTTTGGCTTAGTCCCTTTATCTATCTATCTATCTATCTATCTATCTATCTATCTATCTATCTATCTATCTATCTATCTATCTATCTATCTATCTATCTATCTATCTATCTATCTATCTATCTATCTATCTATATATATATAATTTTTTTTTAAATACTTCTTTTTTGGCTTAGTCCCTTTATATATATATATCTATATCTATATCTATATATATATCTATATATATATATATATATATATATATATATATATATATATATATATATATATATATATATATATAATTTTTTATTTTTTTTTTCAGATGTCTTCAAGATATATTGATTTGTGTTTTTAAAAAAACTGATAATGGTTTAAAAGTTTGCATTTTGGGTGAACTACGTATACCTGAATAGAGTATTTACTATCAGTAAATGTCACACTTCATATTACTACTAGTATCTTTAACATCAATAAAACCTTCATTTCACAAAAAATGGTTATTTTATGGTAAATAAATAAGTAATAATATTAATAATATAATAAAACTTTTGGAACTTTTAAATTTTTTTAAACTGTTTTATCACATTTTCTTTGTGAATAAAGGTAAAACAACAGTAATAAGCAACAAGCATCCACACCCATCACTGTAGATGTTCTGATTAAACGAATACAGTGGATTTGGTATTCATTAAGCTGTGCAGGAATGTGAGATAATGAGTGTGAAGAGACGTGATGAACTCATAATGGGCTCCTCGAAAGCAGCGGATGAGATCTGCTGAGTGATGCTATGGTTTACACACTCACTTTCTTTTCAGGAGGAAGAGGGTCCCGCTATATTAATCAAAATACATGACGACACAGTTACTGTATGTGTAGAATCAGCATATATGAGATCTGTCTTACAGGACATTAAAAGGCCCAGAGGAAACCAAGACGGCTCAGGGTAGTGCTATATGTTAAGTCTAAATTAGACATAACCTTGAAATGATTATAGAAACAAATAAGATTGTTCAAACCCACAAGTAAGTAATGATGTTTGCTGAGGGATTCATGGAAATGAGTCACAGTTGTTTTTCTGCCCCCTCACTCCCACCTCGATGGAAAGTCTTATCATTCTTGTAAGAATATCTCCCAGTCTGCCATCAGTATGAATGAGTCATCGCTAAAACGATTAAAACAATATGGGGAAAATAGAAAAACACACGCCTAACGCACAAACAGAAAATTTGTAGTTGTTTATTTAAGCAACATACATGGTGTAACATTTTTGTCAGATATATCTGCGCTAAAATGTACCACACCCATACAAATGAGTAACCTTTTTTTTGATAGGAGATCTTTGTAATATATATATTGTTGAAGTCAGAATTATTAGCCCCCATGTTTATTTTTTTCCCCAATTTCTGTTTAACAGAGAGATTTTTTCAACACATTTCCAAATATAATAGTTTTAATAACTCATCTCTAATAACTGATTTATTTTATCTTTGTCATGATGACAGTAAATAATATTTTAATAGATATTTTTCAAAACACATCTATACAGCTTAAAGTGACATTTAAATGCTTAGTAAGGTTAATTAGGTTAACTAGGCAGGTTAGGGTAATTAGGCAAGTCATTGTATAATGGTGGTTTGTTCTGTAGACTATTGAAAAAAAAATAGCTTAAAGGGGCTAATAATTTTGACCTTAAAATAGCTTTTAAAAAATTAAAAACTGCTTTTATTCTAGCCAAAATAAAACAAATAAGACTTTCTCCAGAAGAAAAAATATTATCAGACACACTGTGAAAATTTCCTTGCTCTGTTAAACATAATTTGCCAAACATTTAAAAAAAGAAAAAAAAATGTTAATGGGGGCTATTATTTCTGACTTCAACTGTATATATATATATATATAAACATCAGCTCAGCCATACCAGTATACAATTACTCCAAAAAGTAGGTGTTACATTAATGTTTTCCTGTGTTTGTATATGGAAAAACAAATATTGAACACAATACAATTTTTTTTTTCTCATAACTTCATAATGTATAACTTTTTATATTTTTTAACATATAACTCCCCCTTTTACCACAGTAAAGCTCAAAGTGTCTTCTTTCCAATGATACCCAGTTTGTGTTTGTAGCTTACTGGAGTCAGGAACTGTTACTGTTTAAAGTTAGGTAGGTGTAAATCCTTAAAATTGAGTGAAGCCTAACAGGTTAAAACTCACTAACTTTAGTATCTTGTATTTCCAGCCACTGAAATGCAAGTGTCATAAATTAGATTTACTTCAGCAATTTTTATGACATTTCTAACAGATCAAATGTATGTTACTCTATGTATATAATCAGATAACATACACTACCTGTCAAAAGTCTTGTTGCCTAGCCAATTTTTAGAAACAACAAATAATATTTTGACTTCTAGTTGATCATTTGGTATCAGAGGTGGCTTATTCACCTTGTTCTCCGTGGATGAGCGGGTGCAGCCATTTGAATCTTTTCGGCTTGAGGCTTCCGGTCTCATTTTTAGATATTTAAAAGAGCTCGTTTTGCGTTGCAAACTGATATTTTCTTATTATCTTATTCTATTTTGTCTGTATAGTAATGCAAACATTTGTTTGTAGAGCAAGTAGTTTGACCATTTTCTGACGTTTATTATTCCTAGTCATTTCTCCCATAGGCAACTGAATCGGAAGTTTTAAAACAATCGCAGAAACGAGCGCACATCCACACTAAAGAATAAAGTCAATATGAAAGGCGAAAGCCTCTAGATTACCTTATTTTACCAAAATAAAATATGATCATGCCTTGATTTTTAATTATTTAATTAGGACAGTAGGTCTGACTTTGCTTAGACAAGAGTCTTATAATTTAACAGATATAATGTACAGTATAAAATATAAAGTGCAGTGGAAAAAGAATTAATATTGTGTATGACTCCCATGAGCTTGGATGACTGCATCCATACATCTCTGCAATGACTCAATTACCTCATTCATAAAGTCATATGGAATGGCAAAGAAAGCGGTCTTCGCCAGACTCAGAGTTCATCAAGATTATTTGGTTTCATCTTCAATGCTTCCTCCTTTATTTTTCCCTATGCATGCTCAATAATGTTCATGTCTGGTGACTGGGCTGGCCAATCCTGGAGCACCTTGACCTTCTTTGCTTTCAGGAACTTTGATGTGGAGGCTGAAGTATGAGAAGGAGTGCTATCCTAGTGAACAATTTGCCCTCTCCTGCGGTTTGTAATGTAATGGGCAGCACAAATCTCTTGATACCTCAGGCTGTTGATGTTACCATTTACTCTGCAGATCTCTTGTACATCCTCATACTGCATGTAACCCCAAACCATGATTTTTCCTTCACCAAACTTCACAAACAATTTCTGTTGGTGAAAACCTCAAGCCGAATAGCATAAATAGCATCAGTAAGCTATGATGCCATATTAAGTGAGTTTAGCATGCTATTACAAATTCATCATATTTTCACTTTGTTAATCAAAGATTCTGAACTCTCCATTGTGTGTTTGACCCTTTGCTAAGAATTAATTTTTTTAATTGCACAAGTAGGTTCTGTGTGCTTTGGCTATTTTTTAAATGGAATACAACAGTGGTCTCAAACTCCTGGAGGGCCACAGCTCTGCATAGTTTAGCTCCAACCACCTCCAACTCACACCTGCTTAATATTTTCTAGTAGTCTTGGACACCTTGATTAGTTGAATCAGCTGTGGTAGGGTTGGAGCAAAACTATGCAGAGCTGCGGCCCTCCAGGAATCCAGTTTGACACCTATGGAATACAGTATGATTAAATATTGTTGTTGAAAAGCTTATAATAGTGACACAAGATGCTCAGAGAGAAAACACATGGACTTTATTGCTAGTTGTCCTCAAATACTTAAAAAGCAAATTCATGTTGTAGATGAAATGATGTGTGTAGAACATTAATAAAGAGAATTACATATTCTAAATAACTATTGTTCTCTTTACATTTTCTGATGATTTGGGTTTTGTAGTGTGCGCAAGAATTCACAATACCGAAGTGAGTATAATTTAAAACCTTAGCAAAGGGTCAGTCGCACAAAAATACTATGGAAAAACATTAAGTGGCCACTTAAAAATGTTGTCTTTCTGAACTTATTGGCTATGGGTATGAATAAAATATTTGATTTAGGTATATGCTGACATTCTTTCCAAATTTCAAATAAAAATATTGTAATTTAGAGCACCTTTTTTTTCCCCAAGAAAATGACAATAGGTAAAAATAGAAAATTATTTATATGATCAGAACAGCCTGATCTCATGAGAAGACATAAGTATTTTACGTTTTGTCAGTTTAGTGGCTAATATGTATGAATTCGTAACTCGAAACTAAACGAAAATGTACAATTTTTAAAAGGAGGCGTGGCACCCAACACAACCCCACCCCTAAATCTAACCGTCATTGGGGGATACGCAAATTGTACTACATTTTACGAATGCAATTGTATGAATTCATACAAATTAGTATGTCATTTGTATTGGGTTATTTCACCAAATACCAATTTTTAAACTCCTCTGAATTGAGAACAGTTAAGAAATTTGTATTTGGTGGAATAATCCTATAAATGAAATAATCGAATAAATAAGTAAAATAATCACATTTCTAAACCGAACACAAGATAGTTTGACTTACCACAATTGCTAGATTATTTAGCTTGTTTAAGAGAAACATTTACTTATTTCTCAAAGCTAGACAAAAAATGCTTCTTGCTTCTTGACAAAAAATGCTGAAAATGCTTCTTGATTTTAAAATGTTTAGAGACAAAAACTCTAAGTGAGAAAATTATTTTATTTTGCAGTTAAATTAATGCTCAAAATGACTATTTATTTATTTTAATATAATTTAACTTTTTTTATTATTTCGAAGAAATATCATCAGTAGTTTCAGTCGAATCTCATGAGAAAACATAAGTATTTTACGTTTTGTCAATTTATTGGCTAATTCGTATGAATGTGTACGAGTTAGGTTGTACGAAAATTTATCATTTTAAAAAGAAGGTGTGGCACCCAACTCCGCCCCTAAACCCAACCATCATAGGGGGATGAGCAAATTGTACTAAATTGTACAAATGAGATTGTACGAATTCATACGAATTAGAGACTAAATCAAAAAGTTACGAATTGCCATGAGATTGTGATGGATCACAATGGGTTATTCCACCAAATACCACTTTATAAAACTCCTCTGAATTGAGAACATTTAAGTAATTTGTATTTGGTGCAATAATCCTATAAATGGAATAATCCTATAAGTTGAATAGTTAAGTAAAATAATCAAATTTCTAAATTGAACACAAAATTGTTTGACTTACTACAATTGCTAGATTATTTAGCTTGTTTAAGGGAAACATTTACTTATTTTTGAAAGCTAGACAATACTTTTCGTCCTGAAAATGCTTCTTGATTTAAAAATGCTTAGATATAAAGAAAACTCAAAAACTCTAAGAAAATCATTTTCTTTTGCAGTTAGATCAATGCTCAAAATTACTATTTATTTATTTAAATGTAACTTTTTCATTATTTTGAAGAAATATCATCAGTAATTTCTGCCTGATCTCACGAGAAAACGTAAGTATTTTACTTTTTGTCAGTTTACTGGCTAATTCGTATGAATGTGTACGAGTTAAGTTGTACAAAAATTTACAATTTTAAAAAGAAGGCGTGGCACCCAACTCCGCCCCTAAACCCAACTGTTGTACAAATGAGATTGTATTCATACGAATTCATTGTATTCATATTCATACTTGAATTCATTCGAATTAGCGACCAAATCCAAAAGTTACGAATTGCTGTGAGTTCATGTTGGTAGCTTACAGAATTAACACAATTACGTTTTCTTCAAACACGCAACTATAAATTGTAAATCCAGAGAAACTGAGAGTGGCCACTTAATTTTTTTTTCTCTTAATAGTTGTATCTATATATTTATCTATTTACAAAGTGCATCAACAGGGTCCCAATTTTTCATGGGCGACAATCAATATTCGACTACACACATGGACACTGGGTGACACATTGTGTGTGGAAAAGCTTAAATATAGTGCAATATATTCAAATGAGCCTTGCAGATGTCAGTTTAAGCAATAAATAAAAACCCATTTCATACCAAATTGAAATGCCGTACGCTTAATCCAGCGTGCTTCAAAATTCACATTCATACTGTCATACTGTCACTGTCTTGAATCTTGATTGAGATTTAGCCAAGCTTGATGACACCCATGTAGGTTTCAGTGTGAGAGTTCTGGATTTTGGCTTTGGGTTTGCAGGTCACATTAAAAGTATCTTTATCATCCAGGTAAATTCCAGTGGCCATGAAGCCAGTTGAGAGGTTTGATCCATTGATGTAACCCTTTAAGATCACATTTTGGTTCTTTGTTTGGACCGTGATTGTGTGGTTTTCTTTCTTCTTCGGGTCAAGGGTAACCTGGAGGTACAGAAAATAACGGCCTCCCTCATTCACCATCAGCTCTTCCTCTCCTTCGATAAACTTTTCAACAACTGTGTTCCACCGCAGGAGCTCTACATCTGTGTTCTCCCCTGTTAACCAGTTAAGGGACTAGTTAAGTTACTGTACTTCAATACAATCACAGGGTACATGTACATCGACATCAGCAATCTAACCAGACTATTTACCTAACTCTGAATAATATGTTATGATTAATGTGTTTAAACGAGCTGTTTTTAGAATATTCTAAAATATTAGAATAGATTACATCCCCATGAGGCTTGTGGACCTTCCCAACTCCATGCTCAAAAAAATTATTGCTGCTTGTTCAAACAACTTATTTAAAATGATTTTTTTTGGGATAACTTAATTGTTTCATGTTCATACCACTTAAATCTGTTAAGTTAACTTAATCGATTTGTGTTGGGGCAACATGAATAAATTGTGTGGAACCCTGCATTTTTCACGATAACACTAATTGTGTGGAGCCCTGCATTTTTAATCAAAGGAAATTAAACTGAGTTGAAGCAGCACAAATGTTAAGTTTTCTAGTGGTGAAACTTAATTGTTTTATGTTCAATCAACTTATATTCGTAAAAAAATGATTAGGTTAACTTAATCGTTTTGTGTTGTGACAAAATTAAGAAATTGTGTGGAAGCCAGCATTTGGTTACAGAGCATGTGGGATCTGATTTTTGTTTTGCTGTTTGTTCACACTACTTAAAATGAGCTGAATCAACACAATTCTTGAGTTATTATGGGGACACCTTTTTTTTTATGTCCAATCTACTTAAATTTGCAAAAACAATTAAGTAAACTTGATCAGTATGTGTTGGGACAACATGAAGGAATTACAGTATGTGGAACCCAGTATTTTGTTTTAAATGTAGATCATTATTGTTGTTGATAAAGTTACCTAAAAATGTGTAACTGGAATTATAGTACATAGAAAGCTTGACAAGTTGAAGGGTCAGTTCACCCAAAAATGAAAATTATGTTATTAATTACTCACCCTCATGTTGTTAAGATATTTTAGGAGAAATCAAGTGTGACCATGTGCCACACATGAACATGCACACTATACTGACACTCAAGAGAAGAAACTGTTGATTAAAGCTGTTATTCCTGTTTTATATGCGCACAAAAACTGATTTATTAATTTTTTTTAAAGTTGAGTGGTTGTAAACAATACATTTGAGCTGAATTTAAAAAAACAAATTAAATTGAACATTACTAAATTTTATTTGTTTGTTTAAATTTAGGCGATGCGTTGGCGCAGTAGGTAGTGCATTTGAGTGGGTTTCCTCCGGGTGCTCCGGTTTCCCCCACATTGAATTGGGTAAGCTAAAATTGTCCGTGGTGTATGTGTGTGTGAATGAGAGTGTATGGGTGTTTCTCAGTGGTGGGTTGCAGCTTGAAGGGCATCCGCTGCGTGAAACATGTGCTGGATAAGTTGGCGGTTCATTCCGCTGTGGCAAACCCAGATTAATAAAGGGACTAAGCCGAAAAGAAAATGAATGAATGTTTAAATTCAACACATTTTGCAGACATAATATTTTTCAGTGTACTTTGATACTTTTCCAGTTGAGCCACCAAAGGTATACAGGAAGTTTTTTTTTTTGATATTTTAGAGTCTTTTTCTCCTAATATGGATGTATTTGGCTGCTTTTTTCCAACATTCTTTAAAATAGCATGTTTTGTGTTCAACAGAACACATTCATAAATATTCAGAATTACTTGAATGTGAGTAAATGGTGAGAAAATGTCCTTTTTGGGTGAACTGCTCCCTTAAAATTCAAACCAGCATACAATCTCAGTGACACAATAACAAGCATCTTGCAGCAAAAAATAATAATAAATTAATTAATAAATAAAAATCAATCAATCAATCAATCAATCAATCAATCAATCAATCAATCTTCTACTTTTACTTTTTGGGTTAAGCCACACAAAATGCCATTTGTTAGGCGTCCAAATAATTTTAAGAACAATTTATTGCTTTAAACATAATTATATTCTGGATTTAACACAAGTAAGGACAGAATAATATCAATGACAATGAAGAGAAAGTAGACATGTTGAAAATATGAAATATCTAAAAGATTCAAATGTTGACTTACAGGCCGGTATAAATGTCATTAGATCTATTTTTTTTCCAGGATAAACATTATTGCTGGTTGTTTCCGAACCCTGTTGGGACAGAAAGAAAGATGTTGGTAAGTTGAAGGCTTGTGATCTTACCCTTAAAATGTAGTAAAAACTATACAATAAAGGTTCATGAAGACAGGCAGAATTTAATAAGCTTTAATAAAAAAATAGTTAGATATAAAGAACTCCAATATTGATATCAAAACCTAGAGGATTAAGCTGTCACAGATTCCCTCAGATGATTTAGTTACGTATTAGAATCATAAGTTTTCATAATCTTACCTGTATATTTAAAAACAGTGAAGATAACTTATTTTTACATTCCTATTCTTTATAAACTTTTCTCTTGGAATCTTTAATTACAACATAACATATTTATATTTCAGTTTCAAGCCTTAATACAGCTCTATCTTTGTCCAACCAACACGCGGGTCACTTTACGTATACTGTAGCTGACACCTCGGAATATCTGAAGAACAAATATAATTGAAATACATTTAGACTTACATTATAATATAAATCAGATTCTTAGAGTTTTTTTTTTTTTTTCAAATGGTGGTCATTGACATATTAAAGAGATAGGTAGTCCAAAAAATCAAAACATCTGCAATCATTTGTTCTGTATTATATCACAAAAAAGATATTCTGAAAAATCCTGTTTGCTGGGGCCCATGCCAACAAACCATTTCAATGTGGTCATGTCATTGGCCCATGAATATTTCCTGCTTGTTTCCAAAGTATTTTATTACTGTTACAAGAGGCAATTTAATCATATCTCAATGTTAAAACGGCTTCCATAACATTGTTTATCAATATGAGGACCTTTTTCGGATTTATGGAAATTAAAAATGGAAGTACATTAGGATCATTGTTATTGTTTACATCCCTCAAAATGGTCTATAGTAATTATTTTCTTCTACTATAGAAGTGAATGGATCCTAGCACAAATATGCATATTTTTGTGTTCAAAAGAAGAATAAAGTAGTTTTAAAACCACATGAAGGAGAATAAATGATGAGTTCATTTTCATTTTTGAGTGGACTATCCTTGTAAGCAAAAGATAAGGATTAACATTTGACACAGAGACCTCAGATTGAGTTGCCAAATGAATATAAATTGTAGAAATGTGCATTGTGCAGCTTTTCTGATGTCAGCAAGAAGAACGAAATGCCTCATCAGGAAAGAGGAGGGGTGACAGAGGCATTTCCCCTCAGTGGAATGATGTCATAATGTCTGTTCTGCGGTTGCTGGATTGTTTTCACCAGTTCAGTACTCTGCACAGCTCCTTTTTTTCTTTCTTTTTCTTGTGTGCGGAAAAAAGACAAACAAATTTCAAGAGAAAGTACGGTTTCAGAACTTAACCAATTTCGTTTTCAAGCATCAGAATCAACTTCTGATTTCTTTTAGGTGTTACTTTTGAGTTAAACCACCAGTTAACCCCTGTAACACAGTCACGATATGCTCTTCTGAACGTCATCTGGAAAAAAAGCAGAACTACTTTATGTTGTTGTTGTTGTTGTTTTTTGACGAGAATAAGAGAAAAGTGGTATTGTGGCACTACGACAAACCAATGACTCAAGGAATATGGCAAAATGGAATTGCAATAGATGCTGATCTGTATCTGCCCAGTTTCATTTCTAGTTTTCTCTTGCACTAAATTGTTCAATACGCAACCTGGACATGTTTTGACATGTTTAAGTAACCACACAAGACTCAGCCTTCCAGCTGGCATGATATCAATGCATAATCGTTATAATCAGTTTTCATTGTACAGAAAAACAGAAGCGTCTACGGTAAAGTTGTGCTCCACAGTGATGGAAAGAAAGATCAGGATTGTTACTCATCAGCAATATCAATACTGACATGAGTTTCCACACTGGCATCAAATGAGCTGTTAACATACTGTATACAAAATGACTCAATGTACACACCATTGAATGGTTACTTACTGTAACTGTGCAGATCTTTATTTTTATATTAGATTTACATACTTTGTAGAGTAACACTGTACTAAAGGATCTTAAAAGTTGAGGACATCCTTTTTTTATGGTACATTTACACTGTATTCTAACCAGACGTAACACAATGTACACAGTGAAGATCGAATCGATGTTTAAAATTTAGTTTAAAGTTTAGACATGATACAGCAGCTAGAAACTATCTACACTAGACATGACAAAATGTCTGCTCAAATCTGTCTGGAGTGTTTGTAGCATGTCCGAAATAGAATGGGGCAAGCGTTTATTGTAGATTTGTCGCATTGTGTCACACTTCGTTTGGTGTAGACTGAATCACTGATTATAATAGGTTTAATTGTCTTTAGTTGCGTTAGCATCTATCACAGACAGGTGGTCCATTCCAAACAGCATATGTCACCCTTTGAAGGGCCAAACAATCTTGGCCACGTTATTGAAGCTCCATTCAAGGTCATATTGAAAGTCATTCCAAACCAAAGTTTTCAAAAATGGTGAAGGATTTCGAAGGGTACAATTAATGGATACTTCTGGCCCCCAAGATCCAAAGCTGTTTGGTGTCAAATATTGCATTCTATTTGGAAGGTTTCATCCCTATGTCCTAATTTGTTTGATGTAGGGCTGGACAATATATCGAAAAATTATCGTTATCATGATAATTATATAAGCAATATCCATATAAGTGCAATAAATTAGGTTCATTTTATGTGCCAAGCATTTGTGTGCCACATGCATATGTTGTTTATCCACATCTGAACAATCAGATAGGACCTCTACTATCTTTATCTTCGCCTATCATGTAGGTCCTGTTAGGTGAACCTAGAGCTGAAAATGAATACTAATCCTGGGAGACAAGAGAGGAAAATGACAACAGCCAATCACAATCAGAATTTCAGTCATTCAGCCATTTATATTTTTTCATTCATTTTCTTTCAGCTTAGTCTCTATTTCAAAGGTCGCCACAGCTGAATGAAACGCCAACTATTCCAGCTTATGTTTTACACAGCGAATGCCCTTCCAGCCAAAGTTTTGGGAAACACCCAGGGCTTAATATGTGTCGGAACAACCCGGATCCGGATCCTTTTGGCCTGTTTCCACTGACTGGTACAGTACAATACAGTACGGGTCACCTTTATTATTCACTGCCTAAAGGGTACCAAGAGTACGTTTAGACGGCCTTGTAAAACAAAAAACAGGACACTGCAGATTTTGTTCTTCTTGCCTTTGTGGCTGTTTATTAAGACAAAGACAAGGTGTGTTTGAGCTTGGGTCAACCATGGCTCATTATTATATGCTTAAAGTATTACGATGTATTGTCTCGGCTGTAAATTGTTTTCATTCAACTGCTTCTCCGAGTGACATTTCTCTGAAATCCAATAGCATTCAGCTGCATGTCTAGTTGTCTTTAGGCCTCCTTGGTACCCTTTTCAAAGGGTGACCAAAAAGTGGTACGGTACGGTTCGCTTTTAGGTACCTTTTGAGAGTGGAAACAGCCATAAAAGCGTACCGAACCGAACGTACCGTACCACTCAGTTGAAACGGGCTATTAATTTACCGATCACCCTTCTCACATGCACCCCCGCCCCGCTCTTCACTTTGTTCTGCAACTCCCCAACCCTCTTCACTGTCGTCCGCAACACCCCGCCACATTCACCCCCCAACCCCCTCACATCCCCCCACCACCGGTTTTTAATTTCGCCTGCGACACCTCTCTCTCCTTTGGTAAATGCCGGATCCGTTACCCCGATCTGTTCCGGGACCTCGCAATTTACAAATTAAGCACTGAAAACACCCATACACACTCATTCCCACACCCTCATACACTGTACACTCAACAACATATAGCATATCACATATTTTCCAAGTATGGTCGGTTCAGAGTGTAAACCCTTCAGGATTCGGGTATAGGGATTAGTCCTTCTGAATGAAACACAGTGACAGTGTTACTATACACAACAAGTGACATTGAAATTATTTTATTTTTTTGAGAATTGTGATTGGCTGTGATTTTGATTGACTCTTCCAATATGTTTTGTCCAACCTCTTCTCCAACCGATGCAACAATAAATTAAGTCTATGGGACAGTTGTTAAGGTGCTGTAAGTGGTTGCTAGGGTGTGGCTAGTAAGTTGAAAGGTGATCAGTGATTGGCAGATTGGTTGTGTGAGTTAAATGAGCCCAACCTTAAGTCTATATGACAGTCTGGCGCAAAGTTATGGGGTCATAAATTTTGGACCAATGTTAAGTCAATAGGACTTTTCCGAATATTCCGGGTTAGTTTTTCAGAAAACCATAAGTCGGATCAGTTGGAAAAAATATAACAACCCGAGTCAGACCAGTTTGGATGTTTGGTGTTAGTTTGGTGGTAATAGTATGAACGGTCTAGGAGGAGATGCATAGAGAAGTTAATCTCAGAAGAAGAAGAAAACGGAAGAATAAGTTTATGTAGTATAACCGTATGTTGGCTTTCTCAAGCCACCATAAATATTGTCCTTAATGTGAGTAGAATTGGGATTGGGCCTAACACCTAAAGAATGTTTTTTTAAAAATCTCTGTTTGCTCAGGTGTTTCCAAAGATTTATGACATATTTTGAACAATGTTGAAAACTGATAACCATTGACATCCATTGTAGAAAACAGTGAACAAATACTATGGAAGTCAATGGCTATGTTTCCAAAATTTTTCCAATATCTTAATTTTATGCTCTGCATAAGAAGTTTGGCCAGATTAGAAATGGTTGTGCCCAACTGAGCTTGGTTTCTCTTTAGGTTTATTCCCTGATTTCGTCAATTGGTGAAGCTTTGTTCCTCACCACTGTCGCCACTGGCTTGCTTAGTTTTGGGACTTGGAGCTGCGCATCAATAGATTTGCTCTTCAGTGTTTGGACTTTCAGCAGCGAAAATTAAACCACACGGAACTGAACTAAACTGAGCTTCAACTCTGAAAACCTGAATGACACAGTTTCAATTTACTAGAACTTCTATGTTAAGCTGCTTTAACACAATCTACATTGTAATTTTATATCTAATTCAACAGAAGAATGAATAAGTGGAAGATGAGTAATTGATGACATAATTTTCAAGGGATAGGTGAGGTATCCTTTTAAGAAGTCAACCATTGCACAAATTGCCTTACACAAGCCTTTTAGTTAAAAAAAAATCATTTTGCAAGTTTGAATTGTTGAACCCAGAGGTTAAAATGTTACCAGAATTATAGGTTAATAAGGGGGGGTTAATGCATCATACCCCTTTATCTACTGGTAGCCTATGTTACATGAGATTTGTGTAGCTCAGCTGGTAGAGAATTGTGATTTAAAACACTATAATGTGATAAAACACTATTTTATATATTGCATGCCAGTAGTTGGCGATGTTTCTTTATAAAGAAACACCCTGCAAATCTGCGCATAAGATCCTGTAGTCCACCATTTGTGTTTTTAGTTATCATGTACTTGCATGCTTACAGTACATGTAATATACACATGCACGATGTCACTGTTTTGATGAGATTACACACACTGTACAACCCAATAAGTTAACTGAAACTGTTTGAGAAAACCACTTACATTTTGAAACAAAATGGTTTGAGTACTGTAAAATTTTTATATATTGTCACATACACATGTGTTGATATCATCAAACTTTTAAAGTATTAGTGACTTAAACATTTTAAATTTTGTTATCAAATCACTATAGGTTCACTTAAACAAATTAAGTCCAAACAACTATAAAGCGACTCAAATGGTCTGGTATGCTTTTTAGCATTAGAGTTATGGTAACACAAAAAATATAATTCATTCATTCATAACTCATTCGGTTAGAGTTCTGCTTAATATAATCAGTTTTTGGGTTACCATAACTCTTTTTCATTGAGTTAAAGTAACTTTAAAAAATATATATATGTTAAACTAACTTATTTCATTTAGATATTTTTAACTGTTTAACACTGCAGTTATAATAACAAAACCATTTTGAAAAGTTAGCATTTTTAGGTTCCCAAAAATGTAGTTAATAATAAAAATGAACGGTCAAAAAGAATATGTAATTATAACAGAATAACAATATCGTGTAAATAATTTTGTAAGAAAAAAAACTGTTCTCTGAAAAGATCTTTTAGAAACCCCACGTGACTCTCCTCGTCAAACTGCTGTGAAAACCTCCTTTTGTAGAGTGCACTTTTCTGATACTATTTAGATTGCTGCATAATAACATATGTGTACAAATCCTATGTTTACAACACATTTAATATCAATATCATCTAATCTATTTCAATCACTACAGTATATCAATATGAGTCTGTTGTGATTACACACATCTGAGTTCCCCCCATCTGCGGTCTTGAATCAGCAGCCGCTGCGGTCTGACTGGATCCCACCAATTGACACAATCACAACACTAGTCAAAACAACCAGTTTACACATTTACACCATACAATCCCTAACGCATAAATCAGACATATTGCTTTACTAATCTCTGTTTGTAAAACAATCTATGCTTCACTAAATAATTTAGTGCAGTTTGATTGCCCACTTCAAACATTCATTTGACTACATGTAACTTTGCAAGATGGTTTTGGTGGGATTTCAAGGTATAGTTCATGCAAAAATGAACTTTTGGTGAATGAAATGAATGAAATTTTAGGTTAACTTTCACTTGTTCTAAACTAGAGTATTTTTCTTCTTTCTAAAGGACAAATACTGAAGAATGTTGGAAAATAGTAACCACTGACTTCCATAAAAGAAATACTATGGAAGTCAGTGGTTACTATTTTCCAACATTCTTTAGGATATGTCCTTTAGAAAGAAGAAAAATAGGTAACACTTTATTTTGATGGTCCATTTGAGTATTAGTAGACTGTCTGCTTAATATCTGTTGATACTGCTCCTTCAACAGACATTTAACTGACTATACGAAACTTTGCAAGTACATGTTAACTTACACTAACCCTAACCCTAACCCCAACCTAACAGTCTACTCATTTGACTATAGGTAACTTTGCAAAATGGTTGGGTGGGATTTCAAGGTATAGTTCACCGAAAAAAAAAAAAAAAAATGGTCACCTTTGACTTGTTCTATTTTTCGGTCCATTTGAGTATTAGTAGACTGTTTGCTTAATATCTGTTGATACTGCTTCTTCAACAGACAATTAACTTTGCAAGTACATGTCAACTTACCCTAACCCAAACTCCAACCCTAACAGTCTACTTATAATTTAATGAGAATAAGTTGGTCATGTAGATGCAATGTAACTTAAATTCAACAAACGAGCATCAAATTTAAATTGTGACCTTGTTTTTCCTACTGCTGATGTCAACTATTAGTTTACAACGTTCTTTAAAATTTGTGGAAACTGGTGTAACTAATGAAAATATCTCTAACTATCCCTTCAATGGGTGAAGAGTAAGATCACATGCCAGCTCAAGTAAATGTCTGCTTTGTGGACAATCAAACCACTCTACAAACACTCTATTGGTATTTTAGTGTATTTTACAGTGTTATAGTAAGTAATTGCGAAATAAAGTTTAAAATGAACCCACATAAATCATATATAAACAATATCTGAGCCATATTATAGTAGAGTACTTGAATTATTCTGTGATGGTAATTGTATATTTACCAAGGTAACACAACAGCCATAGAAATATAAGCCAATCACCCAATACTGTAGTTTTCTACAACTATAATAGGGTAATTTACTACAGATAATTTATTTTATTATTATTCATTTTTGGGTGAACTATCCTTTTAATATTACAGTATGCTATAATACTATAAAATATACAGTATAATACACATTACTATAGTATAGCTCAAAAACACTATACACTGTAAAACCCAACAGTCAACTTTATCAAGTGAAATGAGTGTAGTTAACTCAAAATTGACTGAAAGTTTTACTCATTTGAAAAGTTACTTCAACTTAAATGGAGTAAGTTCACAGTACTCATATAGATTAGTTTTTTTTTTTTTACTCAAATGGTTTGTAGCAATCAGTTTCCTTAAACAATTTGAGTTGCCTTAACTTATTGGGTTTTACAGTACTCAGTTGGTTTGAGTTCTCTTCATTTATTAGATTTTACTGTGCTCAGATTCATTCGTTTACTCAAATGGATTAAGTTCACAGTACTCATTAGGATTCATTTTTGAATTTAAATGGTTTGTTGCAATCAGTTTCCTCAAATGGTTTGAGTTACCTTAACTTTTTATGTTTTACAGTGTAGTATTTACTATAATATTTTGTATGTGTAATGCCTAGGTGGAACTCATAAATGTCACCATGTAGAAAAAGACTTAGATTTTATTATAAGGACTAATTATCACTCTTAACTACAGTAGTTGCTTATTAGCATACTATTAAGAAATGTGCTGTTTATTAGTACTTACAAAGTACATATTCAGCATGATCTTATTCTACATCCATAATACCTAAACTACTACCAAGCTAACTGGTAATAATAAGCAGCATTTTAGGAGTTTATTAAGGCAAAAGTCATAGTTAACAGATTATTTATAGCGAGAATTGAACCTTAAAATAAAGCGTGACCAAGTTTTCTCATCCATACCTGTTGTTTACTAGGAGCCGGCGATTCTTTAGGGATGAAATGCAGAGATATTGAAGCTGCCAGGCCAAGAGTGAGTAGCGTTACCCATATGATCAGTCCCCGAATCAGCGTTCTCTGATGGATCAAAGCACCACCAAAACCACCACCACCACCACCCCTGTCTCCAGTTTTATCACAGCAGTGTTCGGCAGACAGAGACATGATGCAGCAGTGAGAGAAGAGTGAGTGTAAGCACTGGTGAGTTCTCAGATGCTGGAATTGACTGTGTCGAATGAGCGTGGCCTCTACCTCTCGTCTTCTGGTTGGCCCGTAGACAAACCTCAGAATGTGTCAAGCTTCCTGTACGGTGGCTTTGTGTTTGCGCGAGTGAGTGTTTGTGTTCCTGTTTAGTTTCTCAGCAGATGTCCAGGAGGAGTGCTGTAGTGTACTTTCCCCTAAAGCATGGGTGAAGTGCAATGCGAAACAGCTTCGGGGACAGGGACAGGCCCTCCTACTCGCTGTCAACCGAGGGAAGCTGGTGTCATAGTCCCTTTAATAGACTGCTGGGAGTTTTTCTCACTACAAAACCCTCAACTTCTGTAGGCTACATGTGACGCACTATGTGAGACCTGTGCTGGGCTGTTGGTACAGGTGCTGGTTTTGATGTGAACAAGTTTTGACATGTTGTGGAGTATGCGATGTATACACTGTTATTCTGAGACATGTGCGAACACGTGTGAACAACAATAGGATGGTGATTCATCATATATGACTATGATATTTATCTATAGTTTTGACAATTATATTAATCTAGCCGTGACATTTACATCACACTGAACTTAACTAAACTGAACTTTAACTCTGAAAACTGGATTGAAGCAGTTTCGATTTACTAGAACGTCTATGCTAGGCTGCTTTGACACAATCTACATTGTAAAAGTGTTATAGAAATAAAGATGAATTGAATTTAATTGAATATATGACAGGTCAAAACAGAACCGTGTTAATGTTTTGTTTTAAATTAGTTCATTCATTTATTTTATTTGATTAAAGATTTTTGAATTGAAAGTTGCTGAAACTTAGGCTGCGTCTGAAATTGTCTACTACTCAGTATCCTGCATTTGAATTTAAATTTACTACACGACCGTTAGAAAAGTACGTTCTATACAATATGAATGTGAGAAGTGTGAATGGAACTCGCTACTTCCGCCATTTTTCATGATCATGTGATCTAGCTATGTCAGTTGAGTCGCTTCACTCCCATTCATGAATTCTCTCGGGGTGCATCATGGGATAGGGTAGCGTGCATCGCATGCCCACTTCTAAATGTCACCGGAAGTAGTAGGTCATCCGCATACTGTTTTTCGAATTCTATGAATTCAGACATACTACTCGACTCACATACTTTTTTTTAGCTAACTACATAGTGTGAAATTATGCAATTTCGTACACAGCCTTTTATTTTCCCATACTGATGTACTATTCCGTGAAACGGAATATTGAATAAAGGGCGGAGCTTTTTTTTACGCATCATTCCCTTGTAGCAAACTGGTTAGAGTGGCGTGGATAAGAATATTGTTCTTAGCAAACTGACATCAACAGAGAAGGACTACTGCTCGAAAGCTAGTAGTAAATGGTCAGATTTGATTGAAGATTACCAATACAATTTTTATTTATTTTTTGTGGATTAACTTGGAGGGAATAATTGTTCACCTAAAACAAATAAAAAGGTCTACTAACAAAATAAATTATTTGAACAGAGATTAGTAGTATTGTGAAATATTATCACTATTCTATTTGAATTTTTAAGTATCAATTGTCACTATTATTTAGTGGCCTGTTATCTGCTTATTAGTAAGATATTGGCTGTTTATTACATATAAAGAACATATTGTGTGTGATCTTATTTTACATTCCTAATCAAACGGCAAAAGAGACAAAAGTCATATGCTTGTTAAAAGTGCCCTATAAAGAAAAGCTGAGTATACCTATGCATAGTCAAATATTAAATGATCAGTATATGGAAATGGCCATACTGGGAGCCTCAAACACAATTGTTTCCTCATTCTCATGAAAATTCCTCAAGTGTGAAACCCCACTGGACAAAACGTTAATCAGAACACAAAACAGGCTGTTGTGTGACTTAAGTGCCAGGCCCTCATAACTTGCATGTACTTTAGGTCATCTGGTCCTGACTAACAGCCAAGATATCAGGAAAACACAGACTGATATGTGTTTTAGGCTGTGTTTGATAAGCCATTACTTTTCCTAGTGAGACAACAATGATCAGTTTCTTCTCTTCCCTATTTTTAAGCTTACATTTAACTTATTATGCATGTGGGACTTTTATTTTGAAAATGGGAAACATAGATTGATTACTATGTGAAACTAAACAATACAATGCAATACATATCAATCTGTCTCTTTTGCCAAGTTTAATTATAATTTAGCCTTTAACATATCTCAGGAGCAAAAAAGGTTAACAATACTCTGATGGGTTTATATTAGAGAGCTAACTCACTCTATGTAGGAAAAATAAGCCTCCACCCATTAAGTTAAAAAGATTTAACTAGCCATTTGCTTCGTCTGTTAAAATAGTTTTTTTTTTGTGTGACAAATTAGGTATTATTATATTGCCCGTGTTGAGCATACATCATGTTGCGGTTATGTCTGTGAAACCCAAGCAGATTGCATTAAAATTCACGACCGACCCAAATATGGACAACTATATATATATATATATATATATATATATATATATATATATATATATATATATATATATATATATATATATATATATATATATATATATATATATATATATATATATAAAAACAATGGTGGTGCAACGCAGTGGCGCAGTAGGTAATGCTGTCGCCTCACACAAGAAGGTCGCTGGTTCGAGCCTCGGCTGGGTCAGTTGGCATTTCTGTGTGGAGTTTGCATGTTCTTCCTGCGTTCGCGTTCGACCTACTGGTTCTAGCGGTATTTTATGGAGTAAGAATTAGCATATAAAACCATTTCTGGAGATTATTAGAATTTACAAAAACCATATAACCACTATGTATATATTAGAGAACAAGTTAATTAAATTAACCATTGCAGTATATGGCACCTTTTAATAGATTTAAAAAAAATTAATTATTAGCTATTTTAGCAGAATATCTCCAGTCTTTATTGTCACATGATCTTACAGGAATCACTCTAATATTCTGATTTGATGATCAAGAAATATATATATATAAAGAGTGGTGAAAGCAATTGTACTTTAAAACAAAATTTTTTAAAAATAGAATACTTTTGTAACATTATAAATTAAAAAGATTATTAAACTGTATTCACGACTAACCCAAATATGGTCAATTGTGGACCTTCTGATTTTAGGGATATTATATTATATTTTAATAAAAGAGAATAATACTACACAATCTTTCAGGAATCATTCTAATATGCTGATTTTATGGTCAAAATAATGTACTATATATATATATATATATATATATATATATATATATATATATATATATATATATATATATATATATATATATATATATATATATATATATATATATATATATATATATACAGGCAGTGCAGAATTGTTAGGCAAATGAGTATTTTGACCACATCATCCTCTTTATGCATGTTGTCTTACCCCAAGCTATATAGATATATATATATATATATATATATATATATATATATATATATATATATATATATATATATATATATATAAATATATATATATATATAGTTGTTAGTTTATAGTTTATTAGTTGTTATATATGTTAGTGGTTTAAAAAATGCTTTCAGGTCATTACTTTGTATAGTTTTATTTTACATTCTTAGGGGATACAAAACACAGAAAGGTCTTCAGAATTTCTCATTTATTCCTCTTGGTGTAAATTATTTTAATTCATGAATTCAGAATGCTTCTCTTTGTAATAATCTTTAATTCAGATTACCTCCTCTATGTGACTCAAATACTTCCTCAATTCCTATAGACCATTTCAGTGTGGTGATGTCTTTGCCCCATGAACATTTCCTGCTTGTTATCAAACTATTTCATAACTGTAACAAGAGGCAATTCAATCATAACTTAATGTTAAAACAGCTAGCATAACATTATTTATCAGTATGTGGACCTTTTTGTATTCTCATAAGCTATAGAAATTAAACATGTAAAACAGGAAATACGTTGGGACCATTGTTTTTGTTTACATCCCTCAAAATGGTCTATACATTCTAGTTGTTTAACGTCATGTCTGAAATCTATAAAATGTCTTGCTACTGCTGAAGTTATATCTTGTCGTTTGTATACATGATTTATGTATCAAGACTTCCCTATATTCATCTTTTAACACAGACATTTAAATATACCTTTCTCAAAAACACAAATTAAAGAAACAGTTCACTCAAAAATTTATTTACTGACACTCAAAGTGGTTCGAGATATTTTAAAGAATATTGGAAATTCTGAAGAATGTCGGAAAAAGGCTGCTGTTCATAATCCAATGTACTATTCATTATAGTATGGCTGTTTTCCCAAACATACTTTAGTATATAAATAACAGAAAAAAGTGAACGATCACTTTAATGCATTAGCCAGATTTATTCTTGACAGGAATTAAAATTCTCTCAAAAAACTATAAAAAAAACAATATATAAAAAAGAACATTAAAAACCCTCATTCTGTTACTCATCTGTGGATTTGACCCAGTTGTGATTTCCTCCTGTGTGACCCAGAATCAGCCTGATTGTAAAAATGAATGGCAAATGCTCAGTAAGAAAACACAATCTTAGTAATATCCGTATCCTTCCACCACCACCACCCCCCCCCCCCCCCACTTCCTTTTTATATAGTATTCTTTGAATTTGGAATAATTTCTTCAAATCATTCAGCAGCAAATTCCATAATAATGACCTAAAAAAATGATGTTTGTCTGTGTACGTGTTGACCTGTGTATGCTGAAAGCTCCGACTTGGTGGAAGTGTGAAAGCTTTGGGTAGAGCTCTTGCTATTTGTCATCAAGCAGATAAAGTGCCTCACAACACCTGCAGGAAAATAATAAACCAATAAACCACAAAAAGAGAAATGATGAAATATCAACACTTTCCAAAGCCACAACAGATTTCCCAGCGTTAGCTTTTTAAAGCCTTAGGCAAGACAATAAATCGGTGAAGAGGAGAACCAAAAGAGGAATCACGGTACACGGATGTGTTTGATTGAGAGGAACCAGAGCAGATGAAGTGGCACGACTGCACGATGAGGTCATTCATGACTGTTGGTCACTCAGGAAGTTTAGAGATCTGAGAAAAAAAAAAACAACAGCAACAACAGAGGTGTGTGGGGAAAGTTATAGGTTTGGTGAACATGTTTAAGATCTACAAATGACCTTTCTCTCTCCTACTCAGTTTCCATCTTTAACCAATTGACCATGACATTACAACTAATGATCTAGGCTGTACTTAGACTACTTAGAAAGGTTTCTTGTGGTATAAAATGGTGTGTTTTCAGAGGTGGTATATGTTTTCAATGAAATTAAGCCATGGGGGATTTTGGAGTTAAGGTGCTGTAAGATGTGAAAGAGTGACATTAATCCAGCTCAGGGAGGATTTAATGCTGTAATTTGAAGCGATAAAGACACCTAATCATTAATTCACAACTGGATTTGAATCTTTTTAAGAAGCAGATGACATTTCCATGTCAAAACATTCCTTTACACGTGTAAGTCACATTCAATTTTCGCTTTCACATAAATAACTGAAAAAAGTACCTTTTAAGGACTGTCTGTTCACTCTCCAGGTTTATTTTTACCGCCTCTGGGCAACTTTTTAATGACATATGAAATCAAGTACTGGATGGGCAAATTAAAGGGAACTAAAGGGACAGTTCACCCAAATCTGAAAGAAAAAAAAAAAAAAAAAACTTAATTTGTTCAAAAACTATTTGAGTTTCTTTTTTCTGTTCAACTCAAAATTAGGATATTTCGAATAATCAAACAACAAAAAAAAAAAAAGAAAGAAAGAAAGAAAGAAAAGTTCAAAACCACGTGAGGCTAAATGCTCAGGCTAATTTTATTTTTGCCTGAACCAACCCGTTTAAAGGCACATGTAAGTTTTACAATAACATACAATCTTGGAAATGTCAATACCGATCCTCGCTTTACCACTTCTCTTTTCCTCAAATCTTCTTGTGCTTATTGAGTCATCAATTTTTTTCTCATTTTTTTTCTTTCAAGAGTTCACACTTAGCTGATGATTAATTATAAAGCTTGTTTGGCATGCTGTCCCGGGAGAGAGCCCTGAGCTCATGAGATCCTCGAGCCCAGGGCTCCCTCCCGTTGCAAGGCGAGAGGGGAGATCGAGCTCAGGTAGATCTCGAGAACTCCCCCATCATAGTGTCTGAAGAGCAGATAGTAGTTCTCTTTAACGAGATAGGTACTAGATAGTGAGCAAGTCTATAGTGTTGATTAATCAATAACTTAGGTTGCATGTTTTTAATCGGTGGGAGGAAACCGGAGACCCGGGGAAAACCCACGTGAGCACGGGGAGGACATGCAAACTCCGCACAGAAAATACCCGCTGGTTTGGTAAAGCCTAGAACCATTGACATTCTTGCTGTGAGGCAACAGCGCTAAGCGCTGGGCCACCATGTCACCCATCTAAAAAAGAGGAGGAGTAGGGGTGGAAGGGGGGATTCTTCAAAGCGAAGACAGTGGTGATATGAAACCCGGGGTATTTATAGTAGCTTAGGGATCATCTAATTGGTGCATGGTGATTTGGATAACGTGGGTCCAGCCGCTAGCAATCATAAGCACGTGATCCTCTCGAAATTAGTTTATAAATAAACTTCACTTTCGGCAACAGAACTCACAGCAAGCAATAATTAAGTTTATGTTAATTTATTTTAAAATGCCTTTGAAAACAGCTACAAGACTGGCTAAAGTGCTGTACATAGAAACTGCATACAGAACAATAATAATTAAAGCTGCAAGCAGCAATGAAAGGGACCTCGCACCCAGGCTCACCGCCTCCCGGTGACCTTAGGATGACAGAGAACAGTGGACAATAGTAATTAAAAATTCAATAAAAAAAAAAATCACAGATTTATGCCGAACTTCCTTCTGTCAGCTGGACTGTGACTTAATATTGGCATGTAGATGTCTTCAGGAGAAGAATCTCATCAAACCTGTGAATCTTCAGCCAGATCGGACATTATGTGGCTGAGTTAAGCCTCATTCACACTACAAGCGACTCGCAGTGGCAAAGCGACAAGCAACCGCTCATTTCAACGGAGATCGACCGACTTCCACCAACCCAAACCTGTGAATCGGCCAACAATAGCCAATTTTGGTGTTGATCTGATAATATCCTTAGGAGGAGTTCATTAAAATAAAACAACTGGAAATGGCAAAACTCAAAAAAATGTGATTCATTCTAGAGAACAAGAAGAAACGGAGCAATTCCAATAGGGCCTACGCACCACCAGTGCTCGGCCCATAATTAACAAATAGAAATTAAAAAGAGGACTAGCAGATAAATGTTATAGACTATAAAACACAGTATTTAGATATAAGTAGGCCCGACTGATCAGTTCAGAATTTGATAATGAACAAGTGACTCATAAAATGTGACATCTACTATGTCCACATTTTATCAGGATCAGGGGTTGTGTTTATATGGTTTCTACAGAAGCAAAACTGTTCTGGGTAACCAATATGACACCACTGATGTGACTGTTAAATTGATTGAGAAAATGCATTGATTTCAATTGCTGGAAACCTTTTGGATAATATAAGTACACAAATGTTATAGTGTTTTTGGGCACTTTTTTATGCAAAATCTTACAACCTGAATTCCAAGTCAAGATACATAAATAAATGATCTTAAATATGAACACAACACTGGATGTAACTGCTGTTTTTTTGTTATGTATGTACCATACTAACATATTGGAGCAGTAATCTAACTATATTAACTACTAACTATATATACTGTATATAAAAGGTGACGCAGTGGCGCAGTAGGTAGTGCTGTTGCCTTACACCAAGGCCTTGGCTGGGTCAGTTGGCGTTTCTGTGTGAAGTTTGCATGTTCTCCCTGTATTCACGTAGGTTTCCTCCGGGTGCTCCGGTTTCCCCCACAGTCCAAAGACATGCGGTACAGGTGAATTGGGTAAGCTAAATTGTCCATAGTGTTTGAGTGTGAATGAGTGTGTATGGATGTTTCCCAGAGATGGGTTGCGACTGGAAGGGCATCCGCTGCGTAAAACATGTGCTGGATAAGTTTGCGGTTCATTCCGCTGTGGCGACCCTAGAATAAAAAAGGGACTAAGCCGAAAAGAAATGAATGAATGAATGAATGAATATATATAAAATACAAATACTTAACTATACGCTATAACCTTTGACAGAATAAACAAGTACTTTTACATAAGACAGAACAATATGGTGCAAGATATAGTGCAAAGGGAGTATTTAAAGTAGAAAAAACAAGTAGTGCAACGTGATTTGTAATACATTCACAAGTAAACTTTGTTTTCCTTATTGAGCCCTTCTAAGATGGAGTTTAAGTAAATTCTCTGGTTCATATAGCGAAAAGAGTGTTTCTACGGGTGCTTTGTCGGGCCCACTCACCTGTGTGAAGCACACTCAGAATGCACAATGCTTTTTAGAGATATGGACTGATAAAGAAAGTGTCTGGTGCAAATGAGGAAACTGGTGCAAATGTCTGGGAATAAGTCAGAGAGATGAAAGAGTGTGTTGTCAGGTGGTTTCCTTGTTGATTATCTTTAATTTTTATTTAAATGACAAAAGTACGGATCTTTTTCAGTGAGATCTTTTTCAGTGAGAAAATGAATTGTGTTCTGAAAATATAAACTAATTGATTTAAAAAAAAATGCAATAAACATAAACAATAAAACAATAAAAAAGAAAAGCTGAGAAAAAAAAAATGAAAAGGCCATAAATATCCAAATGAAATAATTTTTAAGCATGGTTTAGTGTGTTCGGGTTGCCACTAAATAGCAAAAAATGCTTTCCAGACTCATATATAAATACCATATGGGGCCCTGTATTATTTTCATCTTTTCAGTGAGAAAACATATTGTATTCTGAAAATATAAACAAATTTGTTTGCAATAAACTTCAAAAAATAAGCAGACAGTGGCAAAACAAAAGTGAAAAGGTCATAGAATATCCAAATTAAAACCGGGGTTAGGGTTAAGGGTATTCGGGTTGTCACAAAAATCAAAAACTGCTTTCCAAACTCATATATAAATACCACATGGGGCCCTATACACAAAAACAGTCATACTCAAAGTGTCATACTAAAGTTAAAGTTACTAGTAACCCTCGTCCCCTGAGGGGGGGGGTAACTTAAATTCTATGTGGAAAACTTCCACTATGGGGATTGTGCCAGAGTCCAATCATCTGAAAGAGTATTAAAATGGGTTAATGAAATGCCAATGAGTTGGCAGCATCAGCGTGCACAGCTGGCGTCAATTACAATCAGTGTTGTATAAAGACACCGCTCGTGCCACACCGAGGCTGTGTCCGAAACCGCATACTTCCATACTATACAGTACGCTAAAATCAGTATGCGAGCCGAGTAGTATGACCGAATTCATAGAATTCGAAAATCAATATGCGAAAAGTACCCGGATGACTTACTACTTCCGGCGAGATTCTGAAGTGCGCATGCACGCTGCAATAACCCATGATGCCCCGCGAGAGAATTCATGAATAAAAGTGAAGCGACGTAACTGACGCAGGTAGGTCACATGACCATTACAAAATGGCGGATAGTTTTCTATGGAAAACGCCACAACGATCAAACATTAATACGTCGCTGGTAACAAGTTATGCCAGGCTGCAGCGCGAGCGCACCAGCATCACCAGAGGCATAGCCTTCCAACGTGCCCCCTGGCCCTAACTTACCTTACTTACCTGAGAAGTTTCACTGGTTTAGATATATTTTTCAAGGAGTCATAAAAAGCACCTAGTTAATTCTAGATTTAAGATACAACAGTACGTTGGGGAAGCGTGCAGTCCCAATAGGGAGGACGCTGCGGAGGCCACCTACTGCCCAGTAGGGGAGACCTGGTGGCAAGAAGGCATATGGACTAGCCCTGAGAAGGGGGAGTACGCATGTGAAAAGATGGTTAGTGGGGAGGGAAGACACAAGCCTGCCTAAGAGGGGATCGCACATAGCAGGCACCTATACCCAGAACGCAGGCTCATATCAGCTGGAAGGACTCGGGGTGGAGTCTCCATTCTCCTGGACATAGAAGCTGCCATGAGAGCGCATCTGCAGCACGGTTGAGCTTGCCCGGAATGTGAAAGGCATGCAGTGATTTCAGCCGCGTATGACTTCAGAGGAGAAGACGGCGAGCGAGCTGAGACATGGGGCGGGAGCGTATACCCCCCATGCGGTTTATTTACGCTACTGTCGCCATGCTGTCCGTCCTGACCAGCACGCGTTTCCAGCTGAGGGCGCGGCAACACAGCGCAGTGACAGTCAGTAGGCCCGCTTGCCATGCGCATCTGGGGAATCCATCGTGAAGCCTGTGCTGAAGCGGTCTCATATGGAGCAATCAGAGCAGTGTGACAGGGGCTGCGAATGCCATATGCCCCTGGAGCCTCTGAAAGGTTTTCAGGGGGACCACTGTTTTCCTGTCAAACTCTCTCTGACCGAGTCCAGCTCCAACCTGAGAAATGAGATGCTCTGCACAGGGGTGAACTTGCTCTTCTCTCGGTTGACTTGAAGCCCCAATAGGCCGAGGTGCTGAAGCACCTTGTCTCTGTGCATAATCAATTGATCCCGTGAGTGAGCTAAAATCAGCCAGTCGTCGAGATAATTGAGTTTGCAGATGCCCGCAAGCCAAAGGGGTGCTAGGTCACCCTCTGCGAGCTTGGTGAAATCCCGCGGAGACAGAGAGAGCCCAAAGGGGAGGACTTTGTACTGCCAGGCTCGACCTTTCAAACGCAAACCGCAGAAACTGATGGCGTGGAAGTAAGGAGACATTAAAGTGTGCGTCCTTCGCGAGGATGCGCTTCTGCGTAGGCATTCTGAACGGCAGCCCATGAAGACAGTGGTTCAAAATGCGTAGATCTAGGATTGGTCGTAGCCCACCGCTCTTTTGAAGTATGGGCTGTAAAACCAGCTCTTCATCTCTGATCGCGTGTATGAGCCATTGCGATGGGCTGGCCAGCGCTAACGTGGCAGGCAGAGCCCTCGCAAGTGGCATCATCAGCACAATTGTTGACGTACCAGCGTTGGGGCAGCGCGGAGTGAGAGGGCTCAACCAGGGATCGCTGGGGTCCCGCGGAAGAGTAGGAGGAGAAAGGTTCACTCACACCCAAGCTTCGGAGGGGGGGCTGGGAGTGTGAGAGAAGGGAGATCGTCCTCCCACACTCCGAGAACCACTGGCAAAGTGCACCGATCCTGCGAGCTGGAAGACATAGCGTCCCAGACTGGCAGTGTTCGGGCTGTCACATCCGGGGAAAGGGTAAAAATGCTCTTTCTTTGAGAATTTGGTGGTGTTGAAAAAACGGCATTGGCTGGTGTAGAGCCCGGCCCTCTGGCGGGGAAAGAGCAAGTTCCCTCTTCTCCGTTTACCGGACTTAGCGGCGCCCTGGGCCGGGGGCGCTGGTTGCCTGCGGGGTGCTCGGCGCTGCCGCTTGGCTGGAAGCGCAGGCGGGGGCGGCGGTGCAGGTCTTGAGGGTCTAATCAGAATTCAGGTGACAGGGATCAGTGTGTTTGTCAAGAACATGGGGAGAACATGGCCTGGCTGTGACAGGAACATGAACTTTACTTAATTTTCCAATGATTTTTGGCACAACTGAAAAGTTCTGGCTTTTAACTTAAGTCTTAAGACTTGTTCTGTGGTCCAGGGTCATATTTTAAACTTAAAATAGTTCTGATATTAACTATCTTATGAGTTTTTTTTTTTATTTAATTAAATTTTTTATGGGCAAATTGTGTTTTTTAAAATGTACGTTTCAGGCTGTGCCACACCAACCTGATGGTCAGCGGTTAGCCAATGTTGGGTTGTCAGTATGTGTCAAGTGAGGTGGTGTGGAGTGAGGCCGGTGGCACTAGTGTTAATGAGTGTTTAACCCTTGATCAAATCTCAAAACCTGCTTAGTTTTGGAGATACGTGCAAAAAAGACTAAAGTGATGACAAGTAATAACAAACTTATCTCAACCGAGATCAAAGTCAGAGGACAAGAACTGGAAACAGTGAGAATAATGTATGTATGATACAGAAGAAAGTAATTAGAATTATAGAAAATGTGAGCTTACAAATTCTTTATTTTTAAAGCTGAAGATAATTAAGTTCACTGATTTGGTTCAATTTAAAAAGTTTAAGATTTTGAAAATAAGGACAACTTTAAAAAGTATGTCCATGTCTATACTGTATATAGGGTGAAATTCTAAAATGGTCTGGAAAAGATGTTTAAATAGTTTGCAGATATTCATTCAGTTCAAGTTTATTTGTATACCTCTATTTGTAATAATTATTGTTTCAACACAGCTTTTCAAAAGGTGCACATTATTGCATTACAATCAACTTAAGTACAATCAAATATAAGTTATTTTATGCAGACATAGTTAACCTGCAATTGTATAGCATATAGGTGATGTCTATGTGTACGTTTAATGAATATTTGTATTTAATGTGTATTTGTGCATTAAGTGTATGTGTTTTCTTGGAAGTCCTTGATGGTTGGTATCATCTCGTCATCTCTTTGTATGTGTTTTCCTGGAAGTCCTTGATGGTTGGTATCATCTCATCATCTCTTTGTATGTGTTGTCCTGGAAGTCCTCGTTGGTTGGCGTCGTCTCTTCACAGGTCTTGGATTCAGTGGTGTAGTCCTAAAAAAAAAAGGTGGTGTACTATTACACCCGACCCAAATTTAAAATGAAAGTAGGCAAAGAAACGACGAAAGTCAATGTTTCTTTGATTCATTAGCTATATATATATTTTTTTTTTATTTATTTATTTTTTTATTTATTTTTTTTCACATTAGTTACCTGTAACTATTAACTTCCACAAAAGGAAAAACAAATACTATGTCAATGTAAGTCAATGGTTACAGGTTTCCAGCTTTCTTTAAAATATCTTCTTTTGTGTTCAACAGAAGGAAAAAAAGACAAACCAGTTTGGAACAAGTAAAGGTTGAGTAAATGATGACAATTTTCATTTTTTGTGTAAACTATCCATTTAAATAGAAAGAATTCAAACAAATTGGTTCGTTTTAAAGGGAGATGCTAATAGTCTAATCCTATTTAATGATTTTTGTTTAGCTAATAGTGCTCCCCCCCAGCAGACTCTGAGATTGGCTGAATTTATACAATATGTAGCTCATTTAATCATTTTAATAATAAAAATTAATATTAAAAGTCAATCAAGATAGTTACAACAATTTAGTTGACATGGAAAGACAGCTTTTTAACTTACTTTCTTTACTGGCTTATTACTTTACATTTAATAGGTTCCTTTAAACATCAATCAGCCATTATTTTTGATTGTCACATTCGTGCATGCTTGTTTTAAACCAAACTATTAGGAGTCTGTCTTCTGTTGTCGCTATTGTATACTAGTAGTTACCCTTTTCAATCGCATATTGTTACACGATTTATGAGTAGTTTTTTCCTCAATGTTTTTAGTGTTTTATATATAGAGTCGTTCCCTGTAGCGGTAGGTACGATTAAGACATGTGAAATATTGAACAGATGTAGTTTGCTGATTAAATGAAAAACGAGCTAAAAACAAAGTGGCGGAAGTCTGCCATCGTTTTCATATCAAAATTAAAGGGGACAGAGGCGATCATTTAGTAGTGTACTGTTCATGAGCTAATCGCAAAACCTTTAAGGGTGCTGAATAGAAATATAGGAAGGCTAAAGCGACACCCATGCTGTTTCATAAATTTACCTGAACTGACTTGTCGTGGTCTTCGAAAAACTCTCACGAAATTTTCTCACAGCTTCTGCGGTCATCAGGGGCGGGAAATAGCGCAAGTTAAACAAAAATGCACCAATTGCAACAAATTAAGATGCGAGTTAAAAAAAACCTTTGTTATACAGTTAAAGGGGACACAAATACAGTACACATAAATTAGGGAAGTTTAATCAGAAAAACAAGTGAGTATACGCAATTATGGTAACACTTTATTTTGATGGTCCATTTGAGCATTAGTAGACTGTCTACTTAATATCTGTTGACACTGACATTTAACAGTCCTTCAACAGACATTTAACTGACTATAAGAAACTTTGCAAGTACATGTCAACTTACACTAACCCTAACCCCAATCCCAACCCTAACCCCAACCTAACAGTCTACTTATAATCTAATGGTAATTAGTTGCAATGTAACTTAAATTCAACAAACGGACCATCAAAATAAAGTGTGACCGCAATTATTGATCCTCAGAAGTGGTAATACCCAAACAGCTCATGGAAAAAATAATACGTGCGTATAGCAAGGACTACACCAATGCTTGGATCCCATCAACGGCACTGCACAGTATGGGTATCCCCAGGCGGAAATAGAGACAAAGAAAAAAATTAGCCTAGCCGCTGTTCATTGAATAAGAGATATTAAATGTCAAGTGCTTTAAATGAAAAAAGGAGTTACATAAACAAACATAGACACAAACAGTTTAAAAAACAGCTTAAAATCTATATAATCTATAAATATAATTTAGAATACTTTAAAAATAATTCAATTAGGTCTTTAAATAAAAGCATCAGGTGAAAGAATGATAATCCAACACTTGCAAAATCATCTGAAGTTTTGGATATGGCAGTTCACCCAGCCTGATCTCATGAGGAAACACGTAAATATTTTACATTTATCAGTTTTAGTGGCTAATTTGTACAAATTCATACAAGTTCGATAATGTGAAAATTTACTATTTTAAAAAGGAAGCGTAACCGCCTTAACCCAATCGTCACTGGGGGTTAAGCAAATCATACTAAGTTGTACAAATGAGATCATACATATTCATACGTATTAGTAGGGCCAGATGGAATCTGCGGATGTTTTTTGCTATTTCTGCTGAGAATTTTGGTAAAAATCTGTGCATTTCTGCGGAATTATTTTGGGAATATTATAACTAAAACCTTAATATGTGAAATAAAAAATAATACCTTTTTAACTTTTATTTAATGTTTAAAATGCAAATCCAATTAGATTCACTTTATTTGGTAAACAAAGCAAGTCTCTTATATAATATATCTACTAAAAGACAGAAAATATTACTTTACAAACTCCATTGTACATAAAATGAACATTTTCATATTAGTCAACAATACTACTGTAATTAATTTAAAAACTGAATAAATTTAGATTTACACACATTTACTCAAGTAAATAAACAGAATTAATGAGGGGATAAAATTCTGGGGAAATCTGCGGAATTCAGCCCGCGCAGATTCCGTGTGGGCCTACGTATTAGCCACTAAATCAAAAAAGTTACGAATTGCCGTGAGATAGCATGACAGCGCTGTTGGATTGTATTTGATGTTCAGTTTAGGACATGAATGACATCAGAATAAACATCAATATTTAGCCCAAAAATAAAAGTGAAAGTGATTGAATCAAATAAAGAGGTCACAGACTAAAACCACGGAATGCACAAAAGCCAACTCTGACAGCTGCATCTGGGCCAAAAAGCAAGTTTAATGTCTGATATTTACTTATACTGTCTAGTATAGTATATAATTCATTCATTTTCTTTTCGGCTTAGACCCTTTATTAATGTTTTACGCAGCAGATGCTCTTCCAGCAGTAACCCAACACTGGGAAACACCCATACACTCTTGCGATCACACACACACTACGGCCAATTTAGTTTATTCAATTAATCTATAGCGCATGTCTTTAGACTGTGGGGGAAACCAGAGCACCCGGAGGAAACCCATGCGAACACGGGGAGAACATGCAAACTCCACATAAAAATGCCAACTAACCCAGCCGAGGCTCGAACCAGTGACCATCTTGCTGTGAGGCAACATTGCTACACACTGCACCACTGCGCTGCCGTGTTACGTCACACTAAATATAATTTATTTTATACATGAGTCGACGACCCTGCCTTCTTCCTCAACCACACAACATGAACTTGTTATACAAAAATAAAAAAAATAAAGTCATACATTTAACAGAATCAGCAATTCTGCACTGTTTACTTTTCATGTAACACCAAAAAGATGTAATCTATCTAAAAATCAGGATTTTTTTAATTATTTAACTGGCTTATTTATGCTCAAACATGATCGTATTTAGCAAACGGTAGCCTTTGTCATCATGTTTAATTCAGAAAATTATAATTTAGCTGTTTTTGATTCTATTTTTATGCATTAACATTTGGGAGACTGATCAAATGGATGCATAAACAGGTGCCAAAAATGCTAAATGGTCATCTGGGTCATGAAGAGCAAAGAGTCTGCACCAAAACTGTTTTGTAGATGTCACATCTTAAAAATGTTAGAATAACGTTATACTCACTTATTTTATTTACATTATATGTGTGCTGAAAATTTCATCAAGACACTTGTCTACATTTCGTCATTCTGATCCTAAAACAAATGGCTGTTTGTCTCCACCTACAGGTCCTAAACAGTTTCTACACCTTATGCTATTGTACATGTGTAGAAACAGAATCAGAATGAGTGAATTCTTATTTTTGTAGTTGGCAGGAGCTCAGGGTACATACATACATATTAACAAGAGGAGAAAGGAATTTTAAATGAGTTTTAAAAATAGTAAACAATAAAATTATAAATATCATATGTAGACTGCTCAGCATAAATGAGTACACCCAGCGTGGAATTACAGGGGAGTTTGGTGGGATTGACCCCCCCTACACAGCAAAATATGGGGACCCAAAACAACTTTAAGATAACACTTAATTTCAACACTTTGAAAGTGTCTCCTGGGGTCCACACCAAACAGAGTTAGATCAACACTTTCAAAAGGGTTGGCCCATTGACACTGACAATGGGGTAATTTCGACAAATAAAAAAATGCAACTATATTTAACACCTCCCGGTGTAAAATAAATTTTATGTTGGTGTTCGGTGTAATTTTTTTACTTCAATATACAGTTATTTTATTCATTTGTGACTTTTATTTGTTGTCAGTCTTTCTTTCTTTGTCAATATATCGTAGTCGTGAATACTGTTTAATAATCAATTTAAATTATGTAATAAATAAATAAAAAAGCTCCATTAAATCCCACCCTCTCATGGTAGGTACGCACAGTGCGTACAGCCGTACGGCTGCAGGCGCCACTGGTGTTGAACATGTAAATGTGTTAATGCACTATGTATGCGTGAGTATATAGAAAACATTCCTGAAAAGAAGTCAGTAGGAATGCAGTTAGATACACAAACGACCACAAATGAAGCGCCAAAGAATAAAACTGTCATGCCATTCTAAAATAATTAACCTAAAAATATATTTATAACCATATTTCCTTAGAGGAAGTCAGCAAACATTGAGGTAGTTTGACTCACCGGTAACTATTCTGAAACTCCGTTGGAAAATGTCGTCTGCAAAATTCTTCAGTGACTGAGGCTGCATGAATTCCCGGATGTTGGAAATAACACCACCAAGTGTTGGTTACACAATACCCTGATTTTGCACTGATCAGCTTCTAACTCTGATTATATTCAATTATCAAAATCTAACTCTATAAAGTCAATACTTTTACTCTGAAATGCTTCAACAATTTAATTGAATTTAATTTGCTGTGTAATTAAGGGTTGATCCCCCCTTAAAGACGCCAAAACAAGATGTAAGACGGGTTCCTTTGAATCTGAGAAAAAGTACACTCTGATCTGTATTTTAAATAATAATGTTAATAATTGAAATAATAGATATCCATTTGACCACCCCTATGGTTCATCCCATTGTGAATGCATAATCGCGCCAATCAGTCTATGTGAGAAAAAAAGTCATTCAGCAGTCTGAAACTGGCAGATTTAGAGCACCGCAAGACTGATTTCTCATAAAAAAAGGTGTTTGTTTTCACATAAAGCCTATAACTAAAGTCAAATCAGATGCATAGCTGAAAAATAGCTAAGCTGAAAAAGTAAGCCAAAAATAGCTAATCAGGTCAGAATACACTAAATAGCCTATCACTGAAAACTTAAATATACCTATTAACAAATCAGATGTCATTTAAATAAAACATAAATTTTATTTACTGAAGCATGTATCGCACAAACGAACATTACCGAAAAAGTCCCCCCCCCCTCGATTGTCAATGTATAATTCGCACACTGAGTACACCCCATTATGAAAATGAATATTTTGATCCATTCCTCAGTGAATATAGACAAAATATTTTTTCTGCATTTGAACAAAACAGACTTATTAAACAGATATGTTTATTAAAATAATATTTTAGTCACCAAACATTAGAAATGGAAAGGTAATAGATTTAAATGTATGCAAAATATTGCAAAAAATAATCGCAAACTACAAAATTTCTTCTACATTTTATATATTTTTTCGTTTCTCTTGATTTTTGCTCTTTTTTATTTAATATTTTCCCCTAACATATTAATTTGGGATACACTTTTTTGGACTTATCATAAGTTATTTTGTTAGATTAGCTCTAGATGTGGCTTCAGTACTGACTAATTTAATGTATATGCACAAATATAATATTGTAAAGCATACCAAAAATATTCATTTAAATCAGAGATTTGTGATGGGTGTACTCATATATGCTGAGCACTGTACATACAGTACAGTACATACAGTACATACATAATTGTTACTAATAATTTAAATGTGTTGAACTTAAACAAACAAATTAAAATCTGTAATGTTCAACTTAATTTGTTTGTTTAAATTCAGCCCAAATAAATTGTGTACAACCGCTGAAGTAAATGTAGTAAATCCAAGGAATCATCTTTGAATCATTGTTTTCAGTGTAGATGATTTATGTGCAATATGTGCATTGTTCACTTCTAACTGTACAAATAAGACAAAAAGGTAACACTTTATTTTGATGGTCCATTTGAGTATTAGTACTGTCTGCTTAATATCTGATACTGCTCCTTCAACAGACATTTAACTGACTATGAGAAACTTTGCAAGTACATGTCAACTTACACTAACCCTAACCCCAATCCTAACCCCAACCTAACAGTCTACTTATAATCTAATAATAATTAGTTGGTATGTAGATGCAATGTAATTTAAATTCAACAAATGGATCATCAAAAGAAAGTGTGACCAAAAAAAAAAAAAAAATGTATTTATAAATAAGTGGCTTTATTGTTTACAAAAACGATAACGATACATATTACAGGTGTAGTATGTGGGTTCAAGCAAATAGACCACTGAAATGGAAATTAATGTTTTAAATGAACTCCACAAAACATTATTTGATCTATACAACAAATGCTGTCCATTCCGTGTTAGAAAATTACATTCACCGAATTTTCAGATCCATTAATATATTAACCCTCTGGTGTCTGAGGTGATTTGGGGGCCCCTAAGATGTTTTGACATGCCCTGACATTTGTGCTTATTTCAGCTATTTATTACATAGTATTGGCCAACATGTTTTTTTTTTTTTTTTAATTCAGCACAAACTGCTACAATAATATGTGAGAAATATTGAAGTACATGCTTGCATTTCATTCATTCATTCATTTTCTTGTCGGCTTTGTCCCTTGCGGGGTCGCCACAGCGGAATGAACCGCCAACTTATCCAGCACGATTTTACGCAGCGGATGCCCTTCCAGCCGCAACCCATCTCTGGGAACTTCCACACACACATTCACACTCATACACTATGGACAATTTAGCTTACCCAATTCACCTGTACTGCATGTCTTTGGACTGTGGGGGAAACCGGAGCACCCGGAGGAAACCCACGCGAACCCAGGGAGAACATGCAAACTCCACACAGAAACGCCAACTGACCCAGCCCAGCCGAGGTTCGAACCTGCGACCCAATGCTTGCATTTTTTAGAAAAAAATATTATGCGTGGTTTTGGAGAAAAAAAATGTATCTGAAATGTATCTGAAATAAGGTCCAAAAAAAAAACACACTGAATGGGCCTGAACAAGACTTTTGAGTTACCTGTCTTGTAGGCTAGAATATTTACTTCACAATTATTTAAAAATTATTTTGTTCTCTCATTCGAAGAAAACATTACAATGATTTACATTTTGTAAAGTTTGTTTTGGGTCATCTCAGCTGTATGCGTGTGAGTGACTGTCATGAATAATTCACATCTGGAGAGACACAAGACACTCCCCTATTGGCTAATGTTCACCCATCAAGGGCATTGTAAAGCAATGTCCAGCTGCAAAAGCTAGCCCAAACTAAATGCTTGTTGTATTACTTGCTGTATTAAAACCATGTAAACACTATAGGTAAGCAAGGTATGTGCACTTATACAGCATGCACAAAAAATATATTTGAAATGGTATAAAAAGTGTACGCAAAGACACTTTGTCTATACAGTTTGTAGTCCCAAAAATAAATAAATAAATAAATAAATAAATAAATAAATAAATAAATAAATAAATAAATAAATAAATAAATAAATGGTGCATAACACACTGTCTAGAGGACTTAAAGGATAGTTTACCCACAAAGGAAAATTCTGTCATCAATTAGGGCGTACTCGCATTAGGTACAGTTGCCTTGAACCGTACCAAAGCGTGATTGTCCCCCATCCCCTCTCCCCCTCGGCCTGCACTCACATTGCATTTTTTACCAACCGGACCTGAGCATGCTTACATCATCAATGATGCGACTGTTCAGTTTAACAGGAAGAGAAGCGCTCTCGCTCAGCACAGTGGAGATTGCTTTATTGTTTTGTATTATTTTTAGTCGTTTGGAATGCAGTGACAATCAGTCAAATACTTTACCGAACAGATCCACCACTTTTGACGCTCATAAATTCTTCCTCATGCTGCAGGTATTAGGAGGTTTGTTGAAGGTGCAGCTGTCGTGCACCGAGGGGTTTGCGTCTTTAATAAACTATGACAGTTTGCGTTGATTAAAAATTAAGAATGATTAATAAATCCATATGAAACAGTCCCTTAAAAGCAACGTCGCGTCTTCAGTTTGCACTCACACAGCAAAAAGCCCAACTGAACCGTGCTCTGGCACACCTCTTCCAACCACGCCAGGTCCGGCCAACTGAACCGCGCCTGAGCCCAATTCAGAGCACTCACACTTCTCAAACGAAGCAGGAAACGTGCCTGGGTACAGTTCGGATAGCTTAGTGTGAGTGCTCCCTTATTCACCCTACACTTGTTCCAAACTTTTTAGTTTCTTTCTTCTGTTGAGCACAAAATAAGACATTTTGAAGACAGCTGGAAACCTGTGACCATTAACTTATTTGTTTTTTTTCCTACTATGGAAGTCAAGAACAACCACAAAGAAACGCATACACACACACACAACACTTGGCACTGTCCCAGACAAATCCCATACAATGAGCCAATGAGCAAAACAACAATGACAACATAGTTTAGCGGGTGACAACAGAAAATAGAATAAATAAAAATCAATAAATAAGTAAAATAAGTAAATGAAGTCTCTGAAGAATCCACAGAGGTTGAGGGGCTGGTTTGTTCATCCAGAAAGTCAAAAAATAAACCCCAAACACTAAAAAATAATTCAATAAAATGAGTCCTCAGAAATCTCAGTCTTTCTATCTGTATCACCGAAATCATGTCCGCAATCCACATTTGAAATGAAGGGGGTGAAGATGACTTCCAATGCAGGAGCACAAGCCACAATCATACCTAAAGACAAAGACTGCTGGAGTCCATCTGGAAAATGAGAAATGTGAATATCCGAAAATAGCAAGTTCTGCATCAGGTGGTAAAGATTTACTATAAGCTTTAGAATACCAATGAAATATGCTTGACCAAAATGTATATAACAAAGGACAAAACCATTCAGCTTACTTCTAAACATCTTCTTTTGTGCTCAGCAGAAGAAAGAAACAAACTCATAACGGTTTGGAACAACTTGAGGGTGAGTAAATAGTGAATACATTTTCAGTTACATTTTTGGGTGAACTGTCCCTTCAGGAGCACAGACAGACTCTCTGAGGTGGGATGGAAAGGAAAATGTCATTGTCAAAACACTCACCAGATGGCAACATTTCCCAATTCTCCAAAGATCCCCAGACTTGCAAATATAACTGAAAACATGGAGGTCTTTATGAAACCTTTACAAGGACCAAGATTATGCAATGTGACATTTACAAAGAAATGAATTACAGTAAATATCAGCCTGTTGTAATCTGTGCTGTGAGCAAATTAAAAAAGGCGTGAACAACACGTCTACAAATATACTCTATTCAATAAAAAAAGAAGAAAAGAAGAAATATCAGCTGATCAGTGCCTTAAAATTAGCTGGAGCTGAAAGGCAAGAAGAGGCAACATTTGCTGTTCTCATGAGAAAGGATAGAGAGAGAAAAGAAGACAAGCTTTGCTGCAGGGGATTTAAATTGATTGAACAGATTTGCAGTGTTGACCGACAGAAAGCTTTCAATAAAATCTGTTAGCTTTAAAAGTGATTTTAGTCAGATACATCGCTACACTATTGACAAAAGACAATTCTTTCTTTCTTTCTTTCTTTCTTTCTTTCTTTCTTTCTTTCTTTCTTTCTTTCTTTCTTTCTTTCTTTCTTTCTTTCTTTCTTTCTTTCTTTCTTTCTGCTGAGTGCTTTTTAAAAAATGACTTTTGGCTGTTCATTTACAGTACATAGCTGTTACATTTTGCGGGCCTGAAAATTCTTTTTTTTTTGTTTGTTTGTTTTTTTTGCTTAAAGTGCAAGTTAAAAAAAAAAGCCGTTTCAAAGTACAAGTTTCTGAAAACTATACTGTTATCAAATCACTGTAATCTAACATGACTTGACTTTGTAAAATGGGTGACATACGTCTGCAAGATGTATTTTAAAGATCTATTTGTTTGGAAAACATCTGCTGTATTCAAATTTCTAATAAACATATATAAATGGTCTGCTGAGTGAACACTCTAAATGAATTTTTTTTAAGACACATTGTAGATGTTCATTTAACTTCATACGTCTCCCAGATGTAAACACAAACATCAAATAGAAGTCTTCGCAATGTATATGTGTTTATAGGACCAAATGTACCCTGCTGTGTAGTGTTTAATGCCTTTAATGAACAAATTATTTATTTATTTAATTATTTAGAGGTGGCACGGTGGCGCAGTGAGTAGCGCTGTCACCTCACAACAAGAAGGTTGCTGGTTCGAGCCTAGGCTGGGTCAGTTGACATTTCTGTGTGGAGTTTGCATGTTCTCTCTGTGTTCGCGTGTTTCCTCCGGGTGCTCCGGTTTCCCCACAAGTTCAAAGACATGCACTATAGGTGAATTGGGTAGGCCAAATTGTCCTTAATGTAAGTCTGTGTGTGTGTGTGTGGAAGTGTATGGGTGTTTCCCAGTTATGGGTTGCAGCTGGATGGGTATCCGCTGCATAAAACATATGGTAGATAAGTTGACGGTACATTCTGCTGTGGCGACGCCAGGTTAATAAAGGGACTACGCCGGAAAGAAAATGAATGAATGAATTTATTTATTTATTTATTTATTTTTATGGATGAACAAGATTGTTTTGACAATGTGGTCAAAAGTTTGGGTTCATTAGGATTTTTAAAAGTTTTAAAATAAGCTTCTCCTCACCAAGGCTGCATTTATTGTAAAATTGTGAAATGTTATTACACTTTAAAATAACTGTTCAAAAGTAGTTTATAATTATTGTGGCTTGAGAAAGCCAACATATGGTTATACTAAATAAACTTATTATTCTTCTGTCTTCTTCTTCTTCTGAGATTAATTTCTATATGCATCTCCTCCTAGACCGTTCATACTACAAACAACAAATTAAAACCAAACCTCCAAACTGGTCTGACTAGGGTTGCTATATCTTTTCCAACTGATCCGACTTACGGTTTTTCGAAAACTGACCCAGAAAATTCAGAAAAGTCCCATTGACTTGACATTGGACCAAATTTTATGACCTCATAACTTTCTGCTAGACTGTCATACAGACATAAGGTTATGCTACCTAGCAAGAAACATGCCAATCCATATGAAAAACTTGTTAGTTATCTCTCTATACCAACTGTTTCAAACTTCTTAAAAACTACTTCAAATATTTAATTTTTAAAGCTACTTCAATCTTTCAGACTAGGCTTTCTCAATCTATCATAAAGTTTGTCTACGGACTTTACTTTTCTAGTTTAATTTAATAATTTACTCCAGTAATTTTGAAGATGATTTTTCAACTTCATTACTCCAGTCTTGAACCTTCAGAAATCACTCTAATATTAATTATTATTATTGGTATTGTTATTATTATTATTAATGGGAATAGTAATAAAAGCAATAACGACTGGAGTAATAATTTCATTTGAAACTACATACAATAAGAAAGCAGTTATTTAAAATTGTAATAAATATTTAACTAAATAAATACATTTATAAAAAATAAAAATAAAAACATTAAAATAAAAATAACTGTGCTGTACATTAAGGCAAAACTATAATCCTGTCCCAAACATAAGCTTTTGTCTATTTTTGGCTTTGCCCTTCATGCATAGACCTAGAATTGGCTGCATGTGACACTGTTAAATTGCAGTAAGAAACTAAGAAAGTCACAAAAGTATTAACTTTCAATTTCATAACAAAACTTCTTATATTCTCAATGTCAAATGATACACATCTGAAGCACATGCATACCATTATACAAACTATTTAAAAAAGCACAGTAGCACATCCACACTAAAGATGAGAAACAATTGTGTTTATTATATGGATGAACTACATTTTCTCAGTCTGCTTGGCCTTTTTAAGGCATAGATTTTGATTGGCCAACATCATTTTATATTCATCAGCTGAAAAAAGTAACTTTTTATGAAACTGTAAAAAAAAAATCCTGGTTGCCTTAAATTTTTAAGCTGAATCAAATTGACCTTATGAGTCCATTGAACTTATATTATGTTAAACTGACTTAAAACAGCTTGTGTAACTTATAAATTTAACTTAAAACATGATTAACTTAGTTTGATAAGTTACAATGAACTAAACATGTGCTGTCATGACTAATTGATCATATTTGTTTTGCAGTGCAGTTAGTCTAAATTATAGCCTAGGCTACATCATTCACTCTGTGTTGTGGTTGTGTGGACTATTCTATTATTTTATAGAATGATTTCAGTGTCTTATTATGGTAAATCTATATGCTGGGTTCCACACAATTACTATGTTGTCCCAAATTGATTAAGTTAACTTAATTGTTTTTAGAAATTTAAGTAGATTGGATATAAAACAATGAAGTTCAACACCCAAAACAAAAACAAAAAACAAACAAAACAAGCAAAAAAAGAAAAAAATAACCTCAAGCTCTTTCAGCTCATTAAATAAGTAGTTTGTAATATTTTTGTTCAGTGTTGGTGTTAACGATCAGATTAATTCAAAGTAAATGTTCACAGCCGTAATATAGTTCACTAAGTAGGCAGCTAACACGTTTTCACGCGTTCGGATCGCATATTCAACAACAGAATGCTGTCTAGGAAGGCAGCTCAGTAGGATTTGTGACAGCCCCAAAGAGGGGCGGAGGAATAACTAATACCCACAAATCAAAACACGATCCGCTTCAAGTTTTCTCTCGGTTGGGGAAGGAAAGAGGAGTTTTGACATGGAGAGTACAAGTCACAGAGGATGACAAACTTTTGACTGACATATGTTTTCAGGAATGTGCTTTTCTCCATCATGTTCAGATGATGATGGCCAAACTGCAGCTCAAACTTCTCACAAGTGCTGGAGAAAGGAGTTTTCGTGTAAGAGAGAGCGCTCCAGGATCCCTGTACAAGATTGCTCGCTTTATTAGTTAAAGTTTTTTACATTCACTTATTTTAAACGTACGCTTGAGTTGTGACAGTTATTGGATTTTAACGGAAACGTTCAGAAGGATTCGAAACTTCAAGTGAACTTTATTCCTAAGCTGTCAAGTTGGTTTTATCGGCGTTATAAAGGATAACATATACGCAAAAGTATTGAATTTTACGGACATCATGCAGAAGTTGAATTCGGTAAACAGTATGAATTCGGAGCTCCAGCAGCGGCTTGCGGATAACGGCGGATCCGGAGAGGCAGCGAGGGAGAACGGCACGAATCACATTCTGAGCCCCGCTGAACCTGTGGATACGGATCAGTGCTCCAGCAGAAAGATGCTGGTCGGGCTGGACATCCTCTGTCTGCTCGTGGGTAAGAGAAAGAAAGTTGTGTGAGAGTTTGTAATAACTTTCATTGTTATGCTAATGACATAATGATATGTCATTAGATTATTTGCAAAAGTGTCATCAAATAACTAGGTTACACTTCATGGTTAGTTTCAGCATTAACAAACATTATATAACGTTCTGCAGGTCAGTTCAAAGCTATTTCATCACTTGTTATGCATTAAGGTTGTGCCAAGCTAATGCAATTTTTCAACCTCCTCTGCTTCTTTGAAAAGAAAACAATTCTGAAGTAACACAACAGATTTATAGCAGGGCTTTAAAAGTTGTGCAACAAACTTCATCTGTTTTCCTCACAATATATAACAAAAAAGTTTTTGACGCAAACGACATGATATGGGAACAAAGTCTCAAAAGTTGCTCCATCCAAATAATCCCCCTCAAAAGCCAAATCAGAGCTTAGAAAGGGAAAATAATAAGTTCATAACCTCTGCGCACGTGGTTTGTGTGTCTTCAGTTTAGAGTTGGCAGGAAAGTTTGTCCTGGGAAATTCAGCGTATCCATGGAAACAAGCAGTTCTCCAGAGAAAAGTGAAACTGCCTTTTCAGATGGCTTGAACCGCATGTGTTGTTTACTTTGTTTTGGCTGTACTTTATTGTAACTTTCATTAAACGATTAAAAAAAGTAAAACCACTTTTTTACCACTACCTGATCTGATCCATAATTTAATAATTTTTTCTTATGAAGTGATTTTAATCATTTTGGCACTGCAAGAACTGGGAATGGTTTTAGTTCTAGGAACGCCATTTGGAAGAGCTAAATTAGCACAGAAGGAATTACAATATTGCATAAGAACTAGGTGAAACAACAGCACAGCATTTTATAATTGTTACACAATCAGAAAGCCAATGTTAGTGTCATGTACGTGTCATCTTTGTTTGTGGCATGCCTTTGTTTTTTTTGTTTTTTAGTCACGATGATATTTAGCACCACAAGTTGTCAGGCGATATTACTGCTTTTTGTTGTTTCATCCGCATAACTCTGCATTTCAACTGTAGGCCAACATACTATATGTCACTAGAGTTCCTAGTGAAGCAACCAGGAAAACCGTCTAGTGGAAATTATTCTTTGATGAATCGATCCTGGTAGCTGGTTCCTATTAGCTAGTTCCTATAACTATATGTCACTTCAGAGTTCCTAGTGACGCAACCGGGAAAATTGTATAGTGAAAATGTATTTTTTTGGAACCATCCTGGTGGCTGGTTCCTATTAGCTAGTTCCTACAACTATATGTCGCTTCACAGTTCCTAGTGACACAACCAGGCAAATTGTCTAGTGGAAATACATTTTTGGGTGACTGGTCCTGGTGGCTGGTTCCTATTTGCTAGTTCCTATAATTATATGTCACTTCAGAGATCATAGTGACGCAATCAGGTAAATTGTCTAGTGAAAATACTTTGTTTTGGGGAACGGTCCTGGTAGATGGTTCCTATTAGCTAGTTCCTATAACTATTTGTCACTTCAGAGTTCCTAGTGACGCAACCAGGGAAATTGTCTTGTGGAAATTAATTTTTGGGGAACCGGTCTTGGTTGCTGGTTCCTATTAGCTAGTTTCTATAACTATACAGGTATGTCACTTCAGAGTGCCTAGTGACGCAACCAGGAAAATTATCCATTGGAAATTAGTTTTTGAGAAACCGGTCCTGGTGGCTGGTTCCTATTAGCTAGTTCCTATAACTATATGTCACTTCAGAGTTCCTAGTGACACAACCAGGAAAATTGTCTAGTGGAAATGCATTTTTGGGGAACCGGTCCCGGTGGCTAGTTCCTGTTTGCTAGTTTCTATAACTATTTGGTTACTTTTTGATTTATTGGTCATTCGTATGAATTTGTATGATCTTATTTTTATACATTTAAATACGAGGTTGGGTTTAGAGGTGGGGTTTGGGGCTCATACCTTCTTTTAAAAAAAATATATATATTAGTATATTTAAAATTGTTTTGTTTCTGGGCTAAAAATAAAATGTTTTTAGTAATTTTGCTAACCATTGTAGGTTGGGATTGTTTTGAAAACCCTGTCCAACATTGTCTCATTCTGAAAACATCCCCCTATATTTCTAGAGATCGAGAATTATGTAGCCAGAATTACGTATGGCTGCATTTCGTATTTAAAATGAACGGTATGAGGTGGTATAATGCCGTTCCTTTTAGCGCTTACCAGCTGACCGCTTACCTCCTTATGAACGGCTTTTCCGCTGTTACCAGTTTGTCCAGTAGCTCGCCTAGTATGTCAGCAGACTTGAGACGCAGAGAGGAGTTGACTATGATGACGGGGTTCAAGTCTGGTGAAGACAGTTTCAGAAAGTGGGTAAGACCAAAACAGAAACCAAATAATAAAATAAACAAGTAAATAACAGTGTGAGAATGTGGTAAAATCTTAAAACGGTATAAGGGCTTATCTTTTTCTGGATTGCTTTTTAAAACAGTTGTCAGTTGAGTTTAGGGTAGTGGGTGTGCGGGTCAATCATTGCTTTTGAAAACACTATTGGTTGGGTTTAGGGAAGGAGGAGGGTGGGTCAGTTGATTGGTCAGTCAGGCAGTCAGTCAGTCGATAGCGGCCTCTGGTGGTTTAACGCAATAACAGCAGGTGCGAATGGCACTCGCGAAAAAAAAACGTAGCTCCTGGGACGTATTTGGCGCTCTCCAGAAATGTAAATAGCAGTACGTTTTCAGAATGAGCCTGGGTTGACAATATCTATACACAAAAAAATTAATATATGCAAAAATAAAAAATAAAAAACTTTTTTTTTGTTTACCATTGTTGTATAAACATACACTCAGTGTAGACTACATAAACTATTTATGACGTATTAAAACAAGTTATTAAATATGGTAATTCCCCGCCACTACAAAAAAAAAAGTCTTTTTCATCTCCATTAAACCTTGCAAAATGTTGTCCCGGTGGTTTGTCTATGGATTTACTACATTCTGCATTGCTGCTAGTAAAATCAGTGCACACCCCGTCTGTTTCAGACGATTTAATGTGTCACAACAACATTCACACCAGGGATGAGGGGATAAACACTTTTAATTATGTTTTTTTATGTCGTTGCTTTTGCTCTGCCAGATAGAACCTGTCCAGGCAGCCAGACAGGTTACAGTGAGTTTTTCACCAGTCTGACTGTGTGCAAATTACTCAAATAAGACCTGCTATAGGCCTTTAGGTGAAAGTCCTTATCCCACAGAATCTGTTTTAGAAAAGTGTAGTTAGTAGTGTCAGGGAGAGCTTGAGGTTTCTGGAGAAAATGTCATGCAAAGAGCTTCCTTTGATTCAGGATGACTATCGTTTTACGCCTCGTGACGCTACGCTCATGCACTCAGCAGTTTTGAGAACGCGTAACAGGATTCACACATGATTAAGAAGGAGCAGTTCATATAACCTTGTGATGACATACTGGAGAAAGTGGAGAGTGAGCAGAGAGGAACTGTGGGATGAGGCATGACGTGATTGAGGACGAGGTCATTTGTGACTGTTTGCTCCGGTTACCATCGTACACGTTTCCCTCTTTTGATGGACGAGGAGTTTGTGGGACTTCCTTGTGACATTCATTACAACTGCCAAAAAAACTCAGAGGCACATGATGCAGATCATTTGTGCCGTATTCCCCTCAAATTCTGACTTTTGATTTGGAAAAACATACTTACTGTAGGATACATACTTTAAATAAATGACATAACATAAAAGTAACAAACATTTAAAGAATATAGTGAAAATTGATTATGTTTTTAGATATTTAAAGGGATATTTTGTGCCCCCACCCCCCAAAAAAAAAATATTTATTCACCCTCAAGTGGTTCCAAACTTTTCTTTCCTCTGTTGAACACGAAAGAAAATATATAAAAAAAAAAAATCCATTGATTTACATTGAAATATCCAAAAAATGTAACCATTGACTTCTATAGTATGACAAACAAATTCTAGAGAAGTCAATGGTTACAGTTTTTCAGCCCTTTTCAGAAATATCTGCGTTTGTCTTCAGCTTCAAGAAAGAAACTCATAAAGCTTTAAAACAAGTAAAGAATGAATAAAATGATGACATCATTTAATCTTGATGTGACTTATCCCATTAAACTGTATTATTGTTTTTAATTTAAATTAAAAACAGTAAACGGAAATGAAACTTTTACCCACTTAAGTAGGTTTAAAAACAATATTTTATGTAAAGGATAACAGATGTTTTATTTTCGGGTGAACTGTCCCCTTCAAAGCACTATATGTCACAAGAAGAATTCACGAGAAACAGCAGAATAAAATATAATCAGCTTCATTTTTTACAATAAATGATTCACAGAATCAGATGTGCACCATAATCATTAACTATGGAAACAAATGAGTTGCGGAAACTAATAATAATATGTGTTCACACAGTTCAAGTTCTCTTGGTCTGGACTGAAAGGATAATAATACATGTACAGTAGTCCTGGTTCACTTAGCAATGGGGCTGTGTGATTTGGGGAAAATATCTAATTGCAATCTTTTAACAGATATTGCAATTTCGTTTTGATTTTGCGATTTAATATTGTTGTCAAAATTCAGCTCAATAATCTGTATCGTAGCTTCTTACTGCTAAAATGCAGTGTGCTAGTTTAAAACTAGAAAAGTAAAGTACGTAGACAAACTTTGCGGTGGCTTGAGAAAGCCTAATCTGAAAGTGTGAAGTACTGTAGTTTCAAAGTTTAAATAATTGAAGTAGTTTAAAAAAAAAGTTTGAAACAGTTGGCATAGATATATGAGTACATATAGGTTAGCAGGTTTCTAGTATGGATTGGTATGTCGTTAGTATGTTTCTGGTATGGATTAGTATGGATTGGTATGTTGTTAGTATTTTTCTAGTATGGATTAGTATGTTTCAAGTATAGATTGAATGTTGTTAGTTAGTATGTTTTTAGTATGGATTAGTATATTGTTAGTATGGATTGGTATGTTGTTAGTATGTCCAATATAAAGTCAATGGCAGTTTTTTACAATGGAAGTCTATGGGATAGTTGATAGGGTGCCGTAAGCGGTTGCTAGGATGTGGCTAGTAAGTTGAAAGGTTATCAGTAATTGGCAGATTGGTAGTCTGAGTTAAATGAGCCCAACCTTAAGTCTGTATGACAGTCTGGTACAAAGTTATGAGGTCACAAAGTTTGGTCCAATGTTAAGTTAATGGGACTTTTCTGATTTTTTTGGGTCAGTTTTCGGAAAACCATAAGTGGGATCAGTTGGAAAAGATGTAGCAACTTAATTCAGTATAGTTTGGAGGTTTGGAGTTAGTTTGGTGGTTGTAGTATGAACAGTCTAGGAGGAGATGCTTTTTTAAAATAGTCTATGAAGAAGAAGAAGACGGAAGTATAATAAGTTTGTGTAGTATAACAATATGTTGGCGTTCTCAAGCCACCATTAAAAGAAACTGAAAAGATATTAACTTCAACATTTATTCAAATTTGTTTTTAAATATTCAGAGATTTAACTCATTATTATCTAGGGCACATAAACTCAAATTAGGCAGATCATGTAGCTTATTATACAAACAAAAAATATTAATTATAAAAATGCAGTTGTATAGTAGTATATTGTACTATTAGTATATTGTCTTATTTTGTATTTTTTTAATATTGTTAAACTTGTTACAACTTCCTGTCCAGGGACTACTGATGTAAATTAACTTCATAGCTAACTCTGTCACAACATATCATGTCATACATTGTCTGAATAAATAAATAAAATAAATAAATAAATAAAATACAGAACACTCAACAAACTAGGCAGAAAGAGGCAGATTGAAAAGTTCTGATTGGGCAAAGTGAAAGTATGCTCACTCAATTGGCTAGTAAAGACTATCACACACAGACGGCAGTCAAGCATTTGCTCTGGGCAGAGGAAATTAAATAATACATATATATTCCATATCGCTGCCTCTTGTTATTAGCTAATCGCAACATTTCAAATCGCAATTGTGATTGGATTAATTGCACAGCCCTACTTAGCATTCACACTCACATTTTAACGCTCAATCTAAATCTAAAAATATGCATATTATACATAACAGAACACAATTCTATGCTAAAAACAGTTATTGTATACGAGAGTAATGGTATTTTTATCAGTTTAAATGCATAACTGTATAACTTAAAAATATATAAAGGAGTAATAACATAGGAATTCCTCCGTCAAACACAAATGAAGATCTGTTGAAACGAGACATGTTTTTAATGTCTATAATAAACTGTATAATAAACTTTTGTTAGCTTACTGTGTTTGATTCTTTTTTCAGGCGCGAATGGCACTTGCGAGAGAAGTTTGAGATCTGAAAAAGCGTACACAGCGGTGGATTCGCAAAAACAAAAACTGCAAAAAATCGCAACTCTTTGGACATACTTTGCGATCACCAGAAATGTATACAGGGGTACGCATCAATAATGGGCCTGGGTTGGTTGATTTACTGAAAGTTCAGCATGGCAAGTGAAGGAGATAAATCGCAAAAGTGCAGATGAAACCAAAACACAGCGTAATGCCCACAGTGTTTCAGAGACCAAAAATAATGAATGCCGTTTTTTTTGAAAAGCTGATTTTCTTGCTAAAAACTTAGCCTAGATGGCCTTGTATGTAAAACAATGAGCCAGTATAAGCTATTTTATGTTTAATTATGTAATTACTATAGAATAATTACAATTATTAAATACAAAAAACAAAATTACCCATTATGCTTCGCGTGGATGCGTAAGGAGGATGCTTCTAACTTCTGGTAGGCAGCTTGATGCTTATAACAGTCACATTCGGACAGCCTTGAAACAATATTTTTAGTCTATTTTACCTGCTTTTAACATCTTTGAACTAATACTGCTGTTGATCAGTGCCACCTCCTGGACCAAAAAATTTCAATAATGTGATCTAATAGGAATGAAAAACAACATCTGCGAATTGTATTTATTACCCTTCTCGAACTGTTCAAGGAACAAACGTGTTGGTAAATATACACACCTACAATACGGGTGCTTTACTACACATGTTTTTAGTTTAAGTGTTGATTTTTGCAGGTGGAAAAATTAATGCTTATGTTTTTATTTTTATAAGGAAGCCTGTGCACTATCGAGTCACTTTTAAAATTCTTCTCCTGGTTTTTAAATCTCTAAATGGCTTGGCACCTTCTTATCTGTCAGACATGTCGATTGAGCATCAGCCTGGTCGGTCATCTAACCAGAGATTGTTATGTATCCCTAAAGCCTGGTTTTTACTTGACGCATCAGCTAGTTCGATTGAGTGCGTGCGGTGAATGTGACATCATCTATGTGTTTGTGAAGGTTGTCTTTGGCTGCGCACGACATGATTTCGGCTGGCGGAGTGCATGATTTTTTTTTGCGTCGGGTATCATTTGAGTTGAATATGAATCACTTTGAAGAGATTTTGTCTGAAACAGGTACAACTGTACAGACATCTTTATGATCCGTAATCATAGAGATAACCAGATGATCAATAATTCTTGCCTAGAAATTGCAACAGCCGTGGGAAAGGAGGAACGTTTTTGTTAAAAAGTTTGAAACAACCTGAGGGATAAATTTGTTAAAGCCAAAAGAGGTCATGGCAAAAGTCGAGACCCAGCTACACAATTACAGAATACAATTATTTCTTTGATAATTGTAAAGGAATATTTGAACCTATCGGTTTACAATATACTTATGCCCTGTTTTTCTAGGCTTTATTGGTGATAATGGTCAGGAATGTTGGACCACTATTGTCTTTTTACCATAAGAAGAGGACAGAAACTAGCCAGATAGTAATGTGTGAATTGTGGAGCGGGCTAAATCTGAAAAAAAAAAAAAAAAAACATCTGTATTTTTTAGTGTATATATTTTTTGCTTTTATTCCTGCCATAATAAAAAAATATATATTTGTAGAGCAACCCATGTTCTGTTGTCATTAATATGTTAATAAACTTTAATAGGTAAAACTGTCCGAGGTATGAACAAAAGCAATGGTGCGCGCACAGTCAGCAGAGTTGCTGGATGCGGCGCCAATCCAGCTTGAGTCGAGGCTGAAATGCAGAGGTGATCGTGCCTTCGCAGTAGCTGGTCCTAGGTTGTGGAATGCTCTGCCGCTCTGTATTAGATCTGTTTGTTTTTAAATCTAGGTTGAAAACTTATCTCTTTGATTTGGCATTTTATCAATGAAAATTGTCCGTTTTAGGTATAATTTTATATTTTTCTTTGTTGTGATGTGTATTGTGCAGCACATTGGTCAACCTCTGGTTGTGTTTATTAGTGCTATATAAATAAAATTGACCTCGGCTGGGTCAGTTGGCGTTTCTGTGTGGAGTTTGCATGTTCTCCCTGCGTTCGCGTGGGTTTCCTCCGGGTGCTCCGGTTTCCCCCACAGTCCAAAGACATGCGGTACAGGTGAATTGGGTAGGCTAAATTGTCCATAGTGTATGATTGTGAATGAGTGTGTGTGGATGTTTCCCAGGGATGGGTTGCAGTTGGAAGGGCATCCGCTGCGTAAAAACGTGCTGGATAAGTTGGCGGTTCATTCCGCTGTGGCGACCCCGGATTAATAAAGGGACTAAGCCGAAAAGAAAATGAATGAATAAAATGCTGAATTGTCAGGTGTTTGTTACCCAATAAATAGGTCAATTGTTCTTTGAATTTGTCTGTAACCAACCATACTAAAACCGTGACCCCAAAACTGTCATACATACTGAACCGTGAGTAGTTTGAACCCCTAGTTATTTAGCGGTTATTATCTCGGGATAACATACCTTGTAATGTCACAACTGATCAATCAGCAGTGAGTATTTCATATAGCCGTTTAATAATATTAACTAAACACCAGTGTTTTTCCTTTGTTTTTCTCAATGCTGGCTCAATAGCTGTCGACTGTCGAAGGCTAAAGCGTTGTAACTGATTTCAGTGTGTTGCGTTTCAGCAGTGAATAGGGCATTCATGCCGTAGCATTCTGATCCACTTTTAATAAGTCCAACAAAGCTGGAATAAGAGCAGCTTTGACGGCGGATCTGTTTGAGAAACTCTTGCTGTGCATGTGAATGCGAGCGGCCGACTGCATCAGCAGCGGAAAACAACACTGCAGATTGTTTACAGAGGCGCTGAGACACGCTGAGGCGATCGATCACACACTTGGCTCCGCTTCTCTCCAACTCTTTTGTCAGTACATTCCACTCGGCCGGGCTGCAGTGCAACGAGGAGGTTTTGGAGAAATGCTTGCCCCGGAGATATGCTTCAGTACCTGTGGCTTGAGCAGGGTCAAAGGTGAAAGTGTTAAGCAAAGTTCACAGGCATACCTGAACAAGCTGAAACAAGCAGAGTCGCAATACTGTATACATGCTTTTAGTGTAAACAGACTTGGTTTACATCCGGTGTTTAGATGGTTTTTTTTAGAGATCGTAAGTGTTTGAATGAAGCACTGGTACTTCTACCTTCAAATGGGTCGATTTGCTACATGTTTTGGGATTTCTTTGAGATTATGCCCTCTTTTTTATGATCATTGTTGAGTGCTGGACACAAGACAGTAGTACTAAATGAAAAACAAACTAACAAAAATATGGCCCTACTGTGATATTTTTAATTGTTTTAAAATATTTCCCAAGTGATTTAATTAGGTTAACTAGGCAAGTTAGGTTAATTAATTAGGCAAGTCACTGGACGACAATGGTTTGTTTTGTAACCAATCAAAGAAAATAAAATTAAGTTGCTAATACTATTGATCCTGCGTTTTTATTTTTAAAATTTTTTTTAAATTTAATTTCTTTCTTTAAAAGAAAATATAATCAGAAATACAGTAAAAAATTTCCTTTCTGTGATAAACGTCTTTTTTTTTTGCTAGAAAAACGTCTTTTGGTCAAGTTTTTTTTCTTTTAAAGCATCACATTAGTGGAATTTGATACCAGAATCTGTTAGAATATGTATCTTTTCAGTCATTTAAGTATAATTTTAATTATCAATATTGTGAACACTAAGCTTTTTAATGTTGTTGCTGTTGTTGTGGTATTGTTGTTGTGGCTGTTGTTGTGGTATGAGTATTTTTAGTTTGAATTTGTATTTTTATTGGTATGGCATTTAACATCTGGAAATGAGACCCCTAAAGAAAACTAGTCTTTAGGGTAATTTGGGTATATTTACGTTCTTGGTGAATGTTGATTAATGTACACTTTCCCTTGTTGTGAAAAATTAAATAAACTTAAATTTTAACAGCACTTGGGAAATATTTGAAAAATTATTTCACAAATTTCACAAGATAGCTACAAAGTTTGTCTTGTCTGGACAAAAAATTATCACAATATTATTTTTTGCATACAGTTGAAGTCAGAATTGTTAACCCCCCTGAATAATTAGCCCCCCTGTTAATTTTTTTCCCCCAATTTCTGTGTATCGGAGAGAACACATTTCTAAACATAATAGTTTTAATAACTCATTTCTAATAACTGATTTATTTTATCTTTGCCATGATGACAGTAAATACATTTTTACTAGATATTTTTCAAGACACTTCTACACAGCTTAAAGTGACATTTAAAGGCTTAACTAGGTTAATTAAGTTTACTAGGCAGGTTAGGGCAATTAAGCAAGTATTGTATAACGATGGTTTGTTCTGTAGACTATCAGAAAAAAAACATAGCTTAAAGGGGCTAATAATTTTGTCTTTAAAATGGTGTTTAAAAATTTTAAAACTGCTTTTGTTCTAGTCGAAATAAAACAAGAAGAATAAGAATAAGAAAAAGACTTTCTACAGAAGAAAAATATTATCAGACATACTGTCAAAATTTTCTTGCTCTGTTAAACATCATATGGGAAATATTTAAAAAAGAAAAAAATTTCAAACGGGGGTTAAAAATTCTGATATCAACTGTATACTAATATACTGATAATTATCATGATACAACTTGAGAAAACCAGGAAATTAAACTTTAATTTAAAGGTATTATATTGTGAGAACAAAATTGGTTTATTAATCAATTTAACAAATCTGAGATACAATATTTATAATTAATTATAAAAAAACATGTATTGTGTATACATACAACATTTTTGCAGCTTTCTTTCTTACAAAATATTTAAAGAAATAAATGAATTTTATAGTTCCTCTGTAATATTAAAGCATAAAATAGGTTTTTGTGACTGTGAGGATGTGTTGCTATCAATTTATGTTCAGTAAAACAATAGCATTAATTAAAATAGTATTTAAATACCCTGACTTTAATAGTATTAACATCAAATTATGTCATTAATATCACATATTTAAGAAAATATTCATTTCAAGTATATTAAACTGGCAGTTGCCACTGAATTTGTGCCCCTGTTTAATAACCGAAACAATCAAGAAGTTCATGATTGTGTGGGTTTGTTGTTTGTATATGGGTCAAAGATAAAGAGGGGATTTCACAAATCAAAACAGTAGATGAATAGATTAGAAGACACCCAAATGTCATTCAGTGTAAAAATAGTTTATGGTATATACCAAAAATTATTGACAGTCATATTAAAAACAAGAATCGTTTGATGACGCATTAAGAAACCCAAAACAGGATCTCTTATCATCAATTATCATTTTAAGTATTTATACTTTGCCTCTGCCCTTTAAACCAATAGGTTTTACCCATTTGCCAGCAAGAAGCTTTTTATTATTTAAAAAATAATGCAATTTAATATGATCACTTATTCTTTAAAAAAATTCAGTAAGTGCAAACCAGAGTGTGCTGTTCCATTCATTCATTCATTCATTTTCTTGTCGGCTTTGTCCCTTGCGGGGTCGCCACAGTGGAATGAACCACCAACTTATCCAGCACGATTTTACGCAGCGGATGCCCTTCCAGCCGCAACCCATCTCTGGGAATTGTGCTGTTCCATTTGAACGTAAATATCTGTTGCAATGAATGAGATAGTTAGAAAGTGCAAATGTTATTTAAAACATTAAAGTAGACACTTTACATATATATTAAAGTAACTTGTGATGTATTACATATCAAATATAAACAGTGTGGATTTTATGTTGACATTTGGGTAAGCCATTTTATTCTGTAATAACACAGGCATGCCTCATTGAACAAAACTCTTTATGTTAAAGTAAATTATCTTATTTATAAATTAAATATATATGGTACATTTTTCCGAACTGTGTCAATCAAATTTATATTTATATTAACTTATACATGTTTTTGCTGGTGTTGTTGTTGTTGTTGTTGTTGTTGTTGTTGTTGTTGTTGTTGTTGATTTATTTATTTATTTATTTATTTATTCATTTATTTAATTATTTTATAATACAGTAGTTGAAAAACTAAAAAAATGTTAAAATATTTAAGGGCTGATTATAAAATTTAGTTTTGGTGTCTGTTTTGGTGTGACAACACTATTTATTGAAAAGGTCCAACAAGTTCAAGTCATTGAGGAGAAAAAATATATGATTCATAATTTGTTATGAAATTTAAAATATAAATAGCACTCTAATGCTATATGTACACTACCTGACAAAAGTCTTGTTGTCGATCGCAGTTGTAAGAGCAACAAGTAATAGCTTGATTTTTAGTTGATCATTTGGAAAGTGCCAGAAGGTAGATTTTTTTCCCGATGAATCATCCGATGAACTGCATCCCAATCATCACGAATACTGCAGAAGACCTATTGGAGCCCACATGGGCCCAAGATTCTCACAGAAATCAGTCAATCAGGGGGCGTGCAAGAGATCTGCAGAGTGGATGGCAACATCAACAGCCTGAGGTATCAAGACATTTGTTCTGCCCATTACATTACAAACCGCAAGACAGGGCAAATTTTTCAGCAGGATAGCACTCCTTCTCATACTTCAGACTCCACTTCAAAGTTTCCGAAAGCAAAGAAAGTCAAGGTGCTCCAGGATTGGCCAGCCCAGTCACCAGACATGAACATTATTGAGCATGTCTGGGGTAAGATGAAGGAGGAGGCGTTGAAGATGAATTAAAAGAATTCAAAGAGTTCTGCAAGAATGCATTTCAGATGACTTTGACTTTTGTCTAAGCAAAGTCAGACCTTACTGTCCTAATTAATTAATTAAAAATCAAGGCATGATCATATTTTATTTTGGTAAAATAAGCATAATCTAGAGGCCTTTGCCTTTCATATAATCCACTTCTGATACCAAATGATCAATTAGAAGTTATTATTTGTTGTTCCTAAAACTTGGATAGGCGACAAGACTTTTGTCAGGTAGTGTATTTCACAGAATAGTTTTTCTTAATCTTTGCTATGTCACACTATGGGACATTTGTGATGGTACAGTTCAGTAAAAAAAAAAATAATAATAATAATAAGACTGAAAAAAAAATACTGCCTGTTTATCAATCTCCCATTTATTAACCATCTATATAAACATGAATTTAATGTAACATACGGTTCTGACAACGGGGTTGAGGATCCAATTGCAGCATCTTTATTGACAGAGAATGGTCATACAGGCAATGGTCAATCACAGGAGCAAACAGTATCATACAGGGCAATCCAAAAGAGAAGTTGAGTCACAGGTGAAGAGATCGGTTCAGGTGGCTAACGGCAAAAATAAATGAGCAAAGCAAGGGTCTGGAAACAAGACAAGGGAAATGCCTCTTAATGCTACAGGGTAAACAAGACTCAGCTATGTGTGTGAAAATGAGAGGTGTCTTTATAGTCCAGGTAATGAATCAATGACTACGTTTACATGGGCACCAATAATTCAATTTTAATGCAATTAAGACAATACTCTGATTAAGAGTACCATGTAAACAGCGATTTTTGATTAATTTAATCAGATTAAGGTCATAATCGAACTAAAGAGAAATCAAATTAAGACATGTGGAGTATGCCCAGGGACTGGGACAGCATTTTCACCTGGGAAAAGTTATTGAAGGTCAGGTCAAACTGAGGAGCAGGGGTGTGGGTGGGTGTGAGAAGCGCGATGTTTATGAAAAGTGTGTGTGTGGGAGGGGGGGGGGGGGGGGGGTCTGCCCCTGAATATGCCGATTTCAGTAGTATTATTATGGAAATGCTGTGCAGACATGTAAACATCTTAATAAAACTATTACCATCATGTAGGACTTTTTGTGACAGGATAGTTCACGCGCACACACACACACACACGACTGTTTGACACTTTTTGCACCTACCGAGTCACAGACATCTGCATCGTGAAATGTGGAGATTTTTTTTTCTTCAATTCAGCATGCGGTATGAATTTTCATTAAAACATCACTCTTCCAGCAGTTCATAGTTGCATCCAATATCTGGTTTGTCATGGGGGCATGCATGAAATGTTCTTGAATGAAAGTAAAAGTGCCAACTTCAGTTAAAGTCGTCAAATTAAAAATGAAACACTCTAAATTGCATGAAACTCCGGAGGAAATGCAGATAGTGCGGTGAAGCAATGATATTAATCGAATTATGTGATATAACATGTAAAACGGGATCATGAAAAGAACATGCAACATGCAAAAGAAAAAGCAACTCATGTAAACACCTTAATCTTATTATTGTCTTAATTAGATTAAGGCAAATAATTTGATTACTGATGTTCATGTAAACGTAGTCAATGATGAGCTTCAGCTGTGTGCCTGTATGTCATTAGGGAAAACTGGAACAGGTGTGTGAGGTGTATTGTAGTCCATTTGGTGGCAGGTTTGTAGTTCTCCAGCGATCTGCAGTAGTTAGATCGCTGGTGACTGTAACATTTACATTGCAGCCTTTCACAATTCCCGAATTGCAATGCTGTAGGATTTACTGTGAGTTTTTAAAATTGTGATAAAATCACAGATCCAACGATAGATACAATTTTAAATTGTACTTTTTACCATAATTTTTTTCTTTTTTTACCTGTAGTTTATCTTTAAACTGGCAACTATGACAACATTAGTAGTAGTGATAGAGTAGTAGAGTTTTTCTTTTTTGTGTGTGAATGATTTGGATTTAGTGCTGCTTCAGTGACTCTGCGTCAATCTGACCCTCTGTGCTTCATCAGATTTGTACAGGTAAGCCACCCGCAGGTCTGCTCTAAAGGAAATGATTGAGACATCAAAGCAGAAGACATAGACATGGCAGCGACTGTGTGTGTATGTGTGTGTTAACATCTCATTGAGCATTTATTCAGGAAGGGCGGCCTATCAGATGGAGCGAAGCTGTACCTGAATGAAGCCTCTCTTCCTATTTATCACTTCTCTCTCCTTCACCTTTCTTCCCTGACACAAAAAATGTGGCATCAAATCAAAGGTGCTCTTACAAAAGACTCGCCAGAAAGTGTGTGTTTGTGTGAAGCGTCTTGTGTTTCCATTGAGTTGGCAGGGAAAGCTGCGGAGTGAGACAGTGAGATTTCAGCACGCTGTAGCATGTCAGCTATGTGGGCGGCTGTACATTCAGAGCACATGGTGTCTGCTGTTTCCACATGCTCATTCATGTTGATAAATGCACTGAGCAAAATGAACTCGCTTCAGTTCACACTAATGGCTCAATCAATATGTGACTGTATGGCAAGTATCAACTATTGTGTTAGATAACACTGGCATTCTAGGATGAAATAGTTGTAGTAATATGCAGTTCTACGTTGTTAAAAGAAAAAAAAAATATACATGCATACATGTAAATCTTCTTGCATTTATGCAGAAATAAGTTTTCATTTAATGCTTTGTTGAAATAAATATAGTTGAGGTCAGAATTATTAGCCCCCCTTTGTTTTTTTTGTTTTTTTCTTTTTAAAATATTTCCCAAATGATGTTTAACAGAGCAAGGAGCTTTTCACAGTGTGTCTGATAATATTTTTTCTTCTGGAGAAAGTCTTATTTGTTCCCATGGGGTCAATTTTACCCATCACTGTTATTCAATTGTACATAACAGACCTTCTATAAAACATTCAAGCCTCCCAGTCATTGACTTTTACTAAAATTGTCTTATTTACAATTCCCAGATATTAAAAATTGTTTAGATAAAAATAGATTAAAAAGTGGGACATTTATACCTATAAGCGCCAGCGTGGGTCAAATTTACTCACTATATGGTAATAAATTTAGCATATATACTCACTAATGCTTGTATTTATGCACTGCTTATGTTTGAAATTACACACCAATGACTTTTAATTTCGGGCAACGCAGTGGCGCAGTAGGTAGTGCTGATGCCTCACAGCAAGAACGTCGCTGGGTCGCAGGTTCGAACCTCGGCTGGGCTGGGTCAGTTGGCGTTTCTGTGTGGAGTTTGCATGTTCTCCCTGCGTTCGCGTGGGGTTCCTCCGGGTGCTCCGGTTTCCCCCACAGTCCAAAGACATGCGGTACAGGTGAATTGGGTAAGCTAAAATTGTCCGTAGTGTATGAGTGTGAATCTTTGTGTGAGGAAATTCCCAGAGATGGCTTGCGGCTGGAAGGGCATCCGCTGCGTAAAAAATCGTGCTGGATAAGTTGGTGGTTCATTCCACTGTGGCGACCCCGCAAGGGGTCTTGTCAACAAAGCCGACAAGAAAATGAATGAATGGACGAATGACTTTTAATTTCAATTTCACTCACTGAATTAGTGGTTATAATAAATGAATAAAGTCACAATGACTAAAAGAAGACGATTTGTAGAGCTATTAAAAACACAAAATGCAATGAATGATGGAGAGTCTGGAGAAATAAGTTATGCATCCGGCTCAAATTGAGATATTTTAACCTACTCTTATAGGAATACTCTTAATAAGAATAATCTTATTATTCTGAAATAATCATTTCATTAGTCTAGACACTTTTTGTTAACAGTCGCGAAAAACAGTGAAATAGTATGTTTTTTTTTTTTAGCAATTTCTAAACAAAATTTGTGCTGGGTAAAGTTTACCCACACTGGCGATTTTAGGTATACAGCGACCTCTGGCAGTTCTAGTGTTAAGCTGTATAGAAGTGTCTCGAAAAATATCTAGTAAAATATTATTTACTGTCATCATGGCAAAGATAAAATAAGTCAGTTATTATAAATGAGTTATTAAAACTATTATGTTTAGAAATGTGTTGAAAAAATATTCTCTTCATTAAACACAAATTGGGAAAAAAAATAAACAGGGGGGCTAATAATTCTGACTTTAACTGTATGTATATATTTTTATGTATATATAAACAACATTTCTGTTTGGTTCTTGAATCTGATCGGCAATATTCTGCCAGTAACAGCACTCATCCAGCCCCTGTATTACTCCGCTTACATACAGTGACAAGCAGAGGACACTCAACAGTTTGTCAAATATTGCTGCTGTTGGGCAACATAATGTACTTTTGACGCCTTTTTAGTCAAGAATGCAGTTTATTTATAAGGATTGTGCCTATTTAAAAATAGTTATAATTTCTGAAAGACAGCGCATTGGCGGCGATATATATATATAATCCTGAATATGCAATTGTGTATACGTTTACACGTAAAAATTGTGTATAAAATCCAATTTCCAATCTATATATTTGTAAACCTGGATAAAAAATTACGTCTTCAATAAATAGGTATCATTTTTTAAATATAAATCTGAATATTTAAACAAAGTTTTAATGTAAGTACTTCTTAATCTACTAAGTAAAATCTAATCTAACATATTTTTGTTAATGTTAATATATACATTTAGAAAAAAACCCATAGTAAAATATAAATACATTGAATGTAAAAAAAATAAGTACATCTTACAGTATTTTTTTTAAATGCATGTGTTCCATATTAAAATATATTTTATAAATCTGTAAAAATGTAAACGCTGAAACTATGGGTCAAAAGGTATTAATAAAAGTGTGAAGGTTAATCTAAAAAGGTAAATCTATATGCATGTTTAATCTGAATGCCTATATAATTACATTAAAAAAATAATAATAAGTTGTATGTTTCCCAGTGATGGGTTGCAGCTGTAAGGGTATCCGCTGCGTAAAACATATGCTGGATAAGTTTGCGGTTCATTCCGCTGTGGCGACCTCAGATTAATAAAGGGACTAATGCCGAGTTCAGACTGCATGAACGAGCACCGATTTGCCTGTGATTTCAAGCATTTGTCTGCGATTTCTCAAAACCTGTCAGTGAGTCAAAATCTGGGCTAAAATCATGCAGTCTGAACTCGGCATAAGCCGAAAAGAAAATGAATGAATGAAAATAAGTTGTAGTTCATTGCTTACTAATTTGTAAAGTAACTAATTATCTCTAAACTAATGTACATTTTGGCTGCACGGTGGCGCAGAGGGTAGCACATTCGCCTCACAGCAAGAAGCACGCTGGTTCAAGCCTCGGCTGGGTCAGTTGGCGTTTCTGTGTGGAGTTCTCCCCGTGTTCACGTGGGTTTCCTCTGGTTGCTCTGGTTTTCCCTACAAGTTGAAAGACGTGCTATAGGTGACTTAGGTAGGCTAAATTGTCTGTATTGTATGTGTGTGATTGAGTGTGCATGGATGTTTCCCAGTCATGGGTTGCAGCTGGTAGGGCATCCGCTGCATAAAACATATGCTGGATAAGCTGGCGGTTCATTCCGCTGTGGTGACCCTAGATAAATAATTAATAAAGGGACTACGCTGAAAAGAAAATGAATGAATGAATATAGATTTGGTGTATTATATTGAGATTTCATATTCAAATGTCTACACATACACACACCTATATATATATATATATATATATATATATATATATATATATATATATATATATATATATATATATATATATATATATATATATATATATATATATATATATATGTGTGTGTGTGTGTGTGTGTGTATGTGTGTGTGTGATTTATGCCTTAATTAAAGCTTTTACACCTGTTTTATTAGCAAATAATCATCCTGTCAGATGGAGTCTAGTTCTACAATATACTCTCATTTGTTCAATAAATGACCACAGAGCCCACCCTGCCATTATCTCTGTCTGTGTTCTCGCCTCAGGCTAAAGTGCATTAGTCTAGCATCAGACTCGCTCTAAGCTACTCAACACTGATCCAGTGCAGCCTGCTGGAGCCTGCCAACTCTCTACTGTGCACAGGGTTACAGCTCTAAATGAGGAAACCGCCCAGGGCCATCAGAGAAAGAGAGATATGCTGTGTTTGCTGCTGGATTAATACTGTTGTTATGAATTTAGCGAAAGGTCAGAGGTTAAAGGACGGTGCTGGCTGAGATCTGTGATAGCAGTTCGTCTCCCTCATGACTGAAAGAAAGCTGCTGTGAATCCTGCCCAAAGACACTACAAATTAGAGGATTACACTGTTTTTCTTGAGAGAGATGAGGGAATGAGTGGCAGTTAGCAATGCAATTACCTATGCTTTATTACTGAAAATTGTGCACCAAAAATATGCGCCCCTGCCTGTTCATGTCTGTTTGTAATACCTGTCTTTTACTGTGGTCTCAGCCGTATCAAAGGAATGTGTGAACTAATGAAACCCCTTGCTCCTCACCGCCTCTATGTATTAGAGAGACAGCTTCCCCCCTAAGATGTGTCATAATGGTGGTATACCGGATCAGCCTTTTGTCAAGCCTGCCTCAACACAACTCCATTCCCAAAACACACACATGCTCTTAAAGAGCATAGAGGCACCGCTGACCCCTTCAGCTGTTTGCTGTCTCCTGTGCACAGTGTGTTGCAGGACGCGGTAAAGTATATCCCCCCAGCCTGAGGACGCATGTCTGGACTCGGCTACTGTAACACCAGAGGGGGGTCAGAGAGGAATAAGAAGGAAACTCCAGCAAGCTTCAACTCATCTCTCCCTGTGGTTCTGCTCACCCTCACCTCAATGTCTGACAGATTAGTTTATTTTTAGGTGTGTTAGAATGTTTGAAGGGGATATGGGAAATGTTGGCTGCATTTCATAGAAATGCAGAAATGGTAAAATCGGAGATCAGGGGTTTTGCTGGAGTTTATCTGCAACCCTGATCACATTCTCTTGCCTGTAAATATCTTGTTCAGATATGTTTGATTAGTCTTGGAAGCTAAAGCAGTCCTCTTGGGTTAGAGTTGAGAACACCTGATATAGACTATGGGCAAATGCCTACAGAAAATATGCATTCTTGTGCCCCATTAGATTAGTTTCCAACCTCAATCCAAGAGCCCTCACAGTTCTTATTTTGTATGTTCCTAGTGCCTCTTTTCTACTGAGTGGTGCAGTTCAGTACAGTACAATATGGTTCGGGACTGGTCACTATGGGGTTCCATTTGTGCCAAAATTCCCATGCCTGCTTTTTGCTTTGTACTTCACATTTGCCCGCATTGTCTGTTGATGTCGTCAAATCTGTCGTCCTTTCAGTTTTTCCTCTGTTTTCTACTGTCATATTCTATGGGGTATTCTGTCATCTGATCTGCTGTCCTTATTGTTGTCTATTCATCTTTACTGTCATCCTTACCGTTTTATATGCTGTCGTCCTTATGGATGTCTGTTCTGTCATCCTTACTGTCTATGCTGTCGTTTATACTGTCATTCTTACTGTCGTCTATGCTGTCATTTATACTGTCATCCTTACTGTCATCCTTATTGTCATCTATACTGTCGTCTATACTGTCATCCATGCTGCAGTTTATTCTGTCATCCTTGTTGTCGTTTATACTGTCATCCTTACTATCATCTATACTGCCATCCATGCTGCAGTTTATTCTGTCATCCTTATGGTCTTTTATACTGTCATGCTTACGCCCCATTCACACGGGGATTCAGCGTCAACGCTTGACAGAGGGCGTGTCTGAAGTTGGGGCTGACGCGATCGTCATAGCAGCGTCAGCCAATGAAAATAGTCAGCAATAGGCCACTGTCTGAGCTGGTGTATTTGCATACAGCGATATGATTGGCTGACACTTCCGTCGGCGCTTGAAAAGTTGAGCAAGTGCCAACTTCTGCAGCGAGCAACGCCTCTGAAGCGGCGCCGACGGATCCACAATGCAGTTCAGCAACGCCTGACGTCACCCATTCAAAGTGAATGGGAAGCGTTGAAGCTGACGCCCAGTGTGAATGGGGCGTTACTGTCGACTATGCTGTCGTTTATACTGTCATCCTTGCTGTCGTCTATGCTGTCGTTTATACTGTCATACTTACTGCCGTCTATGCTGTCGTTTATGCTGTCATCCTTACTGTCGTCTATACTGTCATCCATGCTGCAGTTTATTCTGTCATCCTTACTGTCGTCTATACTGTCATCCATGCTGCAGTTTATTCTGTCATCCTTATGGTCGTTTAAACTGTCATCCTTACTGTCGTCTATACTGTCATCCATGCTGCAGTTTATTCTGTCATCCTTATGGTCGTTTATACTGTCATCCTTACTGTTGTCAATATTTTTTAGAAGCATTGCAGGTTTCAAGGGACCATTTTGAGTAGAGACACCATTTTGACATAACCTGGTCTCCAATAAATCTTTTTCAAGGACAATTATTTACAAGAATTTTTTATTTTTTTCCGGTGAATGGTTTTTTCTTTTGATTTGACTAATAAAATCAGTATATATTGAATAATGTTAATATTGTTGTTAAACATGGGTTGGGAAATATTTTTTAAATAATTACTATTTCATAAGAGTGATATGGACTTCAACTTTACATACATAGGCTGCTTATAAAAATGATATATACGTATATTAATCCAGGGACAGTTTACAAATGTAAAAGTCTTTATTAGCGTATATGCCTTGTTCACATTTGACAATTTACATAATGGTAGCAATCGTGCAGCAAGATAATGGATCAACTACTTAAGATAACAGAACAAGTCAACAAAAGGATGATTGGATTAGATGTCAATAAAGACGACAGCATAGACAACAGTAAGGATGACAATATAACGACAGCATAGACGACAGTAAGGATGACAGTATAAACAACAGCAATGATGACAGTATAAACGACAGCATAGACGACAGTAAGGACGACAGAAAAAATGTCAGCAAAAATGACGGTTAGGATGACAGAACAGATGACCATAAGGACGACAGCATATAAAACAGTATGGGTGACAGTAAAGATGACTAGACAACAATAAGGACAACAGATCAGATGACAGAATACCCCATAGAATATGACAGTACAAAACAGAGAAAAAACGATAGAACGACAGATTACGACAGCATCAACAGACAACAATGTTGATTTTCCTGAACATGCGGTCAATGAGAGTAGACGAAGACATATTTGAAGTACAAAGCAGAAAGCAGGCATGGGAATTTTGGCACTAATGGAACCCAATAGGTCACTTTGATCACCTTGTGTTTCCACTGTTAACAGTACCCTTAGATAGTAGGTGTGGTGTATAAAAAAACGATGAGATGGACTTCAGTCGCACTTGGAGAAGAAAGCTGTTATGGTCTGCTCATACAGTACATCGATTCCTTTGCACATTCAAGTTCATTATTTCAAATGTAGATGAGCTTCCAGTTTGTGAGATTAGTAAGAGATGAAGTAGCCCACCTTGGAAACAAAAATAAATGCATGCAGTACTGTACTGTACTGAATCATTATGCTCAGTGGAACGTCATAGGTGTGTGAGACCTAATAGACTTGCAAATGGTTAGTGTTTTGAGCCTCCAGGAGCATGGCTGCGCCCTACTTAGTCTGAAAGGCATAACGCTTTAAGTTGGGAATTTGTAGAAGTGACCATTGTAGGTATTTGGGGTGGGAATGCTTAGGGACAATACATTCCCTTAATCGATTAGGGAAGTCATGATCCAAGTCCAAAATGATTCCTTACCTACATTTTCCTCCTATTTCTTCTGCTGTATATTTGCATTTTTCAAACCTAATTTGCATTACAGTTATATAAAGTTGTGAACCAAATTTATTAGCCCTCCTGTGAAATCTCCTTCAACTTTCAACTGTATATATAAATGGCCTATATTTAGGGACAGAGCACCAGAATAAACAAAACAATTCCAATAGGACCTATGCATCGTAGGTCCTATTGGAATTGCTTTGTTTATTATTATTATTATTATTATTATTATTCCATTCTGGAATGAAATGAATCACATTTTTGAGGATCTAAACATACTCGACAACTCACAAAAATTTGCACACACACCATAACTGGCGAAAATGTACGTGTGATATGAGTTTCAGAAGTGGGTGTGGCAAAATGACTCGACGGTGCCACCTATGGGTTTAGGAAGTGGGTGTGGCAAAATGGCTCGACAGCGCTACCTATAAACAATTAATGAAGTGCCCCGCGAGCTACATTTCATGCACACGTATGAAAATTGACTCTTGAAGCAAAATATCAAACCCAACAGGAAGTCGGATATTTTTAGCTTCCTCTGCCGAAAAAGTGCAGTTTTTGCCATTTCTAGGCATTGCATTTTAACAAACCCCTACTAGCGCTTTTATCAGATCAACACCAAAATAGAGTATCGTCATCTAAAGGCCTTGATGATGTTAAATTACGAAGATCTAGAGTTTTCGTCAAAGAGCATGTCCGTGCTGGACTGACAAATTATCGCCATGGAGGAGGAAGTACTTATAACTCACAATGTCCGATCTGCCTGAAAATTCACAGGGTCAATGAAATTCCTCTCCTGAAGACATCTACATGCCAATATTAAGTCAGAGTCATAGGGCCACCTGCTGACAGAGGAAAGTTTGGCATAAATCTGTGATTTTCTCAGATTTTTTTATTAATCTCAGCTTAAAATTATTATCGTCCACTGTTCTTTGTCATCCTAAGGCCACTGGGAGGCCTTGAGCCCGAGTGCGAGGTCCCTTTCATCGCTGCTTGCAGCTTTAATTGGACTTTTCATTTAATTTTCAATTTTGCTTTTAGTTCAGAGCCACAAAACTAGCTTTAAAACACATTAGTCCAAAAAATGCTTCATTCGTTCACTTTCATTCACAACCTGCATTTGTAAAACATAAGCCACAAGCCTTCACTCATTTGTAATGGAGTGTGCAGTAGTGGTGACATGTGATTATGTTAAAGTCAATGTCAATGCATCACATTAATACCACCCAGTCTGCCTCCTATAGTGATTCTAAAGTTGGTCACACACTGGAATCACAATGCCTTGAATATAGTCTTTAAGTTTATCCATCCATCACAATCAAATTTGCATACAGAATTAATTCTGAATCATTAGGGAAAGAATCGTTGGATCGTTTGTTTGTCCCACCCCTAGTAGTTTAGCAGATACTCCACCTTAATAGATTCATGAAAAATTGGGGAAATCTAGTTGTGTTTTATAGAATTGCAGACATGTAAAATCAGTAGATAGAGACCAGCGTTGCATTTCCCAGCCCTAGAGGTCAATTTTCTTGGAGAGTTTAGCACCAGTCCTGATCAAATTCTAATCCTGATCAACTTTCCAAAAGCCTTGATTGTTTGAATGTGTTTCATTAGGGTTGGGGCTTGTCTTTGGAGGAAGGTGATAGGCCCAGAGTTGAAAATACCTTATACTCTGAGACCTGAAATTGGTGCCAGACAAAGTAGACTTGGAACTTGTTTAGTGTTTGGGGACTCCAGGAGCATGGCTGGGAAACATAGCCCTACTTAATCTCAAAGGCATAGGACTATTCAGGAACTAGGGGACATGTGTGTCATAATGAAGCAGTGTGGAAAGAAAAATCTATATAAATTTCTCATTTTATCTGTGCGCTAGGTGACGCGGTGGCGCAGTAGGTAGTGCTGTCGCCTCACAGCAAGAAGGTCGCTGGTTCGAGCCTCGGCTGAGTCAGTTGGCATTTCTGTGTGGAGTTCGCATGATCTCCCCGCATTTGCGTGGGTTTCCTCCGGGTGCTCCGGTTTCCCCCACAAGTCCAAAGACATGTGGTATAGGTGAATTGGGTAAGCTAAAATTGTCCTTAGTGTATGTGTGTGAATAACAGTGTATGTGTGTTCCCCAGAGTTGGGTTGCAGCTGGAAGGGCATCTGCTGCGTAAAACATATGCTGGATAAGTTGGCGGTTCATTCCGCTGTGGTGACCCCTGATTAATAAAGGAACTAAGGCGAAAAGAAAATGAATGAATGAATAAATGAATCTGTGCGCTACAACAACAATAGGACTATCTATGCATTTGACTATGTTTGGGTCATGTAACAATATAATTACTTTGTTGAAGAGACCATTGCATGTACCCTGTGTTAAAAGACATATAAAGAGTTCATTGTGAAGGGATTCGGTTATTCACTTTCACTTGGAATGCCCCTGCGATAATGCCCCTTTTCCTTAGTGCCCTTCTTTGTGTGGAATTTGCCCTATTTCTTATGGTAGCAGCTTAGGTTGAGTAAAGAAGTACTGAGCTCTTGTTGTAGCCATATGGTTTTTTGATTATGCTATAAGAGGAAAAGAAAGGTTTTGATATCAGAGGACAAAAGGAGCTGTCTTGGCAGCTCAAGGAGAAATTTAGCTTGTTCTATGGAGTTTGATGGAGGTCAAAATTAATGAGTAGCACTGTGATAAAATGCAATACTGCAAGTGGAGACAATGTTTTCCCGATGGGATTAGTCGTCTCTGAGGACTCTTTAGTTAGCTGAAGCACAGAAGGTTGTGCAAACAAAATAAAAACAGACAAATAAAAGTAAAACAGTTATATTTAATTTAAAATAGATTCAAATGTAAAAATATGTGTAGGAATTAAAATAACCTTCCCAGGGACACATATCTTTTCTTAAATATGTTTTCTTTAATATAACATAGGTTTTATGGCATCTTTGTGGAGTGAAAATGTTCTGCAGTGTCATCAGAACCTAACTAGGACATCACTAAGTAGGTTCTGTGGTGTCATAGGGATTTAAAAGGCTCTGTCATATCATGGGGACTAAAAGAGGTTCTGGAATATCATTAATAATGAAAAAAAAAAATCAAATAATGGAAGTGAACCGCAAACTGCACAACAAACTATCGTTTTCATACCGTTCATTCATTCATGTGTGTGTGTGTGTGTGTGTGTGTGTGTGTGTGTGTGTGTGTGTGTGTGTGTGTGTGTATCACCTACTGTACCTTGGTGACAAGCAGGACTGAGCCAGGGCAATCACAGTGATAATGTCTGCTTGTCTTCTCCAAAAACAGCTTCTGCAGACATCGCGTTATGTTCTGAATGTTTATAATATTTTTGCCGCATATTTTAGTCGCTTTCTGTATGTCAAAACCAAAAGATTCAGTAAAAGCAGGAAACTGCGATACACACAACAGCAGCTCGATGACGCAAGCGTACCGGGGTTCAGAAGGAAAAAAGACAGTGTGAACACAAACCAATGGAGAGGTGGCAAGAGGGGACAAACAAACTTGGGTATGGTCCAGGCAATTGAACCAAGTGTGAAAGCACCCAGGTTCGTTTGACATAAGCGCTCTCTTCTGAACTCGGGTGTGCACCCATTTAACCGTACCTGAGTTCGTCTGGAAGAGTTGGTCTGGGGTATGGTTTGTGCAAACTCTGATATGGTTCACTTCTGATATGAATGCGATGCGATAACGAAAGTGAACTGCTAACTGTACAACATGACAGACATGGCGTGATGTTCTGAACGTTTATAATGTTTGTTTGTTTTTGCAGCAGATAGACGCAAGTGGCTCTGTATTTTGGTTTTGCTAACAAAACCAAAAGATTCAGTAAAAGCAGAATGACCACGATATGTGAACGTCTCCCTTTTGGCACTTTGCCTTTGTGGCCATCACCTAGCAACAGCTGTACACAAAACAGCGGCTTGATGATGCAAGTGTACCAGGGTTCAGAAGGAAAAAAGACAGTGTGAACACAAACCAGCTAAGAAGGTGGCAAGGGTGGACAATCAGACTTGGGTTTGGTCCAGGCAATTGAACCAAGTGTGAAAGCACCCTGATAAACAATTATCAAGTCAAGAAAACACAAAGCACAAGTGATTTTTTCAATTTAGTAAATTTTTCAAATATTTGCGAACAATATGGATTATTAGAGCGAATCCTTCCATGGTAAATATTGTGAAAATTGTACTAAATCATCCACAGGTGCTGAAAGACTAATCTTCTCACACAGGTGCAGAACGCGCCGTCTCCTTTCAGTGAGCTGCCGCCCGTTTGGTGTGTTCATGTGCAGCGTTTTGGTCCAGATGGAACCAGACTTGAGCCAACACAAGGCGACAACACAGTTAGTTTTCGTTGGTGCTAATTGTTAGGCATTGCTTGATGTGTCCTGGCCTTTAAGGCCAATTCACACAGCACAGACAAATGCCAACAAACCTCAACAAGTTGGGCATTGCATTTAGATTGTTGTGAAAAATTAGTCATGTTCACATTGCCCAAACAGTTGACATGTACAATAATTGAAAAAAATTATAAATCATTCTTCTCAGGGCTACAATGTAAAGCATATTTGGTCCGTGGTCAGATTAGGTCAGAGTTTGTTTGAGTTGCTGTTTTTTGAAAAATCATACAGTATCCCATTGCTCAGACGTTCCACAATCCAACAAATGCTGAATGAATATTCAATCGGATGAAAACAAACTCCAACCAATGGGAATAGACACCGACTGGGGTAACACAATTATCCCAGATCTGATTGTGGGCATTTGTTTATGCAGTGTGAATTGGCCTTATATCATATTTAGCTCAAACTTTACAAGGTTCTACAGCGTCTTGTGAACATAAAAAAGTTCTTGGATATCATATTAACTTAAAAATGTTAAGCGTATCAACCTAAAAAGTTCTGTGACATCTTAAGAACTTAAAACAGTTATGTTATATTATAGGACCTTTGAAAGGTTCAAAGGAATCATCATAACTTAAAAAAGCTTTGTGACATCATATGAATTTTAAGTGTTTCGAAAGATCAATTGAACTTCAAAAAATTCAAAGGAATCATGTGAAGATAAAAAAGGTTTAGCATCAACAGTAACTAGCTTCAGTGGATTCACAGGAACTTCTAAAGGTTCCTTGGTAAGCTTTATTTTGAAGAATGCTGTAGCTTTGTTATTTATTTGTGCTCGTATCTGTTGGTGTGTTGCCCCTGTCTTCCTCTCCAGCTATGCTTCTTTGTTCTTGGTGTGATTTGTCTTTAGTGTGAGCTGATCGGGGTAGACACAACAGAACACCAACCAACAACAGGAAGAGTAATGTCCCCCCTTGAGCTATCTCTCTCTCTCTCTTCACAGAGATCAGCTCTGCCCGTCTACCCAAACAGACGCTCTCCCAGACAATAGCTTCAATTAGAAGTTTAGTGGATGATGGTCCTGTGATCTAAAACATAGCCGCAGGGCCAGAGGCTATATCATCGCTGTCTCATCTCGGTGTGTGTGTTTGTCAGACTTTAACTCCTGCACACCTGACCATGTTTTTTGCCCACAACCCTCTTTTTGTCTGATGGAAAGACACCGAAAACAAAACACAGACAATGACGGAGATTAAAAAAGATTAGGCAGGTAATTACATCCCACCTCTCACTCACATCCTATGATGAAGAGGGAATATTTTGCTGCTTGTTTCCGAAAATATACAGGATGTGTCTCAATCAGCACCATAGCTCTGAGGTCATGGATCAGTACCCCAACCTCATTTCACCAAGGCCCACTCCCAATTTTACTTCTTAGCCCTTCCCCTTACCCAATTCTGTCCCAATTCTCTTTAGTTTGAAGGCGTATGCTGTTCACACCAGACGCGGCAAGCGCGGATAAATCGTGTTATTCGCGCGTAAATAGACGCAATAGAGTAAACATTTTGAGTTTACTCGCTTCGTTCGCGCGTCAAATTCACTTCACAACAGACGCGGATTTGCGTGATGCGCAGAGCTTCTGTCTGCCTGGTGACTTTAGCTTCATTGCTAAAAGGCTAACATGGATTTTATTAAAAAAGTAGCTGTGTTTATGTGATTTATGAAGGCTGAAAAACAGTGTAGATACGTTTGGAGCCATGTCTGAGTCAACTAGATCCTTTCTAGTGCACCCAGCTCTTCTGTCTGCCCGGTGACTCTACCTTTGTTGCTAAATGGCTAACATGGATTTTATTGAGAGAATAGCTGTGTTTATGTGCCTTAGGAAGGCTGAAAAACAGCATCGATTCGTTTGGAGCCATGTCTGAGTCTACTAAATCATGAATAGCATGATTTATTCTCACGTTCCGTGTCTGGCGTGAACACAGCAGAAGAATTTTATGATTGAGACAGCACCTGAAATCAGTCTGACTACAAAACAAGGGTGCTGATTGAGACACATGTATATTTTTCTTTTTTAAATGCCGACTGCCTCAGCATAAAAGGTGGCCATATTTGTTCTCATAAGTTTGTCTTTTCATGCAGAGAAGAGCCTGTCTACCTGCTTGGGCTTACAAGCAGTACTGTGTTTGTATAGTCCAAGGCCGTCCGGGGTCATTTGTGTGTTTGTGAACGTGTGCGGTGCGGTTGGTTTAGTCTGCGTTTGTGTATAGATGACGTCCGTGTGGTTGTATATTGACACTGTGGTTACTGAGGTTTGGAGAGGTGTTTGTGTATCTGTATGCTGGTGCGTCCGTGTGGAACCAGTGGTTTTTGCAGCCATGTTTTGTAAGCCGATCCCTAGTGTTGTGGTGATTTTGATGGTGAAGTTTGTCAGTAGGGTCTTTTTCGTATCGGTTTTTGAGGCGCTTAATTAAATGCATGTGTGGATGTTTGAGTAGAGGCTGGCGGTGATGAGGTGTTAGTGTGTAGTTTTGCGAGAATACGTGTATATTGTAATAATGAGGTGTTTGTGTGAATGTGTGCGTGTATTGTTATAAAGAGGAGGGGGCCTGTTTACAAAGTAGGTTTCAGCTGAGCCTCGTTCTCTGACCTCACATTCCTGAATCGCCGCTAATCGCCTCCGTCTGGCAAACTCTCACTCTCTCTTTCTCATCTCTCACACTCACTATTCTGCTCAATCTTTTCTCCAGCTCCTCAGTTGCTCAGGGCTTTTTAGACTGTTTAGTTGATTCTTAGTGTTATTTGCAAAGGCAAGCATTGCTTACTCTTACTCACATTTGGGTATTTGGGCATTTAGGGCACTTTTAAGCCTTTAAATAGTAAGTAAACTCACATAAATATAGTTTTATTTTGTTCATTAATTTATTGTGTTTATAAGAAAATTCCACAGTGTATATAAAGTACTTTTTTTTTCTTTTAAAAGTCTCTTATGTTTATAAAAGACAATGCAATTTCTATGCAATTCGTAACTTTTTGGTTGATTTGGTAATTTGTATAATAATAATATTAATAATAATAATAATTCTTTACATTTATATAGCGTTTTTCTGGACACTCAAAGGACTTTACACATTTTTGGGGGGAATCTCCTCATCTACAACCAGTGTGAAGCATCCACCTGGATGACGCGACGCCAGCCATATTGCACCAGACCACACACCAGCTGGTTGGTGGAGAGAGGAGTGATGAAGCCAATTATGATATGGGGATGTTAGGAGGCCATGATGGACAGGATGCTGGGGTTAAACCTTTACTCCTTTTCGAAGGACATCCTGGGATTTTTAATGACCACAGAGAGTCAGGTTTAACGTCTCATCCGAAAGACGTTCCTATCATCCCATCAATATACTGGGGCGCTCGGACACACAGACGGTGTGCAATCTGACACAGTGACAATGACACAAATCATGAAAATAAAGCTTCTTTATTTTGGTGTCTTGTCAAGACAAGATCTAAAGCGGTAGGGATTGAGCCAAAGGAAAGTTGTATAACTCTTATTTTTATCCACAATGTTACTTTCTCTCAGATTTCACTCCCCGGAGCGTCTGACATCAGATACCTCACTCAGGACATGCATTTGGGCTTCCCCTGCCGTAATACACCTAAAACACGGATTACCATAAAACTCGCAGGAAATCGTTTTCCCTCGTTAACTGCAGGGAATGAGTTAAATAAAATATTTTATCAATTTCACGAACATCATAATACCAGCCTTACATGTAAGCAAAAATAATGCCTTTCAATTCAGTCACGTCCAGCGGCTGTCATCCTTGAACCAATCTCCATCTTTGTAAGCTGTTTGATGTTCTGTCTGTTCCATTGCTCTGTTTGTAAAATGTTTTTGCTCACACTTTTTTGCATTCAGAAGCGCGTCAAACGCACAATTTGCACCACATGATGTCTAATCGCATCTTTGCATTGCCTTCACATGTAAATCATTCACGCTTCATCCACATCTGCTTACTGCACAGGCTCCTTTTGAAATCATGTAATGAATTCATATAAATTAGCCACTTTTCTGACAATATGTAGAAATAGCTACATTTCCTCAAGATATTGGACTGGTAAAAGACAGCAATTTTGTGAAATATTACATTTTTCAATCTTTTTGTAAAATTGTATTACATTTTAATATAACTATTTATCGTTGAATTTGTTTTAAAATGTAATTTATTTTGTGATTGTAAAGCAATTTGTTTTGCATCAAGTCTTCATTATTCCTATTATTAGGGGTTCAAGTACAAAATGCTGAAACCCTACTGTTTCTTTTATTGTCAGAGTTTAGAAAATGTCAGTTATTGTTATTTTAGACATTCATATTTTAATACTGAAAGTACAGACCAAGTAGAAAAAAAAGTCTCAGATATAAATAAAGTGAGACCAGCAGGGGGCGCTCAAACTGTGGTCTGTGTGGATCCTAAAGCTGGATTTATACTTTCGCCTGGCGCCGCATCGTGCACCTCCAACTGACTGTGCAATCACCTCACGAAACTGACAAGGCTTTTATAATTGCCTTGTTCGCCATTGTGATATTCTCTAAAATGACAGGGGGCGCTCAAAAGAAACTGACTGTGAAGTTAGATGGATAAACAGAGAAGTAGACAATTTCCAGAACTACGCCATATCATTAATATTATTCAATATTTTTAAACTAATTATTTTTATTATCTTTATGAATAATTTCAATGATTATAAGGATTTTATAACCATTCAAGTTTTTTATCAAACTTTGATGCATCACTTGCTTTTGCTCATATCTCAGACAGTTTTACCTATTAAAGCTTATTAAAACATTAATGACAACAGAACATGGGTTGCTCTACAAATATAATTTTTTATTATGGCAAGAATAAAAGGAAAAAATGTACACTTACTAAAAAAATACAGATGTTTTTTTTTTCTATATTTGAAAGATTTAGCCCACTTCACAATTAACACATTACTGTCCGGCTAGTTTCTGTCCTCTTCTTATGCTAAAAAGGCAATAATGGTCCAACATTCCTGACCATTATCACCAATAAAGCCTAGAAAACAGGGCATCAGTATATTGTAAACCGATAGGTTCAAATATTCCTTTACAGTTATCAAATAAATAATTTGTTTATTCATTTTAGTTTTGTAAAAACTAAATTGTTTTAAATTTAAAATTGTAACATATACATCAGTGTAAAACCTATGACTGGTGGAAAAACTTATTTCTGTAATTGTGTACCTGGGTCTCCACTTATGCCATGGCCTGTCTTGGTTCTTTAACACACTTATCCCTCAGGTTTTTCTCCATACTTTTTAACAAAAACTTTTCTCCTTTCCCACGGCTGTTGCAAATTCTAGGCAAGAATTAATTGATTATCAGGTTATCTCTATGATCACGGATCATACCTGTTTCAGACAAAATCTCTTGTGATTCATATTCAACTCAAATCAATAGTGGCGCCGTGCGAACTGTTCATTCTAGTCTAAAAAAAATCATATGCTCCGCCAGCCGAAATCATGTCGTGCGCACCGAAAGTGAACCTTCGCAAACACATCGATGACGTCACATTCGCCACGCACACAAGCGAACTAGCGGACGCGCCGAGTATAAACCAGGCTTAACGCCACAGTATATTGATGGGGATGCTATACTGCTCAGTGAGTGACATCTTTTAGATGAGACGTTAAACCGAGGTCCTGACTCTGTGGTTGTTAAAAATTTCTTTGAAAAAGTGTTGGGGTTTAACCCCGGCATTCTGGCCAAATTTGCCCACTGGCTTCTGTCCATCATGACCTTCTAACCATCCCCATATCACTCTGTCTTCTCTCCACCTGCTGGTGTGTGGTGTGCGGTCTGGTGCAATATGGCTGCAGTCGCATCATCCAGGTGGATGCTGCACACTGGTGGTGGATGTTGGTGGAGATTCTCCCCAAAAAATGTGTAAAGCACTTTGAGTGTCCAGATAAAGTGGTATATAAATGTAAGGAATATAAATAAAGGCAGGGCTTAATTTGTGCCGGAATAGGCCGGATCTGGATCCGGCACCTCTGAAATCTGATCCGGCACCTCATTTTACCGATCCCCCTCCTCAGCTGCCCTTCTCCCCCGTCCGCTGTTCACTTTCGCTTTCTTCTGCAACTCCCCAACCCTCTTCACTTTCGTCCACGACAACCCCCCGCTCTCCACTTTTGTGCGCGACACCTCTCTATTCTCGGGTAACATGCTGGATCCGTTACCCCGATCTGTTCCGGGACCTCACAGTTTTCAAAATAAGCACTGCATAAAGGGATGATAAAAGTTCCAAAGGGAGCTTCAGCATGACCTTCATATACTGTAACAAAATGTAAATATTCATTTTGAAGCTTCATATATTAATTTAACATTATTTGGGTAGTAAATTTGAATTATATCTCAAATTAAGTTTACGAAGTGCTGTTACTTTTCTAAACAATACTTTTTCTCCTTGATAGATGGTAAAAACTGGGAAGTCACATGGCAGGACTCAATACTTTTGACCCTTGACAGTCTGTAAGCAACTGACAACAAACTCGATTGAGTTGAACAGAACGCTAGCAACCACATAACAATGCATAAAAAAAAAAAATCACCACAGCAAACACCACCATGGTGTTGCATAGCATTTTTTGTGTTTACAATCAATTATACCAACACACATGATCTGCATCAGAAAACTAAACGCACATTTGCCTGCTTTCTCCACTCTCTGCTGTTGTTCCTTCTTATTTTATTATTATTCTTTCACGGTGAGCTCATTCTGGGCTGTGGTTCTCAGAAGTGTAAATTAGAACCAGATCTTTTCTTTGCGAGCGAGGCCAATACTGCCTCTCATCTAATGTTCTGTTCCCTCTCTCTTGTGACTGAAAAAAAAATGGCCCAGGCTGAAAGCAAAATGTGCAATTCCATGCAGCCTCGCGCTCTGTTTGTCTCCCATCTTTTCTGTCCTGCTTTCCCATAATCTCCATCCACGTTCTCTGTGTCTTCTCTCCTTCGGCCAGGTGCTGGAGTTTACTCGCAGCTGCTTGACAGATTACGTGCGGCCAGCCAGTGGTTTTGGAGGTTTGTTGTGAAGCTCGAAAGAGAGTGTATCTGCGGTTGAAGTGACCTCACAGTGCTCATTTGGACTCATGTGCGCTGCTTGTCTTCTGTGTGTAGCATGTTTGCACTGGGCTTGAGCAAAGCCGGCTTGTGGCGTGTTTCTCGGTAAGGGCTGAATTGCGGCTGTGTTTGTCTCTGAGATGCCAGGGTTTCTAGGCCATGGGTTTTTGGATGTGATGCTAATGTGGACTTGTGTTGATCTGCTAACTTCACAGGCAGTTGGCTAGTAATTAATTTTTTTATTGTTCTAGATGGTAATTTCTAATTTAACATAACTTTTTAACATAACTATTTGTGTGTTTTATTCCTGAGTTACAAAAAAGCAAACTGAAAATAAATGTTTCAATTAAATGCTGTAAATAAGTGAAGTTTCACAAACTAATTTCGAGACGAGCATGTGATATAATTGACCGCAGCTGGTCTCTCATCTGCAATCATTAGTTAGCCAATCAGATTAATCCAAACTCAATATAAGTAGCCTAGCAAAAATGACTCCCTTATCTTCATTTTCCAAAGAAACCCCCCATCCACCCCTTCTCCCCCTTTCTTTCTTTACCACGGGGAGCTCTCGAGAACTACCTGATCTCGTACTCCCCTTACATGCTCAATCAACCAGGTGGGAGCCCTGGGCTCAATTATCTCCGAGCTCAGGGTTCTCTCCCAGGACAGCAAGAAAACCTGCTAATAGCGTCAAGCAATATCTAAGTGTGAACTCTTGAAATCTGATCTTTTAAAATAAATACTCACTCACTCAGAGGATAAAGGACAATGCAGAAGACATTGGTGCGCAAATAAAGGCAAAAAACAGGTGCAGCTTGACTACTATAACTCCATTCTGTCAAGAATGGGATAGTTTTTTACTGTATTAAGTTTACAATAAAATTCAAAAAATTATACTGCATTAGTTAATGTAAAGCAATGTTTTTTAGTTATTTTTTAAATGTTAAATTAATTAGAAAATCACAAATGGCAACTTTAATGTAATAGAGTTATGGTATATTTACCGTCAGACCACAATCCTCAATCAAGTTTGGTTTTTGGGCCTTAATAAGAAAAAGTCTGGGCACTCCTGTTCTAAAGCATGCAGTTTTTTTTCAGATAAACACCCAGCTAAATTAGTTTAGGTAGGTTTTCACCACTTTAGTTTCATATTAACTACACCCAATGATTTCAGTGATTTCACAGCTACAGTAGTCAAAAAAGTTGAATTCAAACAAAACTAGTCTTTATATGAGATGCATAAGAAAATAGTACTACACACAGGAGATGTCTGAGGACAAAAACTAATAATACATCTATGGTTTAACAATCAAAAGTAAAACAAATATAAATGCAGCCAACGAATTAGTATTAGTTATGATCATTTATTATTATTAATAATAATAACAACAACAATAATAATAATAATAATAATAGCAACAATATGTGGGGCAGGGGTGACCTCACATGGCATTTTGCAATCTGAATTTCGTCATAAAGTTTAGAGATATATGAATATTGACACACAGTAATGATGGTCTCTCTATGATATGTTTTGGTGATATAAATCGTGGTTGTGTTCATCTCTGAGATGCCAGCATTTCTGGGCCTCAGCTTTTTGGAAGCGATCTGCTAATGGACTTGTGTTGATCTGCAAACTCCACAGGCACACTGGTGCGTTAATGGAACAACATGTAGAATGTACCTCAATCAATAGCATCGACTGGGTCTAGGGTTATAAATGCAGAGTAAAGAGACCGGTGGATATGGGCTATTGCATTACCGTGTGGATCCATTAGCGATGTCCTCTAGATAAGCGAGCCTGCTTGGGTGGGTCACTGATCCTGACATCAACTCTCAGCATTAATGGAAGTGTTTCGCTGCATTTTACACAGTACTCCAAAATGGCATAGATTTTTACCAGCCCCTCTGGCCTTGTTCCATAAACAAATTCGATGGAAGTGTCACTGATACAGCAGGCTTTAATGACAGCAGACACCTGATATGTGTTCAGTGGCTTAATAACTTTAAAACTGCTACATTTGAGCAGATGTCTTAGTCAAAGAGGAAGTGCGTCTTTTAAGTTCACAATATATGCAGTTACTGTTCTGTTAATGAACAAATTTGATTTTAAAATTAATTATCTAACAAATTCACAAGTGTCAGGTGGACAAAGGGTAGAATATTACCTTTGACCCTGGTTTAAAATGTGTTCCCTGCTGAAAAATCCAGCTTAAACCAGCCTAAGCTGGTTGGCTGGTTTTAGCTGGTCAACCAGCCTGGTTTTAGAGGGGTTTTGGCCATTTCCAGGCTGGTTTCCAGCCATTTCCAGCCTGGTCTTAGCTGGTCAGGCTGGAAAATTACCAGCTAAAACCAGCTAAAACCAACTTGACCAGCCTGGTTTAAGCTGGACATAGCTGGTTTTGGCTGGGCTCCCAGCTTGGCTAGGCTGGTCAAGCTGGTTTAAGCTGGTCATTTTCCAGCCTGACCAGCTAAGACCAGGCTGGAAATGGCTGGAAACCAGCCTGGAAATGGCCAAAACCCCTCTAAAACCAGGCTGGTCGACCAGCTAAAACCAGCCAACTAGCTTAGAATGGTTTAAGCTGGATTTTTCAGCAGGGTTTAGTGATCTCATCACATAAGTGGTCAGTTAAGACAGATTACTCTTTCCAATTGGTATTAAAGGCAGGATAGGTGATTTAGTTCAAAAACATTTTTGTTACCCTGGTTGAAAGTCTCTTCACATCTCAATAGCACTCATTAATGATGGCATACAAAGAAAATCTGGATATTCATAGGCATAGCTAAATAATAATAGTTCAGTACATGGAAATGACATACTGTGAACCTCTAACACAATCTCGGTCCTGGGGGGGCCGGTGTCCTGCAGATTTTAGCTCCAACTTGCCTTAACATACCTGCAAGGATGTTTCTAGAAAGCTTGATTAGCTAGCCCAGGTGTGTCTGATTGGGGTTGGAACTAAACTTTGCAGGACACCGGCCCTCCAGGACCGAGTTTGGGCACCCCTGCTCTAACATAATTATTTCCTTGTTCTAATGCAAATGCAGTGAGTGTAACATTCTGGTGAAAATTGGGTCAATTAGAACAATACACAGAATGTTACATTGCACACTGGATTAATAATATGCTTGCCCCAGGCTGTGTTTGATTGACAACAGTGTTTCCTAGTGAGATTACAACAATGCTAATTGTTTACCCTTATTTTTAAGTTTATTTATGCTTGTATTATGCACTTACTGATCACTTTTTTAGGTACACCTTACTAGTACCGGGTTGGACCACCTTTTGCTTTCAAAACTGCCTTAATCCTTCATAGCATAGATGCAACAAGGTACTGGAAATATTCCTCAGAATTTTTGATCTATATTGACATGATAGCAGATTGCTGCAGATTTGCCGGCTGTACCTCCATGATGTGAATCTCCCGTTCCACCACATCCCAAAGGTGCTCTATTGGATTGAGATATGTTGACTGTGGAGGCCATTTGAGTACAGTGAACTCATTGTCATGTTCAAGAAACCAGTCTGAGATGATTCGTGCTCTATGACATGGCATGTTATCCTGCTGGAAGTAGCCATTAGAAGATGGGTACACTGTGGTCATAAAGGGATGGACATGGTCAGCAACAATACTCAGGTAGGCTGTGGTGTTGACACGATGCTCAATTGGTACTTATGGGCCCAAAGTGTGCCAAGAAAATATTCCTCTCAACATTACACCTCCACCACTAGCCTGAAACATTGATACAAGACTGGATGGATCCATGCTTTCATGTTGTTGACACCAAATTTTGATCCGAATGTCGCAGCAGATATCAAGACTCATCAGACCAGGCAACGTTTTTCTAATCTTTTATTGTCCAATTTTGGTGAGCATGTTTCCTGTTCTTAGCTGACAAGAGTGGCACCTGGTGTGGTCTTCTGCAGCTGTAGCCCATCCGCCTCAAGGTTGGACATGTTGTGTGTTCAGAGATGCTATTCTACATACCTCAATTGTAATGAGTGGGTATTTGAGTTACTGTTGCCTTTCTATCAGCTCGAACAAGCTGGCCATTCTCCTCTGATCTCTTGCATTTGCGCCCACATAACTGCTGTTCAGTGGATATTTTCTCCTTTTCTGACCATTCTCTGTAAACCCTAGAGATTGTTGTGCGTGAAAATCCCAGTAGATCAGCAGTTTCTGAAATACTCAGACCAGCCTGTCTTGTACCAACAACCATGCTACGTTCAAAGTCACTTAAATCACCTTTCTTCCCCATTCTAATGCTCGGTTTACATGCCTAAATGCATTGAGTTGCTGCCATGTGATTGGCCAATTTGAAACTTGCGTTAACAAGTAGTCGGACATGTGTACCTAATAAAGTGGCCAGTAAGTGTACTTACCAATAAAATGATTAGCTCTGAGAATTATTATTTTTTTAAATATCAAAAAGCATCTTTTAAATGTATTAACAGCCACAAGCATTTTGCGTGCTGCTTATGCACCCTGCATGCCTTGAGTTTTAACCTCCTGCTTCACCTCGCATTTTTGCCGTTGCGCACTGTGTGCTCACAGTTGAACAAAAGTCAACTCTGAGCAGAAAAAGCGAGTTACTTCAGTCACGCCTTTTTCAATCTCCAATCAAATGAAAGCAGAGGTGAAGTTTCTGTTGAGGTGACAGCAGTGTTTGTGTTGTCGAGATGAATACAGAGTCTTTTAAAGATGGAGGAGAGACTAGTAGTCTCTCTTTCAAGCAAAATATTATTAAATATTGCAATTATAACAATATCAACAGCGCACAACATGCAGCTGACATAAAAAAAGCGCACCGTGCTTCTTTTTTTCTTGTCAACAAAAAAGGCAGTGTGGTGCGCTTTGCGTTTTTGGAACGTAAAAGCGTGTTCGGTGTGATCGGCCCCTAACAGAGCAAGGGATTTTTCATAGTATTTACTATAATGTTTGTTCTTCTGGAGAAAGTCTTATTTGTTTTATTTCGGCTAGAATAAAAGCAGTTTTTATTTATTTTTTTATTATTTTAAGGTCAATATTAGTAGCCCTCTTAACTAACTTAATTAAGGACTAATATTCTGAATTCTGACTTCAAATGTATATGGAACTTTTATTTTGAAAATGGTACATGCTTTAAGGAAGAGTAAGGGGCAATTTTGTGAAGCAGGCAGCCATACATGATCTCATATGATAGGAAAATACGAGTATAAACAGAATAAAATGGCATAAAGTCTGTTTAAATGTATTTTTTTTTTTACGTTTAACGTGTATATTGTGAAATTTGCCACACATGTTTGTAATGAGGCAACAGAACTCATCTGTTTTTGTGGAGGTTGATATTAATTCCTATTCAAGATGTGTTTTTGCATACCTCTGTGCAAAACCCTGTTCACATAGACATGTCATATCATCAGGCACGTTCCCACTTTGCAGACTGACAAGGTGTATGCCTACCAAAGCATTTGAAAATGCCTGCAATCTTCCAAAAACGCTCCACTGCATTTAAAACAGCACCTCGTGACACTGCTGTTGTTCTAAAAATGGAGCACTCTCGTTGAAAACAACAGAATATAGCCTATGCGTGTGCCACAGCATTAAATGCTTTAGTGGATCTTCACCCCTATTATGTTGCTACTGTAATATTATTAAATTCTGCTCTCATAACCATTACATGTTTTTTGGAGGAGGAATGGCTTTGGACTGTGGTGGGAGGGATCAGCTTTAGCAACTGCTAGCTTCTTTGAAGCCTTTTATTTCTTTAACATCTTATGAATCTCTTGTGAGCATTTATAATCAGATTTTATTAAGATCCTTTTCTTAATATATCATGCATTATATACTTTCTTTGGAGCGCTCAGTACTATGTAGTGACTTAATCCATGTTACAAAGCTTATGAGTGAGCGGGAAAGCAAGTGAATGAAAAGAATGTGGATGATATCAATCGTAATCCACGTGTTTTGGTACAACTCGATATGTTTTGGTGTGCTTTCTCACAACACATCCTATAATGATTATGTAGGTCAGTAGACAGAATGAAGGGTGGTGCTGTCTTTTACAGTATGTCTCTTTTTCTATACAAATTTAACCACCTGAACGTTTACACTACGAATACAATCCAACAGGAATGGGGTAGTGTTTCTGAAGGGCAGAGGCTCAAATGTAAAAAAAATATATACAGTATATTATTCACTGACAGATATTTTTAATCACTCTATTTGTGTAATAATATATTTGTGCCATTTTCATGTATGGAACTAAAATCGGATAAAATTGTAAACATTGGCACTATAACTAAATATTTTTAGTACAACCCAATGAAAGTTTTGAAAATTATAATTAACAGGAAAAAATCAAGGATTTAGATTTATTTCGGGTGTAATAATTCTTGCAACATCTCATGTATTTATAGTCAGTATATTATATTTCTGGCAGTGCGGTGGCTTAGTGGGTATAGCGCTGTTGCCTCACAGCAAGAAGGTAGCTGGTTTGAGCTTTGGCTGGGTCAGTTGGCATTTTTGTGTGGAGTTTGCATGCTCTCTCCATGTTCACGTGGGTTTCCTCCGGGTGCTCCGGTGGATTTTACCCCACAATTCCAAAGACATGCGCTATAGGTGAATTGGGTAGGCTAAATTGTCCATAGTGTATGTTTATGAATGAGAGAGTATGGGTGTTTCCCAGTGATGGGTTGCAGGTGGAAGGGCATCTGCTGTGTTAAACATATGCTGGATAAGTTGGCTGTAAAAAAAAGATCAAGGCCCTTAAAGGGGATCTATTATGCAAGATGCTTTTCTATTATGCTTTTTGCAAGATGTAAAATAAGTCTATGAAGTTCCTAGAGTGAGTATGTGAAATTTAAGCACAAAATACCCCACAAATTATATTTTATAACTGGCCCTTTTATGGTGTGTTCACACCAGATGTGGATGAAGCGTCAAGCGCGATTGACTTACATGTTAAGTCAATGCAAAGAAATGAATAGACATCCTGTGGTGCAAATAAAGCGGCGCGAGTTGAGCGTTTTTTTTTTGCATTTGACATGCTTAACGTGTGGATCGCTCAAGTTGGAAAATCTGAACTTCACCAGACATTCGCGCCGCATTAACCAATCAGGAGCTTGCTCTTGTTGCGGCGTGACGCAGTGCCTGTTGTTGTTGTCCCGAGGGGGAAATCATCTTGCCGACTCCAGACAACAGCTCATCAAACTGGGCTCAGTTCAGTTGGAAGCACCACTGAAAGCTTCCATCATCCAGATATAGTTTCTGGAGGAGTTGATGAACTCACAGAGCTGGGTGCACATCTGAAAGGATCTAGTGCACTCAGACACTACCCCAAACAAATCTACACTGTTTTTCAGCCTTCCTTAAGCAGATAAACACAGCTAATCTCTCAATAAAATCTATGTTAGCCATTTAGCAATAAAGCTAGAGTCACTGGGCAAACAGAAGCTCCGCCCATGATGCGAATCTGCGTCTTTTGTGAAGTGATTTTGACGCGTGAATGAAGCGAGTAAACTCTAAATGTTCAGGCATCTATTTACAAGTGAATAACGCAATTTATTCACGCATGCCACTTCTGATGTGAACACAGCATAAGGCTTTGTTCCAAATTTGCCATTTTGGTGACTGTTGCTCAGCATACTGGGATATTCATTTTTGATATATTATTTTAATAATATTTACATTTTTATTTAAAAATAAAATTAATAATTTTTTAATATTATAAGCTGATTATATTGTTGCCACACAACAGTTTAAACCCCTTATAAAATGATTTTTAATACCCCCTTTAAGAAATAAATAAATATTTCAGATAGAACAAAGAACAAACCACTGTTGTCAAATTTTTGCATAATTAACATAATTAACCTATTTAAAATAATTAACCTATTTAAACTAATTAACCTAGTTAAGCCTTTAAATTCCAATTTAAGATAAATACCAGTGTCTTGCAAAATAACTAAATATTATGCACTTTCATCATGGCAAAGGCAAAATAAATGAGCTATTACGTAATTAGTTATTACATCTATTATGTTAACATGTTTTGAAAAAAATAATTCTCCACATTAAACAACATTTGGGAAATATTTGAAAAATATCTAGAAAGAATTCACAGAAAGGCTAATTTATATAGTGAATATCATTTAAGAAGGTTAAGGTAAAAGCATGTCTGTCCTTGTGTTTATTACAGTTGTGATCTCACAGTAATTTGTCTGTTTAAGGAAAGGATTAGGGGCCGTCTCTCTCTCTCTCTAAAAATAATACCTATTCATATAAACGAGCTCTTACAAATTCATAAGCCAGTAATAAACCAGTAGCTCATCACATCATGTGAGATAAACCTGGATGAAAACCAAGACAAAGAAGTATTTTAACCAAAGCTTTACTTCCATCTTTTCAAAATAAAACATCACACAATGAAACTGAAAGTGTGTCAGTGGGTTGTAAGGGGCTAATTCTCGATCCTTGACCTGTTTGCATGTGGTGCATACGTGCTATCCACTTTAGCTCAACTGATCTAGCTAATGGTTAACTCAGCTGACAGCCGCTAGCTAATATGCTGTTTCAGTGATAAGCAGTTTCCTTTAGGGATGTGAGCTAACAGACCACCGTCAGCTGGGCCTGTGAGGACGCCGTGTGTTAAGTGTGTTCAGCTCAAGCATCGAAGGTGCCATTTTCCTACCGATTTCCCAACCTGCCCCAAGTGTGAGCGTCCACCGATAAGAGGATTAGCACACCTGGGAGGATTATTGCTAACCTCACCTCATTCCTCAGCACAGGCAAACTCGGAAAGCAGTTCAGAGTTACAGTTGGCATCCCACAGCCTGCAGAGTGTCTTTAGAGATTTTGTCCAACAGTTGTTAGCCAACTTTCCCAAAAGGAAGAACTGGAAGAGCGACGGGACTTGTAGAGTTTTGCGAAATCAAATTTAGATTCAAGGACAGTTTACCAAGATTTTAATGAGAGGAAAAAGTTTCTGGCGTAGGTGATATAATGCTCGGTTGCCCCCCAGACGCACGGTCCACTAGTCTACATTCGCAGTGGTTTCACAGGATTGCACCAGCTCCAAACTCTCATTGCCTCCTGCCTACTAGAAGACAAACATAGTGGATGATGATGATTTGCAGTGCTCTACCATACACACCGCGTACAATTAACACTGGTTAAAGGGATGGTTTACCCATAAATGTACATTTACTCACTATTTTCTCACCCTCAAAAAGATTTCAAACCTTTATGATTTTCCGTTTAATGTTAAACACAAAATACGTTATTTAAAAAAATGTCAGAAACCTCTTTCCATTGACTTCCATTGTAGAAAAAACAAATACTATGGAAGTCAGTGGCTTTCAGCATTTTTCAAAATACCTTCTTTTGTGCTCAACAGTGGAAGGAAACTTTGTTTCAGGTTTGTAAAAAGTAAAGCATGAGTACATGCAACAGTTTTACTCAACAATTAGCTAATAACATTTTTTAATTGTTCTTACAATGCCCGAGAACACTTAATGGGTCAAACTGTATACTAATTATAAATATGTGATGCAATGGACAGCACCTGTTTCTGTGAGTATGTACAGTATCAGTGTTTTCAGTATCTTGGAGCAGCTCAGTTTGCTTATAACTTGCCTTTTTAATATGCAACACGCACCAAATGTCTTGTAAAGAGAATAATTTATCAATTTAATAAAAATAAATAAATAATAAATAATAATAATAATCAAATAAAATAAATGCAGTTTTTAATATTGTTTTGCCAAACTAAGTCTCTATAGTTTAATAGTTGACAGCAAACGAAAAAATAAAATTAATAAATGTAACCAATTAATAAATATTAGCTAATATTATTCTAAGTTTTAATATTATATAGACAGTTAAAATTTTTAAATTATTTTAAAAATATTATAGTGATGTTTAACAAAGCAGGGCAATTTTCACATAATTTACTATAATATTTTTTTGTTCTCATTTCTATTAATTTGGCTGGAATAAAATCTGTTTTTAATTTAAAAGTAATATTAAAGTATTATGTACTGTCATCATGGCAGACACTAGAAATTAGTTATACTATTATAATATTCTCTTTGTTAAACATTACTTGGGAAATATTTTCATAAGAATTAAAGAATGTCACAGGAGGGCTAATAATTTTGCCTTCAAGTGTTTGTGTATGTGTTAATTAATATATTAATAATAATATATGTGACATAGTTATGAGGGTCTTTCTGTGTTATTAATTTATATAATTGTTGAAGCTGTGTTTTTTTTATTATTTAATTAATCAAATTTAATTTAATTTAACAAAAATCAGTATATATACACTTGAAGTCAGAATTATTAGCACCCCTTTGAATTTTTTTTCTCTTTTTAATTATTTCCAAATTGATGTTTTATAGCGCAATAAACTTGTCACAGTATGTCTGATAATATTTCTTTCTTCTAGAGAAAGTCTTATTTGTTTTATTTCGGAAGAGAATAAAATTTTTAAAATACATTTTAGGGTCAAAATTATTAGCCCCTTTAGTCTACAGAACAAACCATCGATATACAATAACTTGCCTAATTACCCTAACTTGCCTAGCTAACCTAATTAACCTAGTTAAGCCTTTAAATGTCACTTTAAGCTGTATAGAAGTGTCTTGAAAAATATCTAGTAAAATATTATTTACTGTCATCATGGGAAAGATAAAATAAATCAGTTGTTGGGAAAAAACAGGTTGGCTAATAATTCAGGGGGGCTAATAATTCTGACTTCAACTGTATGTAGCCATCTGGACTGGAGCTTGGTCACCAACCCTTTATATCTGTATCCTGCATGGAGACCAGGGCTAATGATAGAGATCTCGCTTACACACAAACACACGTGGCTGGCCCACAGAAGACCCTGCAGGGTAACAGTGTACAGGCCTATCCAAAGCATGATTGAAATGTCAAGCATGAGCCAGAGCGAAAGCGAGATCAGAGTCAGATCAGGCTGTTGCTGGCGTGGAGATCAGTGCTATCTCGTCAACAGTTTGTCTTCTTTACTTCTGCATATTCAGCAGTGAAGGATGTTGCGTCTCACCTTATCTTTGTTTTTCCTCTGCTCGTTCTGAGAAAAGCAGCTGTCAGCGATATACACACTACAAATTTAGTTCCTAAAATTCTGATTAAACTTATCAGTGTTTCCAAGAGGAGCGCTCATAAGCATTCACGCAGATATACAGGTCTGTATTTGTGCTTGTTAAGGATGTTGTGTTTGAGATGTAGGAATGTGTTAGAGCAATTTGGCACTGATTGGGGACTGACTTTATGAAAGCATCTAGGGCTTTGATTTAAGTCTTTGATGTGTACAATCACACCAGTGTGATTAGAGCGTTCAGCACACCACATAATCAGCTTCTAAATTCAAATCTGCTTTTCCGAGATGACTTGAGCTGAGCCAGAGAAAATTTTGCATAGCTCTTTTCATAAATCATAATATATTATGTTATTATAAGACTGTCAAGAAACCTTTATAATCATGACATGACACATAATAAAAGATTTTATGCGTGTTTATGACAACAGTTGCTCAGTTATGTCATTTCAAATGCAAAGATGACCAACACAGGCTCATTGTGAATGTTTAGCCCCGTATACATTTCTCAAGAGCACGTATGGCGGAATGATGCCGCCACTGGCCTCTGTTCCCTTTCGCGCCACCAGCTGATCACTTACCTCCATGTGGACGGCTTTTGCCCTGTTACCAGTTTGTTCAGTAACTTGTCTCATATGTCAGTGGACTTGGGAAGTAGAGCGGAGTTGACCTCGACAACAAGGTTCTAGTCTGCCAAAGAACGGTTCCAGAAAATAGGTAAAACAAAAACAAAGGGCAAAAAATAAAATAAACAAGGAAATAACAGGGTGAGAATGTGGTAAGATCTGAAAATGTGATAAAAGTCAGGTGGCTATGAGGGCTTTTCTTTTTTTCTGGATTGCTTTTGAAAACACTATTGGTTGGGTTTAGGGAAGGGGGTGGGTGGATCTGTCGGTCAGTCAGTCAACAGCGGCCTCTGGTGGATTTACATGGGAAGAGTAGGTGTGAATGGCACTCCCTAGAGAAATTAAAAATCTGACAAGGCGTACACAGCAGCCTCTGGTGGACTTGCGAAAACAAAAACTGCAAAAAAAAAAAAAGTACCTACTGGGATGTATTTTGAGCTCTCCAGAAATGTATACAAGGGTATGTATCCATAATGAGCCTGGGTTGAAAATGACATTTTTAGAGCGTGTTTTTTAGGACAACATAAGAAGCAAATAGATTATAACTCATATTTATCTTTGTCATGACAACTTGACATCATCAAGGCAACATAACGTGTCATAAATCCGTCATAAACATGATGTTATTTTTTTCATATCATATCATGGTATTTATCGTTATATCATTTTATTGTATTTATTTAATTTTTTAGCAACTGACAAAGTGCAAAAAAAGGCATTCTTTCCCTTTAAATACAAATGTGTGTTTTTGAAAAGGTACTGCCCCATTGACAGCTTTCGTACCTTTATTTTATAGAGTGTAGGGGCAATTTCTTTGAAGTCTTTAAAGGGGTAGACCAGAGTGTATTTTTAAGGCTTGGTTGTGTTTATAAGATGCAAAACAATGTGTGCTCATGCTTCATTTGTAGAGAATCACGTAATTTTTTCATTTATCTTACTTTGATTATATACATCTAATCAGCTAACATGAAAACAACTGTCATATTTCCCAGTTCCTCTGAAAGGCCCGCCCTCAAGAGGCTCTGATTGGTCAGCTAACATAATGTGCTGCGATTCACAGATCAGCTCCACATCACCAGGAAGCATCGCTGTTATAACATTAGAGTGCCTCTGGCCACACCCCTTCACTGCGCAGGGTGTATGTGCGTAATCAGAAGGGTTTATGACATCATTAACCCGGATGTATTTTTTTTGTAGTGGCCAAACTTCGTTCACTGTAGGCTTTGCTAACTCTGTAAAAGCCCATGTCTCCTTTTGCATTGAACTTTGAGCATCTTAGCTTCAGAGATGTTGTTTATGTTCACACATCTACATTACACATCAACTAAAGTTTAAAATATGATATCATAATGGACTACCCCTTTAAACTGACTAGAAACTTTCAAGCAGGTGTGTTGGAGAAATTCTAGATAGAACAGATTCCTATTAGATTAAGTTTGCTCACAAATCTGTTCTGAATACTTGCAAATGTGACTGCTTATTTGTGCATGTACACATAGCAAAGATCTTCCTGTCTGAAATTCTCATTTGTCAATAGCAAAATGACTCAACTGTTGGTCACATGAAGGGAGGGCCAATTTTGCAAACCCTTGCATTTTTAATCACTTGAAATCAATAGAAGGTTTGCACTTGCATCAAGATTTGGACAGTTGCGTATATGCATGTCCATACATGTCAATACTCATATGTAAACAACAGCATGGATTGCACAGTTAATGTACCACTGAATATGTTGTTCTGTCTATTTATGCTGTGTAAACTATATGTTAAAGCTGCTGAATGATATAGAAGATGACTTTGTATGCAGGAAAGGGTGCAATGTTTTGACAAACTGAATTGTATAGGTGGTAAAAGATACATATGAACAGTATTAATTAAGATATAAGCCTAGTATTTTACTTACTTGACCAGAAATTATAAGAACAAACATGAATGTTTTCTTGCCCTGTAAAATCAAGATTCTTGCCCTGTAAATCTTGTTTCAGTCGGGCCAATCACAAACACCTTTTGTTCCTCGGGCTCTTCTGCTTGATTTGTTATAACTTTTGACAATCTATAGTACTCTAAATGTTTTTCCAGTCCAACCAGCAAGTAATAATTAGCAAAATATGCGAGTTTTGTTCGGTTCAGTGGCATTGTTTACGTTCTGTGCCTTCAAAATGGCCGACTGATGATGAACATTCTATAGTTTTGTTTAGGTTCAGGATACTGTAGTTGAGCTCTTAGTAAATGTGAGATAGTAATCAAAATCAGTGAACTTGGTACTTTTCTGGCATCAGAGACCTACTTTTGCACTTCTTTCCATCTCTGGATGTGTTTTGTGAGAGCATGTGTATGTGCCCTGGAAGCTGAGCGGTCACATACTCTGAGAGATTCCCTGGCAGGGACAGTGTTTTTTTGGCTGGGTTGGATCCAGCTTAGGGAGAGAGTGGAGGGTTAATGGTTAGTCTCATGCTCTGTGTGGATCAAGGGCATGGGACTGTGGGGGCCTGGGGGAAACAAGAGACCAAGAGAGAGGCAGAAAGAGAGCACAAAACAAGAACACAACAGCTGAATCACTCATCACATCTATATTCATGCTCAGCTTCTGGTACAGACCTATGTTTATGCGCCAGTTCTGCGTCAACATTTATTTCCAGTAATGAGTGTACTGTGTATTTAATAATAACTAATCATTACTACTCATTCCATTGAAGATAGTGGGAAATCAACATTTCCAATGTTAATTTTGCTAGCGCACATAGTTTTTCTTTGGGTGAATAACTAATCAGGTAATCCACTGATCCATTTTCAATGAAATTTTGACAATTTGATTCCGCGTTTTGAATCACAGTCACCTGCCGGCGACCTACTTATACCTGCAGCTTCTCCACGATGGATGTCCAGCGTTTTCCAGCCTCAAGCGCTTAGACTGCAGCTTTGCACAAGAAGTTTGGCCAAAGCAGAAATGGTCATGCCCAACTGAGCCTGGTTTCTCTCTAGGTTTTTTTCCTTCACTTTCGTCAATTAGTGAAGTTTTGTTCCTCGCCATTGTTGCCAGTGGTTTGCTTGGTTTGGGACTTGTGGAGCTGCGCATCGATGGATTTGCTCTTCAGTGTTTAGACTTTTTGCAGTGAAAATTAAACCACACTGAACTGAACTAAAATAAACTTCTAAAAACTGGACAGACACAGTTTCAATTCACTTGAACTTCTATGTTAAGCTGCTTTGACACAATCTACATTGTAAATAAGCGCTACATAAATAAATACAGATGAATTACATTTAGTTTGCTACAAGGGAATGATGTACAAAAGAAATCCCCGCCATCTACTCAATATTCAGTTGGAAGTATGTTAACATCCTGAAATCAAAGTCTCATCAACATCCTAATCACGTTGACTTTAAAGATGTTGTAAGGGATTTTTTGACACATGAAACACCACTATTACCTGCCAGATGGGACTAACATAGACCAGAGAAACTGCATTTGTCTGTGTGACAACACGGAATTGTGTAAACTGAAAAAAAAAATTATAATTTAAGCTTTTAATTGGAAAACTAGTCAATTAGAAAAACTAAATGTAAAACATTTGCACATTTGGCTCTCATGTCTTTTATATATTTGCCAAACAAGTAGAAATAAGTGCCAAATATGTACAATTAATTATAGCACCTAGATATCTTCCTTTTAAAAATAAAAACTTTAAATTTGTATTTTATTTATTTACAATTTATGTATAAATTAAATAATACCCAAATTCAGCAGGTTCAAGATCAACTGAAAAAGGTTGTCTCGGCTCAACTCCAAACTAACTCATGAGTTGGCCACTTATGGTGAGAAAGCAATCTGACCCAAATGACAAGTGAACCAAGCTGTATTATAATATGTCATTAGATATGCATTGCATAACTCTGTAATAGCGGCAATCAAGGCTAATATATAATTGTGTATGTTTCTGTGTCTGTTGAACAAATAAAACCAAGGAGTCTATATTTTAGACAAAAGCAAAACAACCTACTGGTCCCTTAGACATAATCTAATTATAGAAATTTGTTACTTATAGGGGGCAACACGGTGGCTCAGTGGTTAGCACTGTCACCTCACAGCAAGAAGGTCGCTGGTTTGAGCCCCGGCTGGGTCAGTTAGCATTTCTGTGTGGAGTTCTCCTTGTGTTAACGTGGGTCTCCTTCGGATGCTCCGGGTTCCCCCACAGTCCAAAGACATGTGGTATAGGTGAATTGAATAAACTAAATTGGCTAATTGTAGAGTATATGTGTGAATGAGTGTGTATGGATGTTTCCCAGTACTAGGTTGCAGCTGGAAGGGCATCCGCTGTGTAAAACATATGCTGGAAAAGTTGGTGGTTCATTCCACTGTGGCAACCCCTGATGAATAAAGGGACTAAGCCGAAGGAAAGTGAATGAAATTGGCAGTAGTGTATGTGTGTGAATGAGTGTGTATTGTATGTTTCCCAGTACTAGGTTGCAGCTGGAAGGCCATCCGCTGTGTAAAACATATGCTGGATAAGTTCGAGGTTCATTCCGCTGTGGCAACCCTTGATGAATAAAGGGATTAAGCCAAAGGAAAATGAACGAAGGGTACTTGTAGACTATGACATAAAATATACATTTTGTTGCACTTTATGCCTCGAATGACTTTGATTTTGACCTGTTTGCTTACTAATTTATAACTAGAGTGGTCACCCATTAATTTGGAACAACATCCTGGTTCAATTGCCTAGCCTATTGAGTGTTACTACCTGCTGTCAGAATGTTTAATCTTTAAATAAGTAATTGTTTAACAAGCAAATAGAAAAAGTCAGACACTGAAATCAATTCTGTTAGGAATTCTGGAAGAAATAATCCAAGCAACAGTAGTGTGCAGAACTTATTCCACTGTTTGTTTTCTACTCTACTTCTATTGTCTTTCAACACACCTGTCTGTAACCATCCAGGTTAGCAATGGATTTGTGTGTGTTTTCCTAAAAGAGAAAATCCCTTGCACACTCCAAGTGAACCATATCCCCTACACAATTCACAAGAAACTTTCCAGTCTCTGACCTCAATCCCATATTCTTCAGGGTCTTTTCTTCTCCACATGCCTCATCTATCCAGGCTGTCATTCTCTTTCAGCCCCCACCCTTTCCCTCACTCTTTCTGCCAGAGCTATGCGTGGAATGTCATCTCCTTGGGCTGGATCTCTATTCCCATCAGGAAGATGGAATGACAGTCTCAGTATCTAAGCCACATTCATGATTCTAATTGCACATAATAGAGCATTAAAGATGTATCTGTGTCTGATCTCACAATGCCAAAGAAACACTGAAAGACACAGAAGAATGTTCCTCCAGGTAATTTCGACAGGAACATTAACCCCTGTGTATGTCTCTCTCTTGACAGCCTCCATTCCATTCTTTGCCTGTGAGCTCAAAGCGGTGACTCCGTACATGAGAGGCTTCTTCTGCGGGGATACCAGCATTACCTACCCTTACATAGAAAGTGAAGCCATTCCTGATAGCGTGCTCATAGCCGGGGGCATCATAATCACAGGACTTACGGTAAGAATATGCACACATACAAAAATATCACTTGCTGCACCCAACTGTCTTCATCTACTCACCCTCAGGCCAGACTATCTTCTTTCTAGGAACATTCTAGGAATTGCAAAGCATTCCACAAAAACAAAACAAAATAGGGTCCAAAACTAAATTAAATTATTACAGTAATATTCTAAATGACTTGTGCCTTCAGAAGACAATTCCAGGGCAACCAGTTTAATTTTAAAAGGATAGTGGTGACAACAAAACAAACTGTCTTGTTGCTGTGACTTGCATCTAGGCCAGAAAATTGAGCTTGAACTTACCACAAGACTACAGCCTGTGGCTAACTAGCACAGGTGTTCTCTACCTGCGTAAGAGGAAATAGCTGTCCAAACCAGCAGGTGGTCATAGTCTGAAACCGGAAAATCCAGGACTGAAAAATGAGATTGAGGCCCCATCCCAAATGGCAGCTGTCAGACAGATGTCTAATGCTTATCTCACCCTAGTGTGGGCTCAGCATAAGTGCACACTGAGGTTGGCACCAATAGCCTAGTGGTAAAGTGTGCCACCATATAGCACAGAGGTGCTCACGGTCACCCGAGTTCAATTCCCGGCTTGAGGTCCTTTGCCGATCCTTCCCCTCTCTCTGCTTCCCATGTATTCCTGTCTCATCTCTACTGTCCTATATAATAAAGGTGAAAAAAACCTAAAAATAGTAGGAAGAATAGTGGGATGTCTTAAAAGGGACGCTAGAGATTACCCTTCTGAAAGCTTAAATGATGAATGGGACACTCTACATCAGGTGTCACCAAGCTAGGTCATGGAGGGTTGGTCTCCTGCAGAGTTTAGCTCAAACTTGCCTTAAGTTCCAAGTGTACCTGGGCAGGTGTACAATGGTTAGATAACTGGACTTGCAGGGATTATGAACAATCAGCACTCTCTTCCACAAGTCACTTTGGATTGAAGCATCTGCTAAATGCTAAATTGTAAATCTAACCTAGTAGGAACTTGATTTGCTTGTTCAGGTGTGTTTAATTAGGGTTGGTCCTAAAAACTGTAGTGAACTGGCCCTCCAGGAGTCAGCTAAAATGGCCTATTTAAAAATAATTCAGTAGTGGCCAGACAATGGTGTGTTAAAGTACACTACCTGACAAAAGTTATCGATCCCAGTTGTAAGAGCAACAAATAATAACTTGACTTCTAGTTTATAGGAAAAGTGTCAGAAGGTAGATTTTTCTGATGAATCATCTGTTGAACTGCGTCCCAATCATCACAAATACTACAGAAGACCTATTGGAACCTGCATGGACTCAAGATTCTCACAGAAATCAGTCAAGTTGGGTGCAGAAAAAATCATGGAGAGATCTGCAGAGTGGATGGCAACATCAACAATCTGAGGTATCAAGACATTTGTCCTGCCCATTACATTACAAACCACAGGAGAGGGCAAATTCTTCAGCAAGATAGCACTCCTTCTTATACTTCAGCCTCCACATTAAAGTTCCTGAAAGCAAAGAAGGTCAAGGTGCTCCAGGATTGAATCCAAAGAATCTTGATGAACACTGGGAGTCCTGCAAGAATGCTTTGCCTTTCATATATGCCACTTCTGATACCAAAAGATCAACTAGAGGTCAAGTTATTGTTGTTCCTAAAACTTCAACAAGGCTTTTGTCAGGTAGTGTAAGTGAGTTAAACTTAACCTGACCACTCTTATTTGTTAGCAGGGAAGATATGCTGGATGTCAATCATAAATACTAATGTTTTTTTTTACTATTTTCCCACACACAATTATTGTAATAGCTTGAGGACTACTTCAGTGCTGTCTTATTTTTAATGCTTGAAATCTTTTAAACAATAATTTAAAAGTGTCCTATTTTTGCCTTGGAAGAAAATAAGTCATCAGTTTTAAACAGCATGAGTGCAAGTGAATGATGACAGAATATCATATTTTTTGTGTAGGGTGAACTACCCTTCGAATAGCCTTGGTGTTCACAGTAGTATTAGCCCACGGTTCTCCTGTTACTGAGGGCTATTGATTTACTCTTTTCAACTACTTCGCTATTGAACAAGAGTCTCTCTTTGTGCAAGAACGCACATGTGTGTGAGATGCTGTGACTTATTTAAGGCTTCATGGGCCTTGTAGTATTTAACTCAGTGTCGCATGGCTGTGACCTCAGTGGTGTCCCCTGTTTGTTTCAGATTGCAGTCGGAGAGTGTTACCGGGTACGATTCAGAGATGTGCACTCACGGGCATTTGTACGCAACCTCTACGTGTCCTGTCTCTACAAGGAGCTGGGCAGCTTTCTATTCGGCTGCTGCGTGGGGCAATCTTTAACCAACATGGCAAAGCTGAGTGTTGGCCGACTCCGTCCCCACTTCCTGTCGGCGTGCAACGTGACCTATGAATCACTCAACTGCACACCCGGAACCTACATCTCACATGTTGTCTGCAAAAGCTCAAAAAAGATAGTGGAGGAAGCCAGGTAAGTGGTGGACAAGAGGATTTATGAGAGCCATGAAGATGAGATGAGCTCTTTTCCAAAACCTAGGCTGCCTATAAAATTGCATTCTCTCTGAGTAGTTATTTCTTTTGAAGGAACACTTGATTTGCAACTGTTTAATGTATATTATATTTACCTTGGTGGTAACTCCTGATAAATAAGGAACTAAGGAACTAAACAAAAACTTTTTTCCCCTTTAAAATTTAAATTTGATATTTTGGAGCACTAAACATGTCAGGCTAAATAATTCAAATAAATCATTGACTTCTGCTGTCTTCATTAGTTTCTAAAATACAGATTTCTTTACATTTTAAAACGACATTTTTGGATATTTTTTTTCTGCTGGAGGTACTGTTGTCTTAAAAAACAACAAAAAAAAAGTAAATAAAAAATATTACACATACCTTAGAAACGGTATTACAGAAAATTTTGACGGTTTTAAAACCTTGACTTTTCCAAACCGCGGTATACCTTAAAAACGGTTATCATCCCATGCCTAATTGGAATAACTACAGCAGTCGCGATCATCTGATCTCATATAAAGCAAGAGATTGCGATGACATATGATGATGGGTGCAGGTGTTGTAGTGCTGTCCCATTTCTTAGGGGTACGTTTTGAAGCCCTTCCCCTTTACACTCTTTTTCAAGGGCCAAAGGGAAGGAGTAAAAGTACAAAAATAGAATTGGGATTGGGCCTTACTATAGTCAAAGACTATAGAATATACAAGACGTGTCACTGGTATAGTTTTGAACGGGGAAATGTGTAACGGTCAATATGACTAATAAAGCCCTGCCTTCTAGTACAGGAGCCAATCAGCAATCGCTATAGACTGATGAATTTCCAGGGGAGGGGCTTGAACTAGACGTAAATGTCTACAGATTTTGTGTGATTCAAATGTTTAGAAATGAAACTAAAGACACAGTAGTTGTTTAATTTTATTGTTGATTCCTTATATGAAATTTAATCATAAGTTTGGAGCAATTTTGGAGAATTTGATGTTTCCCCTTTCAGACAGAATGCCTGAGCATACTACCTGAGGGGCGTTTCAAAGATTCCCACTGATTAAAATTACTTGCCTTAAAGGGACTTTGCTATAGTATCGATAATGAGGTTTAATTGGTGTTGAACGCCAAAATTATGGTATCAAGCCATCCCGACACCGCCATCTTGCATTGCACAATTGGATAAATTTGACAGTTCTTTACAATTCGCCCAAAATAAAACACCTAAGACTTTAGGAACTGCTCTATTTATAATGACTTGATAAACTGCCTAGGTTGGGGGCTTACTAGATTTTGGAACAGAGTTTAAATCACATAGTTTGTTTTATGGAAATATGGAGGAATTAGTATAGAATAACATGTATGCTTGTGATTGCCTAATATAACATCATGCAGACAATGTTACAGGCCATAAAGCAGTGCAACGGTTTAATGATTTGCGAGATTGTGACATTTGGTTGGTAATATTTCCCTTCTGCTCTTCCTAAACAGAAAATCCTTCTTCTCGGGCCATGCATCTTTCGCCATGTACACCATGCTTTACCTGGCAGTGAGTATCTCCATGTGTGGGCATGTTTACCACAAGCACACTCATACACTCAAACTCAAACACAAGTCAGGGTAGCGATGAACGCCTGTGCTTGATGCCGGATGCCGCTGTGGAGCTTTACTGCTGTCAGCTTTCACTTCCCATCCCTGCCATGCGGGAGAAATGCCAAAAAATTCCTACTGACAAGAAAGTCTCTCAAACTTCAGCTCACACAAATGCACACAAATACACTCAAACTGAAAGAAGAAAGCTCTGAGAATGCAAAAAAACTCCCAAAAGGCATCTTGCTTCAAGCGAAAAAGAAAGGCTTGAGTGAAAGAGGGAATGTTCTCCAGAGGCCTGATGAATAGATGAGTGGAGAGAGGGAAAGCGAGGGAAAGCTAGCCGAAGACAGAGGAGGCCTTGTTTAGTTGTGGGTTGGGTCTGGGAGGGGGGAGCTTTGGCCTGCTGAGAGATAGACAGGCTTCTTTCAGTTAAACCCCTCTCTCCTGCTCTCTGTTATGGCCTGGGGAAGGGGCACAATAAGGGGGGGAAAATGACAAAACACTCGCAAACGATCATAAAGCTTGACATTCAATAGCATTCGCATTTCTCTTTCAGGCAACTGCCCCACAAACCTTATCAGAATTTACTCTGCCTTGTGTGCCAATCACGTTTAGAATGGAGGGGAACAAAATTCGCCCGCTGCGTAAAAACAAGCTATTTTCTGCCATTCATCTGATTCAATTCACGGGCCTCTGGCTGCTCTGAAAGTGGGAGAGCTCTTCAACTCTCATTAGAGAGCACTGCAGAGAGAACATGAACAGAGTGAGGGACAAGCCCATAGAAAAGCCGTGCCAGGCTCTTTGTCCTTTCTGCCTGTTTTTTTTTTTCTCTGGTGCATCCGATGGCTGCACTGTTCAGGCTCAGCATGCCTGACCTGACCTGCGGCCACATGGTCTGGCTCTGCGCACCAGCTGCTCCAGGCATTACAGCAGGAAGCCAAACACCTGTGACAGGGGTGATTGGAGGGGTATGAGGACCCTAAAAGTTTGGAATGTTTCACAGTCCCTGGTGTGACATCAATATCCATAAACTTCATCTACAGCCAATGCTTATGCCATGCCAACTGACCCCATAATTTCCTCCTAACATTCGTTGTGTAGTTTAGCTAGGTTGTGTGTGTGTGTGTGCTTTTTTTTTTTTTGTGAGGGCTATTTAGAAAGCTAATGGCTGCATCCGAAAGCTTTAAAAAGCTGCCTCCAAAGGTAGCCTTCCAAGGCAGGAAGGCATCAAGGCATGTTTGAAACCAAATTCTGCTTCACTTCCTGTCTTCTGAGGTATCTACTTCTGATCGAATTTCATTAGCATAGATGTGTCCTTCACTGCCTTCAGTATCTCTCAATGCTGTGCATTCAATTTCTGACAGTTTAGCCTAAAATAACAAAGATGGCATCTTGAAGTGTCGCTGATTAGAGTCTTGGGTCAGTTGGCATTTCTGCATTTGCATGTTCTCCCCGTGTTGGCGGTATAGGGGAATTGAATAAACTAAATGAATCTTAGTGTGTGTTTGTGAATAAGTGTGTATGGATGTTTACCATTACTGGGTTGCAGCTGGAAGGGCATCCGCTGTGTTAAACATATACTGGATAAGTTAGCGAGTCATTCTTCTGTGGTGAGCCCTGATGAATAAAAGGACTAAGACAAAATTAATGAATGAATGATTAAATTGTTGTGCTGTAAACGATTGATTTTTAAAATGCCTGGCAGCAGAGGGCAGCACTGTCTCTGTCGCTTACAGCATTGGTCCTCAAGCTTTTTATCACGCGGACCGGTCAACGCCTGACAATTTTTACTGCGAACCGGAGTGGGGGGATTTGGCAACCATCAACCGTTTTCTCAGAGGAAGACAAGCTGACAAAACATTGTTGTCACTCTGATACAAGTTTTATTTATGGAAAAAAATACAAAGCACTGCAGTGTTTGGGTGTTCTGTGTTTGTCTGAGTTAAATTGTCTTACCGAAATGTGTATACTCCATACAAGCTGATCAGTCAATTCTTGTCATGACTTGGGTGCACTCGCGGTATTTAATTCAACTGCGTGCGTCTGGTCTGGAAGGCACGAGCGTGTCACGCAATGAAATGCTAGAAAAGACGCGATATTCGAAGAGCCCCTAAACGCCTGCCATCATTTGTGATCTCCAGTAGTTGATCTTCTTGCAGAGTCGTGGTGGATTCACCTGATTTGTTGACAGATTGATTGCAGATCTATTCCTTGGCAGTTTGTGAGCCCTTCACTGGGCATTTTCCCCTTAGCAAAGTAACTTTTCAAAGACGTTTGTTTCTTACTCATTTTGCTGCTTGTGGGCTGAATTTGGTCGCTCAAGTGACTGACATGTAAGTGAGAGAATACGGTCACGATCATTCAGACTCTGATAATAAATAAAACGGAAATAATTAATGATTTATTGTGCTGCATGGTACCAATTCATCCACGGACCGGTACCACTGGGTTACAGAGTCTGCAATAATACATAGAGTTAAGTATTAATAGAACAATGGAGAGGAATATGCTGCTATGTTGGAAGAGGAACAAAGTAAATGGCAGAAGAACCAACGTTTGGGACTATTGAAAGGGGCAGAGTTTAAGCCAGGGGTGTCCAATCCTCTCACCAGGAGTGGGCTGATGTCCTCAAGAGTTTGACTCCAACAAGCTCATACATACTTCTCTGTGACTTCTAGTGACTCTGAAGACCTAGATTAGCTATTTATTGTGTGGTTTTTAAGGTTGCAGCTAAATTCTCCATGATTCGGTTTTTTATTCCTGATTTAAGCAGACAAAATGACCCTCATATGTCAACAGAGATATATATTTCACCAGAAGTTTCAGCTACACTGAAAAAACAAATGGCTTCTGGCTTCAATTTTAAGTTGAATCTACTTAGCTTTACAAGTAATTTCAACTGTACATCAATTAAACTTAGACTTAATACATGAAGTTAAAATTAGTTTGACTTAAAAATCAACCCTGATTAACTTATTAAAATAAGTTAACAAAATCATATGTTGTGATGACTTTATGATCATATCCTTTATTAGTAGCTTTGAGGATAGTTTATCAAAGAATGCTTTATGGTTTATAAAAAGATAGGTTAGGTTTATTAGCCAACTTCTGGGAGGTTTTTCAGGAAATGTGTCATCAAACATTTAGGAAGGTCAGACACACTCACACACATACACGCACTGTAACCTTTATTTATCAGTCTGCACACTCTTTTATCAGTTCAAATGTTAATCATTCTTAAAACTTCCTGTGCAGTTCTACCTACAGGCGCGGTTGTCATGGCCAGGGGCACGGCTTCTACGACCATTGCTGCAGTTCATGTTGGTGATGTTGGCAGTGTACACAGGACTCAGTCGAATTTCTGACTACCGCCATCACCCCACTGATGTCCTGACCGGCTTCCTGCAGGGAGGACTGACTGCTTACTGGGTGGTAAGAATCATGTCACCACAAGCTCTCGGCCTTAGGTTCTCAACGCTTACTCTCAAGATCCACTTTCCATCAAAGTTTTACTCTAACGTTGATCATACTCACTTCTCTTTAGCCTTCTAGACCTTATTTATCTACTATATTTCACAGTGATTACCTTTTGACTTTGAAGATGTCAAAAGCACCAATTTGTATGATGAATCCTATTAGTATGCAGTTAGGGTGACCTTGCAATTTAATTTATGACTAAACAATTCGGAATGTTTTACAAGGTATACAAAAGGTTAAAAGATCACACAACAAAGAGTGGAATGTTACATGTGGAATAGATTTATATCTAAAAACTTTAAAGGTGCAGTATGTAAGTTTGACACCCAGTGGTTAAACTAGGTATTGCACCCCTAGTTCAAAACACACGCAAGAGCAGCTTGCCAGATTGATGACGCCAACAAAGACTGATTTAAGGCTGATTTAAATTGTGTTCTAAATAGAAGCAATGGCACACGATAGAAAGAATATCTTCCATATTAAAAGGAGTTTTTGTCCAAACCAACACCTGAAATTTATATTTTAGAAACGGCTTCTATTTCTTACAGGCGAACAATGATCACCTTAGGTACACCTAATGTGGTTTATTCAGTTTTAAATGCTAATACTGTGAGTTTGAGTGCCATTTCACATGACGTTTATTGCCATACTACTAAAAGCAGCAGTAGATAGTTTAACCTTAGATCTTGAAAATAAAATAAATCGTTTGAAATTGAGCTTTAGAACTGTGACCTAGTGGAAGCCAACAAGTATCAGTGATTCAGCATGTACGTTTAATAATATTAAAGAGGTTTAATATGTATTAATTAGATTATAAACCTTACCATTTTGTTGGAGTGCAGTAAGTGCACTATTCTGTGCTCCTGAACCTGCTCACCTAATGTTTACATTTGTATTATTTATGTTATTTGCTAATTAATAACCACGTCATGTGGAACTCTGAATCTGCGTCTCATTTCGGTAGCTGCTACTCTCCACCGGAGGTTGCATTTCGGTTCTGGCACGTAACGCATTTTCAAAGCAGAATATCTGACTTTAGCATTGTTTTTCAGATAAACAAGAAGATCTTAGCATGTTTCTTAAATATCTGCAAACATATTAATATATTTTTATATTTTAGAGTAGTCAAAAACCTACATACAGCACCTTAATATTCCTGTTTCACCGATGAAAATAATTACAAACTGAACATATACAATAATTGAAACAGAACATTTGAACATTTTAAATGACTTCACCATCCGTAAAGACAGTGGACAGTTTTACCTGTCTTATGATAACTCTTTAGCTGTCATTACTTGTTTAAAATACCTTCTTAAGAGAGTATGCAATTTTAGATACATTCCATTGCTTGTTTTGTTTCTAAAAAAAATTCCAATTCAAATAAGTCATTTGAACGAATGATTAAATGAATGAAGATCCCTTCAGACTACATTATTTTTTATTGTTGGTTATTGTTGGCCGTCAGACTTTCCGATTTTGTCTAGATAAAATCTTGGCATGTCATGGATACCAAATATGACAGACTACACATTGCTTTGCGATCGATCATCGTGTGTTGTCTTGGACGTGCATTCTATTATCAAGAAGCCACATAAAATACAATTACTTCCCCATATATACAGTTTAGGGGGTTGAATAATTCTGAATGCAACTGTAACAGCAAATTAAAGTGTGTATGAAAGTGTGAGAGTGACCTTTGCACACTTACCTTGATGTGTCTGAGAAAATCAAAACATGCATCTCAGCTCTCAGAACTACATGGAGTAAACAAAAACAGGGACTGTGTATTTATGCACCATTAAATGTGGTTACAATGGAAGTTAATGGGGCAAAAACAGCCACCAACAGTAAATTAGGGAGAAACAATTAAAATCTAATGTTGCATTCACACCAGACATGGATGAAGCATCAAGTGTGAGTGATTTACTGTACATGTTAAGTCAATGCAAAGATGCAAAGACATTTTGCGGTGTGAATTTGCGAATATAGTGACGTGATTCGCGCAAATGTAGCAGCGCGAGTTGAGCGCTTTGCGCAATTGACATGCTTAACATGCGTTTTGTGCGAATCACTCAAGTTGGACTTCAGTGAACATTCACGCCTCATTAACCACTCAGCAGTTTTCTCTTGTAGGTGAGTGATTATGACATAGCGCCTGCTGTTGTTGTTGTCACAGGGGAAATTTCTCCTGCTGACACCGGACAACAGTTCATCACACTGGGCTCGCTCAGTCGGAAGCACCGCTGAATGCCTCCATCATCCAGGTATGGTTTCTGGAGGAGTTAATGAACTGAGACAACTGAGAAGAGCTGGGTGCACCTCTGAATGGATCTAGTGGACTCCAAATGAATCAATGCTGTTTATCAGCCTTCTCTCAATCCATGTTAGCCATTTAGCAACGAAGCTAGAGTCACCGGGCAGACAGAAGCCCTGCCCATGATGCGAATCCGCGTCTATTGTGAAATGATTTTGACGCGCAAATGAAGGGAGTAAACTCAATGTTCACGCATCTATTACGATTTATCCATGTGTGCCACGTCTGGTGTGAACACAGCATAGCAATGCATCAAAGCCAATGTTGTTACTAATCTTTCACATGTTGAAGACTGTGTAAAAGGTAAAAAAAAATCCAGTCCACAACTACTTTTTATATTGAAAATACGCCATTTTGTGTTTTTTTTTTTTTTTTTCACCAAATCAGTGACATCATTTTTTAATTTGGCTATTAAAGAGTTAAAATCCTGAAATCTTTTAAAAACAATTAGTAGTTTTGATCAGGACTGAAGATGATTAACAGATTTATGCAAAATAGATAGAAAAAAAATATATATCTGATGCATTTTTACAGCGGTTTAATTCAGTGGATGTTTTCATCCTGACCATAAGAAAAGGGTTGTAATTTTGAACAGTGCACAAGGGTTAATATGGAGATATAATTTTTTTTGTCAACATTGCACACTGCTAGTCCAAGAGTTTGATTAATGTTGAAGCTAAACAGGAAAAGTGGACCTTGAGGGTAAAAAATTGTTACTATAAAACTGGTAGTGTACTGTAAAATACTTTTTGTCTGTTCTCTTTAACATATTCTCTGCTTGGTTGCAGGCCTTTTATATCTCGTCCATGTTTAAGACGTCTCGTCCAGACATGTCTCCAACAAGCTTGTCTCTGGAAAGTCCCCTGTCCAGCCAGCAGACTGTCTGCTAACAGACCTGCATGCAGAAACACCTGAGGGAGACTAATAGCGAAAGCGTGAGTGATCGGAAATGGGACAAAGAACATGTTTGTGTCTTGACAAATCCTCAACTATTTCCAGCCCACCCTGAGAGAAGAACAGTTATATATTATACATGTCTAACCCTTCGACAAACACGTCCACAGTTTATCGACCCTCCATAGATAAAAGATATTTTTATATAAAAAGTTTATCCTTTATATTTTTGGAAATATGTTATAGTTGAAGCTGCTAATAATTGTTGTTTTATCATTGGTCACCTGTAGTTCAGGCACAGAGATCCACACGTCATAGTGATCGAACTCAACATGTCAAGCTTTCTGCTCATGTTGAATATTAGAGGCCCAGTCCAAAAAAAAAAAATAAATAAATAAATATATATGGACCAATCGCAACAACCATTTATGGAGCCAGATCAGTCTCAAAACTAATACATTTACAAATCACAATTCATAGATAGATCCAGAACACAATTCACATTCACAAAATACTATTTATAAATTCAAAACATGATTTTAAAATACACAAATCCAATTTGTAAATTTAAAACACAATTCATAAACTCAAATCGAATTTGTGAATTCAAAACATGATTCGAAAAATACACACATCCAATTCGTAAATTCAAAACACGATTCATAAACACACAAATCCAATTTGTAAATTCAAAACACGATTCGAAAATACAAAAATCCAATTCGTAAATTCAAAACATGATATATAAACACACAAATCCAATTCATAAATTCAAAACACGATTTATAAACACACAAATCCAATTTGTAAATTCAAAACACGATTCATAAACACAAATCTAATTCGTAAATTCAAAACACAATTTATAAACACATAAATCCAATTCGTAAATTCAAACACTATTCGAAAATACACAAATTCAATTTGTAAATTCAAAACATGATTCAAAAACACAAATCCAATTCGTAAATTCAAAACATGATTCATAAACGCACAAATCCAATGCATGAATTCAAAACACGATTTATAAATGCACAAATCCAATTCGTAAATTCAAAACATAATTCGAAAACACACAAATGCAATTCGTAAATTTAAAACACGATTTATAAACACACAAATCCAATTCATAAATTCAAAACATGATTCGAAAACACAAATCCAATTCGTAAATTCAAAACACGATTCATAAACACACAAATCCAATTCATAAATTCAAACACTATTCGAAAATACACAAATTCAATTTGCAAATTCAAAACATGATTCAAAAACACAAATCCAATTCGTAAATTCAAAACATGATTCATAAACACACAAATCCAATGCATGAATTCAAAACACGATTTATAAATGCACAAATCCAATTTGTAAATTCAAAACATAATTCGAAAACACACAAATGCAATTCGTAAATTTAAAACACGATTTATAAACACACAAATCCAATTCGTAAATTCAAAACACGATTCATAAACACACAAACCCAATTTGTAAATTCAAAACACGATTCGAAAATACAAAAATCCAATTCATAAATTCAAAACACGATTTAGAAACACACAAATCCAATTCATAAATTCAAAACACGATTTAGAAACACCCAAATCCAATTCGTGAATTCAAAACACAATTTATAAACACATCCAATTCGTGAATTCAAAATACAATTCATAAACACACAAATCCAATTCGGAAATTCAAACACGATTTAGAAACACACAAATCCAATTTATAAATTCAAAACATGATTCAAAAATACACAAATCCATTTTGTAAATTCAAAACACGATTCATAAATATGCAAATCCAATTCATTTGGCGAAAGTATTTATGATTTTTACTTGTAAATTCATGAATTGAGTTTACTATTTTACAAATTAGATTTTGTAAAGGTGAATTGTGTTGTGGATGTGTGAATTTCATTTTGTAAACATATTATTGTTGAGACTAATCAGGCTCCATACCCTTTGGCCTCAAACCACACCTCCTTTATGTATGTTATTGGACCTGCCTGTGTTCTGGTGCGCTGTTGCACAATCATAGCGGTGCCGATTGTAGACACCCTCTGTTTATAAAAGCACAGATGCTAATGCTATTAAGCTTGTGTTGTATTAAAGTGGGCTAAACTTGTTCGTACTAACCACTTTCACTGCATGAGTGTGACTGAAAGGAGATTTTAAACCTCCTCGCACCCCTCCGCATATTGAGGGCTAAATCGTGGCCCGACGCTCAGCGGACGGGGGGTTTTATACCTGTGTACCCTTTACTACTCATAGCACTTGAATTACCCTACGGAATCGTCTAATTACTACAGATACTATTTTATATTTTGTCTTCTTTAATCAGTGTTGTGCTTTCATCCTGCAGTTAGTGCCATTTGTGTTCGTCTTTGTGTTCGTATTTCCCCCAAATTATAATTATTCAGAATGAATGTAAATAAAACATTTTATAAACGCTCCAGATTTTCAGAAGTATTAGCTCACGTTTTGTAAATTCTTGTTTTATGTGTTTATACAGTATATATATATATATATATATATGTTTTATGTCCATCAGGTACACAGAGTTATTGTTGCTAATTGTTAAAGAGACTAGTGACTGAGCCACAGATTGTCAGAAAGCTATATTCTACTTATTTAGTTGTTTCATTTGTTGGTTTCCCCTGTGAACAGCCGGTTCGGCTGAAATAACCACTGTATTAATAAACTAAATCAATAAAATGAATGTTCAATCTTTGTATCTCATTTTTCTCTCCTCTATACTGGCAGAACTAACATCACATCCACCCACACACTAATAAACAACCCTTTTGTGTAAAGCTGCTGTAAAATAGCTGATGAACATCTGACTGCAGCACATCAGATAAATATTGTATCAACACAATTAACTGATATCTTGCTCAGCCTACAGAGAACATTATAGATTTTGTAATGGACTACATTAGCTAGCTGCAATATTGACTGTTATGATAAAAAAACTAATTGTTGCTAATTTGCTAAAGATCTTCTTTAATGTTTTACTGACTACAAAACAATTAATAAAAAAATTAAATAAAATACCTTAAATGACCTAAGGTGTCACTGTGGCGCAGTGGGTAGCACGGTCGCCTCACAGCAAGAAGGTCGCTGGTTCGAGCCCCGGCTGGGTCGGTTGGCATTTCTGTGTGGGTTTCCTCCGGGTGCTCGGGTTTCCCCCACAAGTCCAAAGACGTGGTATAGGTGAATTGGGTAAGCTAAATTGTCCGTGGTGTATGTGTGTGAATGAGTGTGTATAGATCAGGGGTGCTCAATCCTGTTCCTGGAGATCTACCTTCCTGCATAGTTCAGCTCCAACCCTGATCAAACACACCTGAACCAATTAATTAGGACCTGAACAGCACTCGATAATTATAGGCAGGTGTTTTTGATATGGGTTGCAACAGAAATCTGCAGGAAGGTAGATCTCCAGGAACAGGATTGAGCACCCCTGGTATAGATGTTTCGCAGTGATGGGTTGCAGTTGGAAGGGCATCTGCTGCGTAAAACATATGCTGGATAAGTTGGCGGTTCATTCCTCTGTGGCGACCCCTGATTAATAAAGGGACTCTTTAAAAAGGATAAAGTCGAAATGAAAATGAATGACTAAATAAATGGCCTACAGCTGAAACTGTGGTCCTTGGTGATTCAGAAAAAGGAGTCGACAACTACCAACACTTAAAAAACATATACTGGCAAATCAAATTTAAAATCAAAATGTCATTTTTTTTGCATCACAAAATTCAAAAACCACTAGAACAGTGTTATAGATGTTGATGACTTATATACTTGCATTATCATAAATGTTTCAATGGATGTTGAAATCTAGAGAAATGAGTGAAGTTTATTTTCTAATTTCGAGAGGGTCATGTGCTTATGATTGTTCACGGCTGGTCCCGCATTAGCTAACACATGAGTTGAGTAGCATTGGGTGAGTAGCGGAGTAAAGTGAAGAGCGCAGCGGGGAGTGTCGCGGACGAATGAGAAGAGTGTTGGGGAGTCGTGGAAGAAAGTAAAGAGCCCAGGGGAGCGGGGGATGTTGCGAACGAACTTGAAGAGGGTTTTGGAGTCGCGGAAGAAAGTAAAGAGCGTGGCGGGGGTGCGTTTGAGGAGGGGGATCGGTAAAATGAGGTGGCGGATCAGTTTTCAGAGGTGCCGGATCCGACTTGTTCCGGCACAAATTAAGCCCTGGCGTTAAGTGATCGGCATGGACCACGGTGCATGCCTTGCACGTTGTCGTGCATTTATATTTCTGCTCGCTGTTTGTGTTGCTCTGCAATAACACTTCCGAAAAGCTAGCTGGCAGTGAGGTTTTTATGTTGCTCTGTGTCGAGTTTCTGATGTTTTGTTTTTTCTGAATGCTACTTTAATGTACAAGTGGCTCAAACTCGCTCATTTTAAGGCAGGAACCGGCGGACGTGCAACAACTTTAATCATAAGGTAAACACAAAGCAACAGTCTCCATCTAGAACTCCTACATAGGACTCGACACTTGTAAACACTCGCTCAATCGGGCTCGCACGGCTCTCACCCCCACTCGTCAACGCTACCAAGCCGACCAATTACAGAGCTTGCGATACACGTCGCTAAGACGTGTAGTTACATTTTTTGAGAGGTGCGCATTAGCGACGGCGAGGGCTATGCGACCATGCACAGGCTGTGCCAGAGCATACTTGTGCGCTTGACGCAGAATTATAAATCAGCCTTTAGTCAGCAGTTTTTTTTTTCTGTATAGCAATCCCTAATTTGTTATTAGCCATAAATAAGCAGGGGAGTTCTTGAGATTTATCTGAGCTCAAACTCCCCTCTCACCCTGCAAACGGGAGGGAGCCCCAGGCTCGAGGATCTATTGAGCTCAGGGACAGCATGCCAAACAAGCTTTGTAATCAATCATCAGCTAAGTTTGAACTCTTAAAGCTATTTTAGGCCCCATTTACACACTGTAAAACCCAAAAAGTTAAGGCAACTCAAATCATTTGAGGAAACCGATTGCTACAAACCATTTGAGTAAAAAAAAAAAAAATCCTAATGGGTACCGTGAACTTACTCCATTTAATGATGATGTATTTAATTAACTCATTAACTTCAACACTGAGTTCAAAACTCTTTTCGAATGAGTAGATTTAAATTTCAGCCAATTTTGAGTTAACTACACTCATTTCATTTGATAAAGTTGACTGTTGGGTTTTACAGTTCACTAATACGTTTTTGTTTTAATACAGCGTTTTAGAATGAAAATGATCCACGTCCACACTAGCGTTTCATCTAGCATTTCAGAGAAGCTCGCCATCCACGCTACACCTCTGAAAACGCACATCACGTGACAATACACGCACTCTGGCATACTCTGAAACCTGCTTCGTTGTATTCTCTCATCTGAGTTCCAGGCAGACAGTGGGAGCTCTGAGCACACCTGCCTGAATGTCAGCCAGTCCGTCCCGAATCTGCCGCAGCCACGCCTCCATTTTCTGATGTCTCTGTTTTCCCCCATCCACACTAACACGTTTCTAAAACGCTCCGTTTTTGGGGCTCGAAAACTCCGGGGAAGTGTGGACAGAAGGCGTAACCTTAGCAAAAGTTATGCATTTTAAAACTAGAAAGTATTAGTGTAAATGGAACCTTGAATAGTGACAGAGAACATATCCTGTTTGGCCATGCTAATAATTTCACACACCCTCGATTTCCAGGTTTGGTTTAATATAATACAGGAAAACACCATATGGCATGTATTAGACTGCACAGAGCAGCATTATTATATTCAGAACCCTAAAATGTATTTAGTATAATTGAAACAGTGGCCATTGAGTTTTGGCCATGTGATGTAGGATGTAATGAGGACCACAATTCCAATGATTCAAGTCCCGGCTTCATCAAAATATGCCTTTGTCTGTTGTGAGTACACTCCCTCTAGTGGTGAAAATGACATTCTGTGCGTTTAAAGAGCCCCTGTTATGCATTAAAAAAAGGTCATATTTTAGTTTTGGTGGTCTCCAACAAACAGGCCGATATGCATGCAAGGTCAAAAAACACTTTCATTGTCTTATAATATGCATTTATTTTTACCTATAATTATTCCAATGTCTCTCATATAATTTGTTGAGCGATTCATTTGTTCCCAAACCCCTCCTTAGCACAATGCTAATCTGCACTGATTGGTCCGATGACCCAGTCTATTGCGATTAGTCTACTGCGTTCAGCGCGAGACAGAGAGAAATGCCCAACATGGCTAATCAACAGTTAAAGTAGTCAGAGTGCAGAGTGTATGTGTGAGCCCAATGCAGGAGTGCATTAAAGCAATGCAGTTTAACACCAGCATATTGCTCTATTCTTAACCATGACACACATTTAGTATTAATACGCACAGCGGCAAAAGCGGAACAATTTCGAAACTTGACTGTCGCACTTGTGTAGGAACAGCTGACGGTGGCTATAGCAATGAGAAACGGCAGTGGATTGCGAGCTCACAAATGCAATTAAATCTGTAAACAAAGTGGCATGCACCGTGTTTTCAACATGGTTTTAGATGCGATATGAGAATATAAAGAGTTAACCATACAGTACAAGCTGCATGGAACGGTTACAAGTAAAAATACACAATTAAACACATAATTTACGTTACTTACACTTGTGAAATGGAGGAAGGAACTGATCCATGAACTGTGTACTGTAAAGTTCCTGTCAAGCTCTGACAAAGTCCCATACATCAATAGCCTTTTCTGTTCCTCCCTTTAACAAACGGCAGACAAATCCCCTGTTGTAAGCATGTAGATTGCAGTAGCACTCGTCTGAAAAATAACGGGAACACAGCACAAGGCTGGGGCTATAATGCTGAGGTATTTTTGCAAAAATAAACTTCAACCACTGACTCTTCACAGCCTCATCTTTGGGTAGGGAAAATAACTTTCCCTCTTAATAATAACTTAATAATTTTCCCTCACACTTCAGAGCACATCGTCTATGCGACTTGGATCTGCTACAGAGTTTGTCTTCCTCTTTTTCTTTCTACAGTGTTTGTGGGCGGGGGGTTTCAATTTTCCCGGGTCTGCATGAGCAACAAATGGGCGGGGCTTGAGTTCCGTATCGACGTCACGCCTTCAATGTGTCAAGAATCAACATATAAAATGTCACACTTTTGTCAACTCAGGACTGTTTGCTGAGGCTGTGAATTAAAACTACAATGCAATACAACCGCAATGTATAATGAGGAGCTAAGGGGTATTTATTTTGTTTTGGCTGAACATGTTTTTATTACTCTCAAAGCACTGGTAGCCCTTAAGTAGCATTTTATGAATTATTAAGATCGTGGATTCAGCCAAAAATAAACGTAAATGTTCTGTTGAAGAACAAAAAGCTTAAAATTGTTCTATTGTCATCTAAAATTGTTGAAATCTGTTTTCATACTGCTCTGTCTGTCATTGTACTGCACTTGCACCTGAATTTCACGCAGGACTTGCATTGCGGGTGTTAATATTCATTCAGTCGGTATGCAGATGTGCAGCATAAATACATTCCACAACCAATTAGACTTGTTTTCAGACTTGATGTTAATAACAACCATGAAAACACTTTACTTGTTATTAGACAAGTACATTTTAGCTACATACAATTTGCTAGATAGCTACAGCACTTCCATACTTCCATACATAATACATAAACCAAGGACTGGTTAAACACAACATTCCTACAGTAACTAAGTAGCAAGCAATTGTCAGTCTCACAATTTGAACATAAACTTGAAAATGACACGTTCAGCTTCAATAATTATATTGACCTACGGCCAGTCCGCCCTTGTATCCAGTCATGCACCGCTCACACGCACCTGTTCCAGGTTCCATTGAATACACAGAACACAACCACACCTCTGGGCTGAGTCTTGTAAGCAGTATTGTGAACGTTACAATGCATTTCCCTTGCCTTGCCTTTCCTTGCCGTGTTTGACCCTTGCTTTGTCTGTTTGTTTATGTTATTTGCCGCCGGAACTGACCATTCGCCTGTTTATTGACCGCGACTTTGCAGTGCCCATATACATTTGTTTGTTCCTGTGTTGACCATTGCTTGCCTGGCCATTCTCTTAATAAGCCCTGCATTTGGATCCACACTCGGTTGTCAGCATCCCATTCACATTACAATATCGTAAAAATATTATATATATTTTGTTTGGGCGCAGTACTGAACATTACCACTAGTTGACTTCCTGTTTCCATTGGGGACCATATAAGGAAACTCCTGATTCTGTGCATACTTTGAGAAGTATGAATGTCTATTTTCTTCATAATTTTCATGATATTTGCAAAGTAGACATTAAATTATTTAGTATGGGCAGTTTGGTATTTTAATTTAGCCTTTAAAACATTTTTAAAACTTTGTTGAGAAACAGGGATGTGTTATGCAGCAGTTGGCGCAAGCAAACTGAGACTCTTTTTTTTCATAATATTTAAAACATGTTCAGAACATAGTTTTCTAAAAACAGAGAATGGCTGTCATTTTTTGAGGTTTCTAATAGTTCTCTTTTTGGTGATTGTACATGTGGATTGCTGTAGCAAAGCAATGATTTATGACATAGATGAGTACACTTGGCAGCTTAAAGACGCCTCTCATGTGGAGAATGAAGTCACATGCACTGCTCAGGTGAGATTTGTTTTGACAAAGTTCAACAGAGTGTAAAAATCTTGATGGTTCTGTGGGTCTCGTCTATCAAAACTGATCTTTATTTTGTATTTTCTATTGGATTCGAGTCAGGTGATTAGCTGGGCCATTCTGCAATTTGATTTTCTTTTTCTGAAACCATTTGAGAGTCTCCTTGGCTGTGTTTTGGATCATTGTCTTGCTAAAATGTCCACTCTGGTTCTGGATCTTCATCACCCTGATAATGTAGATGTTGGACTGAAGCAGCTAATATTAATTTACAATGAGGAAGGGCAGAGGGTAGTACTACTGGGAGATTTCAGCTGCTATCTGGGCTTTCACTGCCTTTCTATACCTCCCTTTCTTCATGTGTTCAATATTTTTTTTATTTTATTACATATAGCTTAATTTTTAAACTAATTCAATTTGTTTGTTTTTTCACATACATATTTCTTTGGTTGTTATCAAAATCTGGTAAATAATCCAAGTCAACAGCACCTTTAGAAATATGTTTTCTGATTGATTCCAACCAAGTCTTTCTTAATATCTTATTAATATACAGTATATATATATAACTGTCAACATCTCAAAAATATGTTTTGGTGTTTCGTGACCCTTTAAGTTTTTAATTACAATACTCCAAAAAAAAATATTATGTAGAAATCCACAGATTCTTTACAAAATTCTGTGCAGAAATAGCAAAAAATGTCTGCAGATGCTGTCTGGTCGTATTTATGACTATAGGTTGATATATTACAGACTGACTGAGTAAAATCATATTTAGTAGTTTACACTGAGATAATAATGGTATCAAAAAAAGAAACGCACGCACGCACACAAACACACACACACACACACACACACACACTTTAAATCCTGTTATCAATGGGTCCTCAAAATGCCTTTGTTTTGTAAAAGTCAAACTAAAAAAAATAAATAAAATCAATGCTAAGAGCTTCTGTTTTTAGTAGAAAACAATGATGCAAGCTCCCTATTCTTGACACCAAATGAATAAATGATATTTTGAAATATACAGAAATCCTAGTTTTATTATATTTCTGTTTGAAGCAAAATGCAGCCTTGAGAATAAGAAACAAATAGCCCATTAGAACGCAAAACTTCTGAATGGCTTTCAATGAAAAAGAAAGCTTCTTGCTGCTAGATGTTGTATTTACTACGAGCATGAGCTGACTGCTAATACTACCAAGTCAAACCTTGACCCCTTGAACAATGAAAAACAACACAAACACAACACAACAGATAAGAAATGCAAGGCTGATTCAAAAACAGAACTGGAATATGTTGTCCTTTGAACACCCCCTCCCATCTGTGCTAAAATCCGCAGCGCAAAACCTCTCAAGGCTTATTGCTTCATCAGGCTAATGTAGGCTATAAGCTTCAAACTTCAACTCAAGATGTTAGAGTGCTGAAATAATGAAACATTTCTGTCGAGAGAAGCACAAGAGCAGCTCTTCAAGGAAACTAGTTTAACATTAGACATCCAATCCCCGCGGTTTCTCTCTCTCCCTCTCGCTCTCTCTGTTCAAGTGCAATGGAGCGCATTGGCTGCTTTTGGGGTCATGCTACCATTGCGATTCCTGGCCAGATAAAATCTGGCAAAGTGTTAGAAGCAGAGGGGGGAGGCTTTGCTGCTCTGCCTGTGTCCCAAACCTGCTCCCTGTCCACTATGTAGTGAACTATATCAGGTGTCTGCCGTTTTGTACTGGTGAGCGATTTTATTATATTCATTCACTGCTTTTTACACACAATCCACTCAGATGTTTGATGTTGTGTATACTTTTTGAAGCGCCATTTCCCACAATCCTTAAGGGGCAGGGAAAAGCAAAAAAAAAAAAAAAAAATGGGACACAGCTGACGTGAACACTGGTGATGACCAGTTACACTAATAATTGGACCAATATTACCTCAGGAGTGACTCTATAATTAGCAAGAATATTAAATAGCATGTTCATACACTTGTGCAGGATCTTGTTGATAGTCATTTTTCATACTATTTTATTTACATTTAATATTAGGTTTAGATTGTTCATAAAAATAAATGTTTATATTTACATAATTGTTGAACTGTTATGAAATGTTATAGAAGTTTAGTTTAAAAATATCACATAAGCAGTTGTTTTGTTCTCTTTGTTATCAAATAATACAACAAATTAGATAAAAGAACAGTGAATTGTAGGCCAAAAACAATAACAAAAGTAAACTAATATTCATTAAAGAAAATTGTCCTTAACATATAGTGACAACAATGACAACAAACCACGTTTTTTGCCCACAAAACACCCCTTTAACACATGTGCGCTGTTCAAATTTACTACCCTTTGTTATGTATGAAAACATCCACTGAATTAAACTGCTGTAAAAATGCATCAGATATATAATATATAATTTTTTTTTTAGACTTTTTTTTGTTGTTGCATAAATCTGTTAATCATCCTCAGTCCTAATCAAAGCTACCAAATTGTTTAGAAAATTACATTATTTTAATTCTTTTATTGCCAAACTCGCAAACCGGCCTATACTGTATAAAGGGTTAATGATGCCAACTGATGATTAACAGTAAAAATGACAAATTTTACCTCTTCCTAACAGGGATTAAACAATTAAAAATGCATAGTTATATGGTGTCATGGTTTTGCAATCAAAAAATGTGGTTATAATGGACGTCAATGGGGTAAAAACAGCCACCAACAGTACATAGGGAGAGAAAAAATAAATAAATAATGAAAAACAATGTATCAAAGGCAGTGTTCACATGTCCAAGACTTTGATAAAGAGTAAAAAAAATCAAGTCCACAATTACTTTTGATACTAAAAATATGTCTTTTTTTTTTTACCAAATCAGTGACATCATTTATGAATTTGTCAATTAAAGAGTTAAAATCCTGTAATGTTTTAAGCTTTTTAATAGTTTTGATCAGGACTGAGGTTGATTAACAGATTTGTGCAAAAAAAAAAAAATAATAATAATCTGATGCATTTTTTACAGTTGTAATTTAGTGGATGTTTTCATCCAAAAAATAACAAAAGTGTAGTAAATTTGCACAGAGTGTATCGTTGAGTTTTAAAGAAAAATCCAAAGCATTTTCTCAAAATATATGTCAAAATAAGATTTGTCACCAAAAATCATTCTGCTAGCTGAAACACAGAAACAGTTATGTCCAAATTATGACTCAAAATCACTTCAGAGTGGATGAAAACATCCCCAACAGTACATAATTGTTACATTTTTTTTTAATATTACAAAAAAAAAGTCTAATATTAAGTTTGAAATTTGAGGTGGGTGTGGGTTTGACCTGTCTTCTGGGGGCAAACGAGCCACTTTTGGGAACACAGCCAGCTTCAGCACAGTGCTAGCAGTATGTAAGATGGATTTCACTTTTTAACATAACCCAGTGGTTAAACTAGGTATTGCATGTCTGGATCAAAACAAACTGAAGCACGGGTTGCCAGATTGAGGAGAGGAGTGAGTGATTTAAAACGTGTTCTAAATAAAAGCAACGGCACCCGATAGAAATAATATTTTCCATATTATTTTTTGTCAAAACCATCACCTCGAATTGATATAGTAGAAACAGCTTCTATTTCTTAAAGGTGAACAACAGAAATCTATGATCACCTCAGGTAAACCTAGTGTGCTTTATTCAGTGCTAAATGCTAACAATGTGAGTTTGAATGCCATTTTACAGGACATTTATTGCCATATACTGAAAGGAGCAGCAGATAGTTCACCTCAGATCTTGAAAATAAAATAAATCATTTGAAATTGAACTTTAGAACTAAACACGTGATTCAGCATCTACATTTAATAATGTTAAAGAGGGCTAATGTGTATTAAATAGATTATAACCCTTACCATTTCGTGAGTGAGTGCATATTCTGCGCTTTTGAAAGGTTGTATTTTAATTTATGTCGTGTTTCGTCTCGTGCAAACAGCCAAATTGCTTATTACTGAGTATCTCATCATGAAGCGTGTTGTTAGGACATGCGGTTACAATGTAACCTGCTCACCTAATGTTTAAGTTCGTAATATTTATATTATTTGCTAATTAATAACCTCATGTGGAACTGAATCTGTCTCATTTTGGAGTCTACTGTTCACCGGAGGTCGCATTTCGGTCGCATTTTGGTCACAGAGTGCTTGATGAAATATTACTTGTTGATATTGTTTATGTTAAATTTAAACTTTTCTAATGTATTTATGGCATGCTTGTTCCTCATTTCGCACAGGGGCGGACTGGCCATCTTTTTATGATCTGATCAACCCATAAAACGCTTAGCAGCCTATCATTTTTTCTGCCTAATTAATTGACAAATTATATACATCCTGAAGAATTGTATGCTTCTCAGGCTCTGTGAGAAGTGTCATTCATGTCTTTTCAGGTGTACTATGTCAGAAGACAATCGCCTGTGATATCATGTCATTTTTTTTTGATTGTCAGCATGATGTAGGCCTATAGTTATAATAATATTAATACAATATAGTTATAATGATATTTATACATCAAACTAGTGCAACTTAAGCAAAACTAATACTAAAATTGTTTAAAATTTAATTTAGATTTTTTTCGGGCCCAAATAAATATTTGTTGCACTAGGGGGAGCATAGTTTGTGATTGATTTCTTTTAAGGAACCCCAAAGCGCCCAAAAATTAAGGTGAGATATTTTTTTTCTCCTGAAACAAAAAATAATGCCATAGAAGGTTAACATTTATTTATATTTTTGAAAACACTCTCCAAACTGGATACATTTTCAAAATCTCCTTTTCACATTGTATGCACACGTCTTTCTAAAATGATGTTGCACTTTTTAGTCATGTGATGCAGTAGTGTGGTCAGTTTAGCAAAGATGGCAGACGACATACCTGGTGCGTTCGACATGAAGCACGGCTGCAGCCGGCAATCAACGAGATTAGCCGAGCGCAGGTGGAGGCGGAGTTGAAAACGGAGCTGTCAAGCTGGACACCTCGGGGCTCAAAGTTGCTGATGTCATGATGACCGATCACATGGCGTGATCATAAAATAAAACAGAATACAGTCTCTACAAACTATAGTTCATTTTAAACAAGGGAATTATTAATTAAATTTAAGTAGCCTATATAACAAACGCATGAGAATTAAAGGGGAAAACAAGAGGGCATATAAAAAGGAAATAAATATCCACAAATAGGCCTATTAAACAAAACAATAAGCACAAATTGTAGGAGTTTAAACCACTCTTTGGGCTACTAGATGTTGAACGGTATATCAATACTGTTCCAGTGCTTGTTTAAATATGCTAAAAAGGGGTTTACATTTATTTAAGTTTATAGACATAAAACTTTCCAATATATAAGAATGTAAAACCCAAAACAAGGTGTTTTGATTAAGTCTTAAACAATGATTAAGATTATTCTGGATAATAAAAGCATTTTTAAAAAGCACTTTAATCCAAAAAGATTAAACAAAAGGACATTCCTAAAATAAGTGAGCTACACTTTAAGTAGAAGTTTCCTAGAAAGAGCAGGTACAGTACATCAATCTCACTTTTAAAACTTGTGCATAAACGGCTTAACAGGAAACAAATATATATTTTATAATCATATAAATCATTTATTAATTATTTAATAAAATAGTTATTTAACTTAATTTGTTAAGAAACCTTTAGGATGGCAGAATCAATGATGATAATTATTTTATTTCAAGTCTCTAGGACTTATTTGAGTTAATATTTAGGTTATTCACTAAAATATATCATTTAAACCGTTCATGGAGCTGAATGCAGTAAATAGTCTGTATAAAAAAGGCAGAATAAACTTATGCAAACAATCTAGCCTTTATGAACAAATTACTTAACAAAAGATGATTACTGCAGTAAAATATTTGTAGTATTTTAATAAGCATGATATATATATAGATGGGGTATGAAAAATTAATTGTTTGTTTTGAAATTTGTGAAGCTGAATTTGTCCAATAATAAACCTGAAACACACGTCGTTGTTGTCATGTGGTGAATTCAGCCAATCGTGTAATATCAGTGTCATCATTGCAGTTCCAGCAGTCGCGCTTCAGTCGTCTGATATTGGAGCTCTGTCGTGGTACTTTGAGGCCACATGTGACAGTCATGTGGCATTCGCGCAGCGTCAATGCGTACAACATTTCTAACCGGCATGCATGAAGTCGAACGCACCTTTTATAACTTTATACTCCTGTGCTACTTCCCAGCAGGCACATGACCTCAACATGATCTCAGAATGAGGTTGTACCCCAACGTCGGGGGACGTTGCTTTTCGGGTGGAAATGAAAATCGGGTTGACGTCAGAACCCAACGTCAGACCGATGTCAATGTCCAACATTAGACAGACGTCACTTTCCAATGCAACTTACAAACAACCAAATATCAACATCTAATGATGTTACAGCTTGACGTTGTGTGGACATTACCACTTTGACATCTATCAGACTTTGGATTTTGGTTGCCATACCTGACAAATAAATGTCAGTATTTGACGCCAATGTAACATTTAAGATGTTGGCTTGACATTGGATTTTGGTCACTTTCCATCACAGCCTTAAATCAACAAAATATCAGCGTCGTTTGATGACGATATTAGACATCAAAATAACTTTGTCCTTAGATGCTGAATTATGGTCACCCAACATGACAACCTAAATCTAACCTAATATTAACGTCTTATGACGTGTTATAGCAACAACTCCACCTCACTGTTGGTCTTTCATCAACATATTCCCACAACATTTCAAAGTGTGGAAAGTAAACAAATGCCATGAGGAAATGACACAAACACTGAAGCCTCTTATATTTTAATCATGCACAGTAAACATTTTTAGATGTTTTGGTGTGAATGGCCAACATTTGGGAAATAAAAAAAAAAACAAAACAAAACAGAAAACACAGAGCACTGTTTTCAAATTGATCTGTGTTATTGTAGACATAGAGTTCCCTCTTTTATAATATAGCCTACTCAGCTGCCAAACACTATGTAGGGATTAGTTAGCGAGTGAACACTTTGGGACACAGGTTCTGTTTTATTCTTCTCCAGTGCACTTTCAGACAAGTAAAAGTCGAGCGAGGGAGAGATAAAGTGCAGCAGTGAAGGCATGAGCGGAGGTGTGGTATGAGGGCCGAGGGGGACGGGATCTGCGGTTGGCTGTTGGTGAGGCACAGGGAGGTGTTTCGGGGGCTCTGGGTGTGGGGCGCTGGGGTGGGAAGGAATGTGACCGTGGTTTTGAGGCTGTTTTGTTTCACAGTGTTGTTACCAGGAAACATATTTCATACCTGACGTGTAGTGTACATGTTCCATAATGTATGACTCTGTTTTTTTTTACATAATGCATTTCGCTCAACTCGTCTTACCACTATATCCTCTCCAACGGCCTTCGCTTTGCACCATAATCCTGCAGTTTGGAATCAACAACAATAAGATGAGATTCTTCCTGTAAATAAAACTCCCTGCTACTTTTAAAGACAATGTGACAAGCCGATTCTGAAGGGTTTGAAGTAAGGTATGAAATCATATTTTAGAAGTGCTAGATATTAGTATGTACATTTAATGGTATTAATATTTATTAAGGGCTAAAGTATTCAGGTTTAAGAAACTGCTGTTACAAAGTTGGATTTGTTGTTCTTCATGAGATTTCTGGATGATTAAATGATAAATGCAGGGAATGAACCAAATTCTGTTGCTGGAGGAGCTTCTGATAAACCTTTTGACATTTTAAAAACAACTCCTGCTTAAGAAAACACCTTGGAACCATGACACTTCACCTTTAATGACTTCTGCACACACTTTGGGTTCAGACTTTCCCCACTGGACTCAAACAAATGAAGTCCACCTTCATCACTAATGTGAACTTTGGTTCAGTTCTCAGTCTCACACCATGCTCTCAGCAAAGGTTAGCCTGGTCTTTTGATTATTTCCGCGGATGAAGTTTTGGTAAACTCCCAATTGATAAACTAAAGTCCAGATTTCTTTGGATGAATGTAAGGTTGCAAATTTCATTACTTTAATTTCTGCAATATGGTGTATAAATATATTTAGCAGTAAATTCTTGGGCAGGACAAGGTTTCATCCACAACAAATATGAATGGTGATATAGTATATCATTTTCTTTCCACATGTCATATTGGATAGAAGAAGTATTTTGAGATGTGAAGAAAGATCTATCTATCTATCTATCTATCTATCTATCTATCTATCTATCTATCTATCTATCTATCTATCTATCTATCTATCTATCTATCTATCTATCTATCCATCTGTCCATCCATTTATATCATTCACACATATTCAAATAGATAGATAAAAGCAACTAAATAGACTAAAGCAAATTCCCACCATTATTAAAAACAGCTGCAGCCACTTTAAGGTGTCTGAAATGTCATCTGATTATTAACAATAGGAATAGGAATAGAAACTCTAATGTCAAGCACTAATGCTTAACAAAAGCTTCATACATCCATGCCAACAGGTGTCAGTAAAAACCCAAGACCAATAGGGGAAAAAACATGAAGGTCTGTGAAATATTAATGTCAGCATTCCATTCTGAAAGACTTATCCCTTCCGGATTTGAAAGGTTTATCAACCAGAATGAGAGCTTTAAAGAAATGAAGGGGATAGAGAATAGATAGAAGAAAGAAAAAAAAACTATTGTCTAAACTATGTCAAAAAATTATAGGAGTGAAAAGTATCCTTCGCTTGTACCCTTCATTCTGAAAGATCTTTTGAAGTGGTCAGTTTTGAGAAAACTTCAGCTTGGAAATACCCTTTAATATGGTGGTCAACTGTATTAATAATGTATTCGATAGTCTAGGAGTAAATTAACAACCAAGATTTATTCATTTTATCAGGTGAACTATGCCTTTAATAAAGCAAGTATATTATGCTATAATACATTCTGATGTCATGCTAACTTTAAAAGCGTTCTTCCTCAGCACATAACTCCTGTCTTTTTCTACTCTCTCTCTCTCTCTCTCTCTCTCTCTCTCTCTCTCTCTCTCTCTATTTCCCAACAGTAGCATCTGGCTCGCCCCTGGACATTTCGATCTGCCTGATTGAGTCCTAATCTGAGCCTGTGAAACATTTCAGACCTTTCACCCCTCGTTATCAAGGAAAACAAAGATTACCAAATGTTCTTCTTTGACCAACACATGGCTCGTACCTCATGGGAATGACATTGATAAGAAATTAGGTGAACAAACATTCAAAAATAGCTGCTCTTATAAATGAAAGTGACGTCTTTGAGATAAGAATCGAGCACGATGGAGGATTTCTTCTGCATGTATTCGTCCACGTAGGTTCCACTCAGACGCGAGCGCTTCATACCTGAGACAGCAATCAGATGAAGGGCATACCTTCCTGGATCTGATTACATTCCTATCGGCTCATTATCAAGAACACTTGCAAACAAAAGGCAAGCAAAACACTACACAGACAGCGCTGCGGTTCCCCCCACAGCAGCACTAAAACTACCTCATAAATCCAAAGCCGCAAACACTTTGCTATATAATGATCGTCATTTTTTATTTACGCTCTCGCTGCAGCTTATGACGGAGGCTTTAATCTGCTCTGGGAAAAAGCTGAACCTCAGCACCGCCAAAATGAGCTGTATGGGTATCGGCACTGTTCTCGCCACGCTCCGCGGCTCATGGCTTCAACTCTGCGTGATGCCAGCTCAATTCCTAATAGAATTAGCTTGGATTAATTGGCTGTTTATATTCAGGAGTTCCAGTCTTGTTCCTTTCCCTGATACGAGAGCATTGCTCCATTTATCCCAGTAATGAAAGTGGAGAATGCAGTGGCAGCGGTCATTACCGCTCCCCGACCAGAACAATGTGTTCTGACTCCAGCCTGTGAAAGACATTAACTAGGCCGTCCGAGAACACTGATGACTAAATATCTCAGTCTCTTTGCTCCGCAGCTGACCGTAGGGACTGCACCAGGGTCAACAGCACTGCAATGAGCGAAAAAAAACCCCAACCCTAACCAGTTCCAAAATAGCCCGATGCCCTTGCGGGCGGAAGCGAGATGGGAATCAGATGTGTTGAGGAGATCTGCGGTGTCTGTGTTGAACATAGACACGTACATCACCTCCACACCTGTCTGGCTGGAGCCTGCCAACTCATACCTGAGAGGACAAACCCACAGAGGTATATACCGCCACACATCAGATTTCAGCGCTCCTCTACGTCATGTCCATATTTGTGCAACAGAAAGGTAGATCACTTGCTGTACGTATCAGCTAGAACATCAAGTGTGAACTATTTACAGTGCTAAGTAAAGCATCTCCAAACATCTCCGGAGGCACTCAGCTTTTTATCAAATTCAGTTTATTATGAAAAACAGCTTCTTGAGGAAGGATTCATGGATATGTGTTGAAATTGTTGGATACACTTTAATTTTTTTTCCTTTAAATCAATTATATAAGTAAGTTTGTAGCTACAGTATCTCCTACTGGGTTATTAATAGAGTTATGGTGAACTGAAAGATCAGGGTTAGCAAAGTAAGGGACAGTACTTGAAAAGTTACTTATTCCAGGTAGTTTATTATTACATTATTAGTACTGTAATGTATTGCAGGTGCAATATATTGAAACCATATAGACCCCTGTCATGGTATTGGACTGTGTCAGTCTCCTTGGCAACGGTAAGTTGCACTTCTGTGATGGCACCATTAATGCTGAAAATACATAGAGATTTTGGAGCTGCCTGATTGCCATACCTGACAAATAAATGTCAATATTTGACATCAATATTGACGTTGATTTAAGATGTTGGCTTTGACGTTGGATTTTGGGCACTTTCCAACAAAGCCTAAAATCAACCAAATACCAACGTCACACGATGACGTTATTGGACAGCAAAATAATGTTGTGCCAACATTACAACCTGAATGTAACCTAATATTAATGTCTTATGACATAGCAAAGTCCAGCTGCAGAGGAAGAGGATACAGGTTCTGGACTGGCCTGCCTGCAGTCCCGACCTGTCTCCAATAGAGAATGCGTGGCGTCATTATGCATGTCAACAAAGACCCCAAATATATATACACAAATACAGTTGAAGTCAAAATTATTATCCTCCCTGAATTATTTCCCCCCCTATATATTCATCTCCAATTTCTGTTTAACAGAAAGACATTTTTTAACACATTTCTACACAAAATAGTTTCCATAACTAATTTCTAATAACAGATTTCTTTTATTTGTGCCATGATGACAGCACATAATATTTTACTGGATATTTTTCAGGATACTATTCAGCTTAGAGTGCAATTTAAAGGCTTAATTAGGGCAGTTAAGGTACTTAGGTAAATAGTTGTATAATAGTTGTTCATTCTGTAGACAATCGATAAAATAAGAAGATAAAATATTATAGGAAATACTTAAAAAAATTCCTTGCTCTGTTAAGCATCATATTTGAAAAAAATTACAGGAGTGCTAATAATTTTTGTATATAAAACTTTGAGTAACAAATTAATAAACAAATAGATAAATAGATAGATAGTTAAATAAAAAAAAACAAATAAATTAAAATAAATAAATAAATAAGTCATTTCATTCCATACAACAGGAACAAATACGTCTAAAATGCTAACTGTTTTTGGACTTAAATAAAACAATTTTGGAGAATAAAAAATGTTTCTCACTTTAAACTAGAGCTACACAATTAATTTAAATTAAGTTGAGATAGTGACTCAGCAAAAGCTGTAATTATCATGCACAGCTCATCCTGATTTTGCCAAGTGCTATGCACACCTTGTCAGGGAGAGCTCTGTGACTAGTACAGTTCTGTGATCACTAATTAATCTCCTCCAATGGCTAGAGGGCACTCTCATGTAGAAACTGCAAATGCTCCACACAGAAGAGCACAGGAAATGATTTAATTGCTTTTACTGATTCAATATGACTAATAAACACCTGACTATGGAATAATTTATGCCTCCTCCTTACCCCAGACATGCTCAATAATGTTAATCTCTGGTGATTAGGCTGGCCAATCCTGGAACACCTTGACCTTCTTTGCTTTCAGAAACTTTGATGTGGAGGCTGCAGTATAAGGAGCGCTATCCTGCTGAATAATTTGCCCTCTCCCGTGGTTTGTAATGTAATGGGCAGCACAAATCTCTTGATACCTCACATCTCTTTCCCCCATACTGAATGTAACCCCAAACCACGATTTTTCCTTTACCAAACTTTACTGAATAATGTGAGAATCTTGGGTCCATGCTGGTTCCAATAGGTCTTCTGCAGTATTTGTGATGATTGGGATGCAATTTAACAGATTATTCATCAGAAAAAACATTAAATCATTGTAATCGTAAAGTAAAATAAATCAATTAGTCACATGGCTTTGAAAGCTATGTTTACTTCTTCAAACATCTACATTATTGACAGTAAATCTTTATTCACAGAAACACTGAAATGTCAACGCTGACGAAAAAATTGCATATCAAAACTATCTTAAATGTCACCTATTAGGATTGACTATTTTTTCTTACATTTAGGGGACACCTTTGGTGTTATATCATGTCAATATATTGGTTATATAATTGAGAATCTGCTGTTTTAGATGATACTAGTTTACTGAAGACCAATTACTAAGCCCAAGAAAAGGCTTTCTCTTCCTGGAAAATGTGCCTATGTCATCGACTCACAGGTTTATGCAAAAGTAGGAAACATAGCCAACAGGTGTTTCTTTCACAACTAGTGAGACTGGTGTTTTGTTTATATACGTAGTAATGACCACAACTGTCATGAGGAGTGTTATCTGATCTGCCTTGGCGCCACACAGGGAATTAGTTTATTTTAGTGTGACCATGTTAAACATTATGCCCTAGGCCAACTTTCCACCTCAACAGTGTCAAGGTTACCTGGGTTAACTGCGTTACATTAACCCTTGGAGCCACACACATTCACAGCGAGAAACACACATACCACACCTGTGCAGATAAGACTGACAGGAAGGAATTTCAAGGGAAACAACATGCTTGTCTGTCTATAACATATCCACTTAAAGCGTAATGAATAAAGCTTATCTGTAGGACAGACAAGGTCTTGTTCTGTAAAAAAGATAGCAGGTTCGGTGTTTGTAGTGTCTGAGAGCTAAGCCACAATACGCTTGCAAATATGTGTGTGTTGTTTTCTGTGCTTCTGCAGGGGTGCAATAATAGTTTTTAAATCTGCACCATTAAAAGTTACATTTAATGAAAATCTGGATATTCAAAAGCATAGCAACAATACGAGTAAGCAACCATTGTTTGCTTGTTCTCATGTAAATCTGATTTGTGTAAAATTATCAGCAAAACACCAACTCTGACAATCCATACAGAATCATTAACTTGCATGCACATTCTCAGAAGTAAAGGTAAAAAATCTGCCACTGGGGAGATACCTTTTCAAACGGTACATTTTTGTTCCTAACAGGTCTTTAAACATACATATTAATAACTAAAAAGTACAAAAAGTACCTCATAGTACCTTAAAGGTACAAAAGCAAAACTTAAATGTCCAAAAGTGTACCCACATAGCAAAACATCTCTGGACCAGCTCTGGCCCACTCAATCACCTTTTACCTGGCCCACATGCCGCAGTGAATTATGGTACATGACAGGACCAAATCTGGATTCCAGACAAGGGCCAAACATGAACCATATCTGGGCCAAGTCTCAGCCAAGTTAATACCCCATAAACAAGCCTTAACTGGGCCAGATATGTTGGTGTGTCACAACTGCAATAAAATTGATAAACCCATAAATCATTGCACTTTAGGAATGCTGTAATAAGGATGGACGCTACAATGTAGTGTGGATCCGTATGCAGGTCTTTATTAGCAGGGTCAGGCAAGCAGAGGTCAAAAGAGGAACATTCGTAGTCGTAATAGCAGGCAGAAGGTCAAAAGGCAGGCGGCATACAGGGAATAACAAAACAAAGCAAAGGTCTTAAACATGGAAAGCAAGGCAAGGAGAAACGCGTCGTAATGTTCACTTATTCAGGATACAAGTTGCAGCGACTGTGTTTGTGTGTGAGCAGAACTTATAGTGCTTGAATCAGTCCTAGAGTGGCTTCAGCTGTGAGTGTAATCAAAGGTGAACTGGATCAGGTGTGTGCGTGTGGCATGACTGAATATGTAGTCTATGAACGTGGTGGATTTGTAGTTCATGTGAGTGTGTGTGTGTGTGTGTTAACCAGTGATCTCTGGCTGTGATAGTTGGTGATCGTGACATAGCCCCCCCTCTACGGAGTGGCTTCCAGACGCTCCTAACACAGTTCAGGCGGGAGGTGGAGCGGAGGTGGACCAGGGGGAGGGATGGAGGGCCAGGACCATGCAGCGGAGGTCTACCTGGAGTGTGGAGCTGCAGAGGGCCTGAAGAGTGGAGCTGCAGAGGGCCTGAAGAGTGGAGCTGTCCGGGGGCTTTGGTTCAGCAGGCATAGACGCTTCATACAACCCCAGTGGGTCAGGAGACTTGGGTTCAAGGAGCACTGGCAGTTCATATAAACCCAGTGGGTCAGGCGGCTTTGGCTCAGGAGGCATAGAGAAGTCACATGGCTCTAGTGACTCTTTGAAATCACACGACTTTGGCAGCCATTCGTGGGACTGAGGTGGCGGCTCTGGCCATTCGTGGGACTGAGGTGGTGGCTCTGGCCATTCATGGAACTCAGATGGCGGCTCTGGCCATTCGTGGAACTCAGGTGGCGACTCCGGCCATTCGTGGAATTCAGGTGGTGGCTCTGGCCATTCGTGGAACTCAGGTGGCGGCTCTGGCCATTCGTGGGACTGAGGTGGCGGCTCTGGTTATTCATGTAACTCAGGTGGCGGCTCTGGCCATTCGTGGGACTGAGGTGGCAGCTCTGGCCATCCGTGGAACTCAGGTGGCGGCTCTGGCCATTTGAGGGACTCAAGGGGATCTCGCGCCCGCCATTCGAGGAATTCAGGGGCATCTGGTACCTGCCATTCGAGGACTTCAGGGGACTCTGGTGTTTGCCATTCGAGGGATACAGTGCCTGCCATTCGATGGATTCAAGGGGATCTGGCGCCCGCCATTTGAGGGATTCAAAGGGATCTGGCGGCCACTATTCGAGGGATTCAAAGGGATCTGGCACCCGCCATTCGAGGGATTCAAGGGGATCTGGCGCCCACCATTTGAGGGATTCAAGGGGATCTGGCGCCCATCGTTCAGGAAGCTCAGGCGGCGGCGACCATTCGGGAAACTCAGGCGGTGGCGGCCAATCAGGAAACTCAGGCGGTGGTGGCCATTTGGGAAGCTCAGGCGGCGGCGACCATTCGGGAAACTCAGGCGGTGGCGGCCAATCAGGAAACTTAGGTGGTGGTAGCCAATCAGGAAACTCAGGCAGTGGCAGCCATTCGGGAAGCTCAGGCGGTGGCGGCATTAGCTCTGGCAGCACTGGCGGCAGTGGCGGTGGCTCTGACAGCTCTGGTGGCGGCAGCTCTGATGGCAAAATTACTGAGTAAATATTGATTACATTGACATTTTTGGGTGAACTATCGCTTTAAGAGTTGGATAACAGTTTCAACAGTATAACTACAGATGCATTTACAGAAATGGCTTACAGCTGTAATTACATTCATGTGTTTAAGAAATATTTATAGTGAATAATTTAAAGGTTTGTACTGGGACAGTTGGCATTTCTGTGTGGAGTTTGCATGTTCTCCCCGTGTTGGCATAGGTTTGCTTCGGGTGCTCCGGTTTCCCCCAAAGACATGTCCTATACTGTAGGTGAATTGGGTAAACTAAATTGTTTGTAGTGTATGTGTGTGAATGAGTGTGTATGGTTTCCCAGTGATGGGTTGCAGCTGGAACGGCATCTGTTGTGTAAAACATATGCTGGATAAGTTGGTGGTTCATTCCGCTGTGGTGACCCCAGATTAATAATAATAATAATAATTCCTTACATTTATATAGTGCTTATCTAGCGCTTATCGATTATCTAGACACTCAAAGTGCTTTACACAAAGGGGGGATCTCCTCATCTACCACCAGTGTGCATCATCCACCTGGATGACGCGACAGACCGCACACCACACACCAGCTGATTGGTGGAGAGGAGACAAAGTGATGAAGCCACTTATGATATGGGGATGGTTAGGAGGCCATGATGGACAGAGGCCGGTGGGCAAATTTGGCCAGGATGCCAGGGTTAAACCCCTACTCTATTTTGAAGGACATCCTGGGATTTTTAATGACCACAGAGAGTCAGGACCTCGGTTTACCGTCTCATCCGAAAGACAGAACTCACTGAGCAGTATAAAGTCCACTTTACTATACTGGAGCATTAGGACCCACACAGACCACAGGTTGAGCACCACCTTTTGGCCTCACTAACACCACTTTCAGCAGCAACCTAGCTTTCCCATGTGGTCTCCCATCAAGGTACTAACTGGGCGCAGCCCTGCTTTGCTTCAGTGGGCGACCATGTGAAAGCTGCAGAGAGCTAGCTGCCGCTTAAATAATAAAGGGACCAAGCCGAAAAGAAAATGAATGAATGAATTATCATTAAAGACATTTATTATAAAGTGTATTTGAGGTTTATTTTATGTTATTTTGTCAAAGTACATCCAGTGTATTTTAATTTATTATAATATACACTGTATATCGCTAAAGCTAGCATAAGGTAGTAAGGTTGTAAGGTTCATAGCATTGTGTGCTAATGAAAAAAACAATACAAAAACCCTGAATGACTTGTGTCCTAAAGCTGGCCCACAAATTCCTCAAGCACAACTGTATATTCTGCTTTGTTTTCACATTTATTCCTCCAAAATATTCAGTGATTATTACTACTGGATGGAGGAAAACCCTAACCAAAGTCAACACACAGCTTCTGGCAGTTTCTCCAGTCTTGCCTGGAGAAGAGAATGAAAAGAATTTGTGGCAGAATTAGCTCCATTTCCTGCAAAGGGTTTATACCAGTCTTCAAAAGCCTGATGCATGAAGAGTAGAGAAGATTTGTATTAATTGATTGACTGACTGACTGACTGACTGACTGACTGGCTGGCTGGCTGGCTGACTGACTGACTGACTGACTGACTGACTGACTGACTGACTGACTGACTGGCTGACTGATTGGTTGGATGGTTGGTTGATTGATTGATACAAAACTAAATTACAGAAAAGTAAATATTACTAGGGCGTCGCGGTGGCGCAGTGGGTAGCACGATCGCCTCACAGCAATAAGGTCGCTGGTTCGAGCCTCAGCTGGGTCAGTTGGCATTTCTTTGTGGATTTTTCATGTTCTCCCCCTTTTCGCGTGGGTTTGCTCTGAGTGATCCGGTTTCCCCCACAAGCCCATAGACATGTGGTACAGGTGAATTGGGAATGCTAAAATTGACCGTAGTGTATGTGTGTGAATGAGTGTGTATGGATGTTTCTTAGTGATGGGTTGCAACTGGAGGGGCATCCGCTGCATAAAAGATGTGCTGGATAAATTGGAGGTTCATTAAGTTGTGGCGTTCCCAGATTAATAAAGGGACTAAGCCGAAAAGAAAATTAATAAATGAGTATTACCCTCTCACTTCAGGCATTCCTTTAAGGATTGATGACAAATTTCTTCTCACCCCATTATTAATGGCTATTTAGTGGACATACTGTGTTCCTCACTGTAAGTTATTGTCAGGTAACAGTGATGAATGTCATGAAGGCTGTCCACTGCCAGATTTTTTTAAGGTGCTGGACTATGACATGCAGCTAAGAGATTGCTGTCTTTTTTCTTCCTCAAACAGCTGGAGCGACTTCAAGGACTGGCTGAGCTCCACATCATTACAGCTGTTATCAGCGGCCGTGTGCGTGCTCGTGTGCACTGCAGATGATAGCAGCTCTGTTAAATGGCTTGTGTTATATGTCACTGAACGAGTAAAGGGAAGGCTGTAAAGTTTATACGAGCACTTACAGGCAGCAGAGCGCTATTAGAGACGGCTGTAAACGGATGGTGTTTCTCTGCTGGTCTCTCTGAGCGAAAACACAGATTGATTTTACATATTGATTTGACTCAGAGAGCCAGACTTTCGACTGTTGGCAGAAAGTCTGGATTAGTCTGTAGATTATTCCATCCAAGAACTGCCTATTAACAGAAGAAAGAACGTTGTGTTTACTCAAGTAATTTTTTGAATGAGTAAGTCTGAAATCAATCATAAGACAATAGACCAACATGTAACAAAGTGATAGTTCATTGATAGTAGGATAAAACAAATTATTAGAAAGTTGGTCGTAGACGATAGTATTAAAGTTGGATCCAACTCTTCATCTGCTCATTATGAATAAATTTTTCATTTCACAGATAAAACTATAACTTATTATCACTATAAAGTGCCTTTGAGACATCAGAATTTTCCAAAAAAAGTTTGAGATTTTTTTATTTAACCACATAGTTGTTAGTATTAATTAGACCTTAGGCTGTAATAAATTAATGCTGGTCAAGCTCCAGTACTTTTTATAAGTAAACTACAAGCAGACAAACAGTAAACAAACCTTGTGTCAACCCTGTCATAGACAAATTCAAAGTAGTACAAGTATATTTTCATTGCAGTGTGATTATAAAATGTATATTTTCAGAAAGGTAATGTGTCTCTTTACCAACCCAACTTTTTAGATTATGGAAAAAGTCTATTTATGATAATGAAATTATGGACAAAACATTTATTTTCCCAATAAAATATGCAATTGTTGCTCATTCTTTTCAAAATAAAACCAAAGATCTAAAATAGTTTGTCAAACTTTCAAACAATATTAACTGGCCCTTATTGGCTAATTAAGAAATCACACAAGATGTTTTGCTGAGTTTCTAAATAATTTGTTTATTTTCATAAAAGTTGAATATGACGGTGCCAGAGCCCCAGGGTACTGGAGAGGAGGATGCGGCTGATGGTTGAACCTAGGATACAGGAGGAACAATGCAGTTTTCGTCCGGGCTGTGGCACACTGGACCAGCTCTATACCCTCACCAGGGTGCTCAAGGGTTTATGGGAGTATGCCCAACCAGTCCGCATGTGTTTTGTGTACTTGGAGAAGGCATTCGACCATGTCCCTCGTGGCATTCTGTAGAGGGTGCTGTGGGAGTATGGGGTCAGAGGCGCTTTGTTAAGGGCTATCTTGTCCCTGTATGAACAGAGTAGGAGTTTGGTTCGCATTGCCAGCAATAAGTCAGACTTGTTTCCAGTGCATGTTGAGCGCCAGCAGGGCTGCCGTTAGTCACCAATTCTGTTGATAATTTTTATGGACAGAATTTCAAAGCGCAGCCTTTGGCTGGAGGGGGTCCGGTTCGGAGACCACAGGATTTCTTCTCTGTTATTCGCAGACGATGTTGCTCTGTTGGCTTCATCGAACATTGACCTTCAGCATGCACTGGGGCGGTTTGCTGCCAAGTGTGACGTGGCTGGGATGAGAATCAGCACCTCCAAGTCCGAGGCCATTGTGCTCCACCGGAAAAAGGTGGTTTGCCATCTCCAGGTTGGAGAAAAGTCCTTACCCCAGGTGAAGGAGTTCAAGTATCTTGGGGTTTTGCTCATAAGTGAAAGAAGGATGGAACATGAGGTTGACAGACGGATGGGTGCAGCTGCAGCAGTATTGGGGTCAAGGGAGGGAGGGATTATGTCTCTAGGCTGACCTGGGAATGCCTCGTGATCCCCCCGGAGGAGCTGGAGGAAGTCTCTGGAGAGTGAAGTCTGAGGTTCTCTCCTAAGACTGCTGCCCTGCCCCGGAAAATGAATGAATTCTCATTTATCTAAAACTGTACACAGTAGTCTCTCCAGACTAAAGGTCCCAGACCATCAGGTAACTATAGATAAATGGAGAGTTAATCTCCTATTAAAGCTATGTTATTTTTTTTGTTAATTAAACCATATTAACAAAAATAACTACAATCAAAAGAAAGCAGGTGAAAAACACACCATGCGCGATAATGAAAGGATGATCACATGCACACAGTTAATGTTAGGCCAATTAATAATCTGTTCACAGAATGATCACAGCGAAAGCAACCGGTGCTGGAGCTCTTGAAAGCAGCAAGACTGTCGGGTGCATGAGCATAACTTTTTGTCTAGTCTATTTGAAAGAGATCTGATCACACCAGTTGCGTTTCCAGCCACAGCTTCACGCAAGGAAACTACATAGAAATCCATGACGTTATAGCTTGACTCTGAAGATTTCATTCTCTGACTGACAGACAGCTGTTGATCAGTGACATAGCCTATGTGACTGACAGCTCGCCTACAGTATAAACAATTAAACAGTAAAATTTTTTTAGTTAGCCTATTGAATCCTCTTTTTAAAAATATATGTTTTTTGTGAGCAAACTCGGAGCACTTCTCCGGCGGTGACTGTATTTCCAGGGGATGCTGAGCTTGCGCATCCTGAACGTTCTATAACTGTTATATCGCACTTTGTAAAGAAACTGGTTGGGTGGATATTGCGTTTTGTAAAAAAATACATTTTGTAGAAGGCCTAAAATGTACATTGTTAAATGTTATTAATGGCAGCAATTCACACATAGATTAAGGTACATCTGAACAGTGATTTCCAATAATAAAATCCAAATGTCAAAAAATGGCGTTTATCGCAGTTTGCAACCAAACTCTTCATATGCACATATGAATATATATATATATATATATATATATATATATATATATATATATATATATATATATATATATATATATATATATATATATATATATTGAATCATATACACATACTATTTGAGTTCATATCGTCAAACATTTAGTGTATTAATAATACAAATTTAATAACTGAACTTAACTTAAAATGTTTGAGTTCAGCTAACTTAATTTAAGTCAAACAACTGTATAGCTACTCAAACGGTTTGATGAAACCAATTGTGTTTGAGTTCAGTCAACTTAAACCATTTGCCACAATTGGTTTAAGTTGACTGAAGTCAAATAAATAAAGTTAGTCAACTTTCAGTTTCTTTAAACCATTTAGGTAGCTATACAGTTGTTTGGAACTAATTTGCTCTATTATCTGAACACAAATACATTTAAACAAAGCAAAAACTAACATGTGTAAACAAGCAATTACACAAAAAAGGAGGTATTTTAAGCCAAATTTATTGAAATAATACATTTATTTCAGTCAAGGTTAGGGTGTAGGGTTAGATGCAACGGATACCCCTTGTGGAGTATGTTCTCACTCCTATGTTTCTACAAATCCTATGTTTCTACAAAATTCACACTTACCGCTCTGATTTTTCAATGTTTTACACAGTTATGTCTAAGGGATTTTTATTTTAGGGTCAGGTTAGGTTAGGTTTAGGATCTAGGGTTAGATAAAATTTATAACCCCCTTGTGTGGCCTGTTCTCTTTCAGGCTGCAACCCTTTCAGATGTTGTGAATCCCATATTTCTATGCAATTCACACTTGGCACTCTGATTCGTTAAAGTTCTGCTTAGTGAGAAAGTCTAAGGGGTTTTTGTGGTAGGGTTAGTTTAAGGTTAGGGTATAGGGTTAGAAACAACTTATAAACCCTTGCATGTTATGTTATGCAACCCTTTTCAGATGTTTGAATCCCATATTTTTACAAAATTCACATTTGGTGCTCTGATTCATTAATGGCTGGCTCATTGTTAAGTGTTTGAGATTATTGTGGTAATGTTAGGTTAGGGTTTAGGGTTCGATACAACTTATACCGCTTATAACTTTCTTCAAAGTTTTGCTCAATGTTAGGTCTATGGGATTTCTGTGGTAGGGTTAGAGTTAGGGTTTACTGTTATATACAACTTTTGCCACTTTGTGGGATATGATCTCTCTCAGGCTTTTCAGATGTTGTGAATCTCATATTTCTATGAAATTCACATTTAGCGATCTAATTCGTCAAAGTTCGGCTCAATGCAAAGATATGCTTCTTGGCCTATTATAAAGGCAGTCTATGGAATCAGTTACCAGGGGTGTTAAAAAAAAATTCGAGGGTGTGGCTTGAGATGCTTATTGGTTTTGTGAATCAAATTAGCCCACCCATATGTCTCTATGACACTGCTATGCAAAGATATGCATATTATAATGGCAGTCTAGGGCAGGGGTGCTCAATCCTGTTCCTGGAGATCTACCTTCCTGCAGATTTCTGTTGCAACCCATATCAAACACACCTGCCTGTAATTATCAAGTGCTGTTCAGGTCCTAATTAATTGGTTCAGGTGTGTTTGATCAGGGTTGGAGCTGAACTATGCAGGAAGGTAGATCTCCAGGAACAGGATTGAGCACCCCTGGTCTAGGGAATCAGATACTAGGGGTGTTTCAATGGTTCTGGGGCATGACAAAGCAGCAAATTAGTTTATCAAGATAAGGTTATAGTTAATAGTTTATTAATAGCGATAATTGTACCTTCAGTGTGACCAAAAGTTTTAAAAAGTACCAAAAATTGCATACAGGTAACATTACAAAAACATTAAATAAGTACAATAAAATATCTGATATTCACAACTCTACTTTGTTTTCTATTGCATAAAATATTAGTGTAAATGTATCTCAAAACAATCAATCATTGCCCAGCTTCACTTATTAAAGTGCATTGGTAAATATTTTATGTACAACACAGCAGACTCATATAAACCTGTGCACTCTGAATGAAAGAAACGAGTACAGTCAGTCAATCAGACTACAGTTTAACATTTTGGAAGCTCTTGTGGTTTATCTTGTGATGCTGAGAACGCTTCATGAGGCTACACACAGCCTAACCTCAAGTGCTGACAGAATAAAGCACTGGGACAATCGTGCCACATATAATCACGTCTCTGTTGTGTCACTCAACAGGAAAGCAGAGGGATCATGAGGAATGGCAGGCTTGTTTTCCACAGGTGTGTGACAGAGCATAAAAGCATTCGAGCAGGCCTGTCCCGGCATGACCGGGATCATCTTCTCTGCATGTGCTCACTTGCACACTTCCCAAAAAAATGAATTACCTGAGAATTCACCACGTGAGAGGGATATGAGGACGCTTAGTTAAACAAAGGATCTGTTTATACAGTGACATGCAGTGATCCAGTACAGATCAGCTGGGGAAAAGCAGACTCCAGATAAACAAGGGGGCGTTGAGAGGGAGGAGAGCTGTCAGTCCTGCGGAGAGGAACAGGGCCATGTCATAAATCATTTCACTTACTTTCTCTTTCAAGGGCTGTTTACAAGACAATTTGTTTCAGCCAAAACTTCTAACCTTTTTATGGGTTGTGCTTGTTTCACGTTTTTCAAAACGACAACATTTTGGGGACTTAAAATGTATGGTTTTAAAACAGGTTTCAAAGTGTACATTTGTGAAAACCCTACTGCTTTAAAAACGGTGAGGTCATTCACATTTTCAATACATGCTGCTTTTAAAGGCAAGTTAGAAAAAAAACACACACAAATGGTAGTACATTGATGTCCCAGCAGACACAGGATGTCAACATGATGTCAGATTGACATTGTACCCTAGCGTCGGGGGACGTTGCATTTTGTTTAGAAATGAAAATTGGGTTGACGTCAGAACCCAGCGTCAGGTCGACGTCAATGTCCAACATCCAACCTTAAATCAATCAAATATCAACATCTGATGTTAGAGCTTGACGTTGTTTGGACGTTACCAATATGACGTCTATCAGACATTGGATTTCGATTGCCCTACCTGATGAATAAATGTCAGTATTTGACATCAATATGACGTTGGTTTAAGATGTTTGCTCGATGTTAGATTTTGGTCGCTTTCCAACACAACCTAAAATCAACTAAATATCAACGTCATTTGATGTTGTTAGTGGACGTCAAAATAACATTGTCCTTAGACACTAGCTAGACATTGAATTTTGGTCACCTGACGTCATGACCTAAATCTAACCTAATAATAATGTCTTATGATGTTGTGTGCCTGCTGGGGTAGTACCAAAATAGTAGTTTCAAAGGCAAGAACAGGAGTTCCACAAGGTTCAATACTGGCACCTTTTTATTTTTCAACCTTTACATGTTCCCACTGAGCCAAATAATGAGACAGAACTAAATCTCTAACCACAGCTGACACTCAGATTTACTTAAGGCTGAATTATACAATGGGGGAAATAAGTATTATGGAATATGTCACGTCAACAATTCTGAAAAAAAATAGTTATGTGTGGTAACAATGGAATGACTACTCAAACTACTGTAATGTATTTGATACTTTATATCAGGGATGTCAAACTCAATTCCTGGAGGGCCAAAGCCCTGCACAGTTTAGTTCCAACCCTAATTAAACACACCTGATCAAACTAATTGAGTCCTTCAGGCTTGTTTGAAACCTACCAGTAAGTGTGTTGAAGCAGGGTTGGAACTAAACTGTGCAGGGCTCCGGCCCTCCAGGAATTGAGTTTGACACCCCTGCTTTATATAAAAGGCTTTTGTTGGAGATGACAGCTTAAAGTTACCTCTCATATGGTGAATAAAGTTACATGCATTGCTCAGGTGTTATTATTTTCACTGACTTCAACCGAGTGTGAAAATCTTGATGGTTTTCAAATCTGACATTTATTTCATGTGTTACATTGGATTCAAGTGAAGTGATTGGCTGGACCATTTTACAGCTTGATTTTCTTTCTCTGAATCTATTTGAGGGTTACCTTGGCTGAGTTTAGAATCACTGTCTTGGCGAAATGTCCATTCTGGTTTCATCTTCATCTTCCTGGTAGGCTAATGTAGACGTTGGACTGAAAACGAAGGCCAGATGGGGGCGGCACGGTGGCGCAGTGTATAGCGCTGTCGCCTCACAGCAAGAGGGTCGCTGGTTAGAGCCTCAGCAGGGTCAGTTGGCATCTCTGTGTGGAGTTAGCATATTCTCCCCATATTCACGTGGATTTCCTACGGGTGGTTCGGTTTCCCCCACAAGTCCAAAGACATGTGGTACAGCTGGATTGGGTATGCTAAAATTGACCGTAGTGTATGAGTATGAGTGTGAATGAGTGTGTATGGATGTTTCCCAGTGATGGGTTGCGGCTGGAAGGGCATCCGCTCTGTGAAACATATGCTGGATAAGTTGGCGGTTCATTTCGCTCGTGACCCCAGATTAATAAAGGGACTAAGCTGAAAAGAAAATGAATGAATTAATTATTTGGATTCAAGTGAAGTGATTGGCTGGGCCTTTTTACAGCTTGATTTTCTTTCTCTAAATCTATTTGAGTGTTACCTTGGCTGAGTTTAGAATCACTGTCTTGGCGAAATGTCCATTCTGGTTTCATCTTCATCTTCCTGGTAGGCTAATGTAGATGTTGGACTGAAGACGAATGCCAGATGGGGGCGGCACGGTGGCGCAGTGGATAACGCTGTCGCCTCACAGCAAGAGGGTCGCTGGTTCGAGCCTCAGCAGGGTCAGTTGGCATCTCTGTGTGGAGTTTGCATATTCTCCCCAAATTCACGTGGATTTCCTACGGGTGGTCCGGTTTCCCGCACAAGTCCAAAGACATGTGGTACAGGTGGATCGAGTATGCTAAAATTGACTGTAGTGTATGAGTATGTGTATGAATGAGTGTGTATGGGTGTTTCCCAGTTATGGGTTGCAGTTGGAAGGGCATCCACTGCATGAAACATATGCTGGATAAGTTGGTGGTTCATTCCACTGTGGCGACCCCTGATTAATAAAGGGACTGAGCCCAAAAGAAAATGAATGAATAAAGGGCGGATGGTTGCTTTCTAACTACTGAGAGATTTTAGCTGCTGTCTGGGCTTTCCATGCCTTTCTACACCTTCCTTTCTTCATGTGTTCAATATTTTTTCCCTGTGTCATTTCATTTTAAACATAACGTAATTTGTAAACAAATTAGTTTTGTTTTCTTTGCATATATGGATTTCTTTAATTGTTATGAACATCTGGTGAAAAAGTCAACAGCACCTTTAGAAATATGTTTTCTGAGAAAATGGTGATGTGTTCAATACTTATTTCCCCCACTGTACTTCTGTGTCGAGTGATCGCCATTACCCACAGAGCATACCTTGCACATAGCAGCGCGTTTATACTTATGCTTTGTGTTTGTGTTGCTTTGACAATAACACTTCCGAAACTAGTTTCTTCATGGGTGTTTTGTTGAGACTGGAAATACCTCATTTAGAGGCGGGAACCCTAGGACGTGCAATAACTTTAATCCTAAAGTAAACACAAAACAAAAGTATCTATCTGGAGCTTCTCCATGGGACTTAACACTTGCTATACACTCACGCCAACAGGCTCGATACTCTCCTGCGGCTCTTGGTCACACCCACACTCATCACTTCTACCAAGCCGACCAATCACAGAGCTTGTGCTATGCATCATCGTTACAAAAAATGAAACAAAATGTAGTTAACTTTTTGAGAGCTGCGTGTCAGGATTGACATCAACTATGTCGAAGGGTTTGCAACTGTACGAAGGCCATCTGGATGCACTCGACGCAGAAGTATTAGGCTTTAAACTTGATTACAGCCCCAGTGCTCAACCCTCTGCCAATGCATTAATTTATTAAACAGTTGGATGTGCCAAAGTCTTCTTCAGTTAAACAAAGACAGAACTGAAGTCATTGCATTTGGAAACAAAGTTGAAGTTCTCATTCTGTGATTCTCTCATTCCAGCACAACTCTGTACTACTGGATTGATATCTGGTGACTTAGGCCATTTTCTGTTTAAATAATACTCAATTTTTGTGTTTTTATGCGTTTGGATGACTCTCAGCTCAATGTATGCCAAGAAAACATCCCTTTCACCCATGAGCGTAAATTTCATTTAACAGTAAGGGGGGACATAAAATATAAAATTTATCATGAGCAATTTTTGAAGGGGACACAAATAATACCATCAAATTGTACTAGTAAAGAGATGTCTACACAGTGAAAAACTTTGTTTACATCATTATTATTGTTAAGGGACGGGGTGGGTGGGTCAGTTGGTCAGTCAAAGACAGCAAAGGAGAGCTGGTGAGAGACATTTTTCACTCATTGATATTACGGTTGATTTGACATGCTTCTCATATACAATAAAAACAAGGAGTAAAAAAAGATTTACAATTTTATTTAAAATTATGACAGTTAAGAACAGAATTCAAATTTATTATACAAAAAAAAAAATACAGTTGGGTCATTTCGGTGATAGCACAGTGGTCATTTGGTCAAAGCACAGCTAAACAATATGTTTAAGTTAACATTATGCCAAGTCGTCACAAATAAAACAATGCATGGGAAATGGTGTTGGTGTATTAATTGCAGTGCACTATGTAACAAGCTAATGTTAACTAGATAAGTAATATTTTTATCGCTTATATAGCAGATTCATAGAAAATTACATTGGTAATCAGCATTTTGCCGCCATTATTTATGAATAGATGGTAGATAAGATAAACTGGGAAAAGCAGGCAGTGGGTCAAACCACTGTGAGGAAGGGGAGGTGGGAACTCAACTGTTTCTAAATGCGTTTTTGCGTTCGTTTTTGTTCTGAGGAAACCCTCACGAAAGCAGGGAGAACATGCAAACTCCACACAGAAATGCCAACTGACCCAGCCGAGGGTCGAACCAGTGACCTTCTTGCTGTGTGGCTTCGCCGGCGCCACGTGACTGTCACATGTGGCATCAAAGTACCGCAACAGCGCTCCAAGATCAGACGATTAATTTAGCTGGCGCAGCATATGAAGAGGGACTGCAGGCTGCGATGACGACACTGATATTACACGATTGGCTGGATTCCCGCATGACAACAACCACGTGCGTTTCACGTTTATTATTGTACAACTTGTCTTACAAACTTCCAAACAAACGATTAAATTTTATGCCATCTTTATCTATCTTGTACACATTATGCTTATTAAAAGACTTCAAATATTTTACTGCAGTAGGCCAAATCCTCTTTTTTTGTTCAATGATGTGTATAAAAAGGCTAGATTGTTTGCATAGGTTTATTTTTGGCATTTTCATACAGCCCCTTTACTGTATACATCTCCATATATGATTTAAATGATATGTTTTTAGTGAATAAACAAATATAACTCAAATAAATCTTACAAACTTGTAATATAACAGTCATCATCATGCCATCCCTATAACGTTTTCTTTACAGATTAAGATAATTATTCTATAAAATAGTTCAAAAATAATTTATACATTTATAAAATAGTTTTATCCTGTCAAGCCGTTTAAAGAAATTTACAAGCAACATTGATATTGCTTTCTAATTTCCACTGAAAGTGTAGCTCACTTATTTTGGGAATGTCTTTTTGTTCAATCCTTTTGGATTAATGTGTTTGGATTAATAAATAAATGAATAAATAAATCATTGATCTGGTTATGTGATTTGTCATCATGCAGTAAAATACGAGCCCTGGTGTGTCCAACCTGACAGCCTCGTTTGCAGCTCTGCCTCAATCTCATTGATCACCAGCTGCAGCCGTGGTTTAAGCTGCTGTAGCTTACCTGCTTCAGGGTTTGTTTGAATTTTTCAATTGTCATTTGAATTTCTTTTGTCTTCCTATTTTGAACCCGTCTGGTCATTCTCCTCTGACATCAACAGATCACTTACTGACAGTTTTTTTTGGTTGGTTGTATGTGAAATTCCCAGAATATCATTTCCATTCTGATGCTCAGATTAATCTTCAGCAGATTGTCTTGATCATGCCTAAATGCACTGAGCTGCTGTTATGTGATTGGCTGATTTTGGTGAAAGAGTGGTGAAAAAGCTTTTTTCAAGGCAGCTCCTAGACAACTTAACAATCTTCCACCAATTTTCTTTATCTCTTAGTCATGTGTTGTAAACTGTATGCATTTGTACTGTTTGCATGTTTGTTTGCATTTTTTTTTTTGTTTTATGTACAGCACTTTGGTACCGATTGTGCTTGTTTGAAAGTGCTTTAGAAATAAAGTTGTGTTGTGTTAAGTATAGTGGCTGGAGTATATTCAATTTTTAATGCATTCTTAGATACTTTTTGCAATAAAAATGACTGGGAAAATGGCAACATAACAACAACAACAATAACATTTAATGCTGCATTGAGGTATGCTAATGTTAATAAGTGTTGTGTTTTGCTGCGGTTCATTATAGTGATTAATGTTCCTGTTTGTTGGCAACTTGGCCCTGATTTCCTTTTAATGATCTTCTCCTTCTCCAGAAAACTGTTACACTGAGATGCAGAAAAAACTAAACAGAATAATTGTGATTATAATTTCCAATCTATATTATCTGCAGTGGTGGAAAGAGTACTGAAAAATCATACTTAAGTAAAAGTACCATTACTTGCCCAAAAAAGTAGTGCAAGTAGAGTAAAAGTATCTGTTGTAAATATTACTAGCCCTTTTAAAAGTACTCAAGAGTAGTGAGTAGTGAGTATTAAACAGTGAAAAGTTGATGCGTTTAAATGCAGATTGTGGAGAGATGTGTAAACGTAACATTCTGTAGGGCACTTAGTGATCTTCCTATATTTGTTCGTCCATTTCTTCCTTCCATCCTTCTTTCCTTCCTTTCATTGTTTGTTCCCTTTGTCCCTTCATTCATTTGTTTGTTCATTCCTTCCTTCGTTCCACCCTCATTTCTTCGCTCATTCATTCGTTTCTTCATTCTTTTGTTCCTTCCTTCATTAGATCCTTTGTTCATTCATTCACTTGTCCATTTGTTTCTTCCTTCCTTAAGCCGCGGTCATACTGGACTTTACTCCCTATAGACTTCCATTCATACGCACGCGAATGCGTCAGACCGGAAAAGCAGGGTCATGCGTCGAGTTTCGAGTTTGACCTGCGAAATCGCATCACTTGACTGCGTGAGACCAATCCAGGATTAAAACATGACCTCTCTGAACAGAAATTTTAAACATGGAGCAATCGCTCGCTTTTTTTAATGTCTAATCATCTTGTTTAATCCCGCCCCTTTTCGCAGCGCCGTACGACAGAATTTCGCAAGCTCAAACTCTAGTGTGACTTCGGCTTTAGTCTGTTCAGTCCTTCCTTGAATCATTCCTTCATTTATTTGGTCCTTCTTTCCTTCATTAGTTCTTCCTTCCATTCCTTGTTAGGCCTTTCCTTCCATTCTTCATTCGTTCCATTTAGTGATTGTTTAAGGCTGTTTGGTGATTTCCGTCTTCATGAGACATCCTTCATTTTCTCATCAGTCTCTGTGTCATTGCTTGTAAAGATTTTGGACATCTTCTTGGACATTTTTAATGCTGTTTACTGCATTTATAAAGTGCCCATGTCTTGGGGTTGTTCAGTATGATGCGATTTTACTTTCTATGTGCAATTTGATTGGACAGGAATCGCAGGACTTTTTTTTTATACTTTAACCAATTACCATAGAAAAGAAAGAAACAAAATAGTGACTGCAGGCTGAAGGAAAATCGTGGAGTAGAAGTACCAATACACAGTGGTGGAAAGAGTACTGAAAAATCATATTTAAGTAAAAGTATCATTACTTGCCCAAAAATGTAGTGCAAGTAGAGTAAAAGTTTCTGCTGTAAATATTACTCAAAGTATGAGTAAACAGTAAACCTTTCAAAAGTACTCAAAATTAGTGAGTAGTGAGTATTGTAAAAAAGCTGGTGCATTTATATGTAATTTGTGGATGTGTGTAAACGTAACATTCTGTAGTGCATTTACTGTAGTTAGTGCCCAGCAGGCACACAACATCATAAGACATTTAATATTAGGTTCAATTTATGTCGTGACGTCAGGTGACCAAAATTCAGTGCCTACGAAGCGTCTAAGGACAATGTTATTTTGACCTCCAATAACAATGTCAAATAATTTTAATATTTGGTTGATTTTTAGGTTGTGTTAGAAAGTGACCAAAATCCAACGTCAAGCCAACATCTTAAACCAACATCATATTGACGTTAAATACTGACATTTATTGGTCAGGTATGGCAACCAAAATCCAACATCTGATAGACGTCATAGTGGTACTGCCACACAACGTCAAGCTGTAACATCATTAGGCGTTGATATTTGGTTGATTTTAGATTGTAATTTGACATTGATGTCGGCCTGACGTTAAGTTCTGATTTTTTCAACCTGATTTTTATTTCCAAACAAAATACAACGTCCCCACAACGTTGGGGTACAAAGTCAATCTGACACTATGTTGACGTCCTGTGCCTGCTGGGTCTTTAAGGCCATTTCGGTCATCATACAGTAAACATCCGACATCATCTCCTCGGTGACATGCATCTAAACAGTCTTTGGTTCAATGCGTGTAAAGATTTTGGACATCTTCTCGGACACTTTTAGTGCTTCCAAACAGTTTGCTGCATTTATAAATCTTCCAATATCTTGAGGTAGTTCATTATAATGAGATTTACTTTCTATGTGATTTGATTGGACAGGAATCACAGGACTGATTTTTCTAATCCCCATAGACAAGAAAAAATAAAGTAGTTACTGCAGGTTGAAGGAAATGAGTGGAGTAATAGTACAGATACTGCACTAAAAATGTACTCAAGGGAAAGTAAAAGTACACATTTTTAAAACTACTCAGTACATTACAATTCCTGAGAAAAACTATTCAATTACAGTAATTTGAGTATTTTTAATTTGCTACTTTACACCACTGATTATCTGTTGCAATTATATATTACAAAAATGATGTTACATATATCAAAGTCTGTGTGAATTTGAATGTACAAAAGTGACTTTACAAAAAATATAAAACACTTTAAATGTTTTAAAAAAAAATGAAATGGCAACACATTGGTGAAATAATGCTTTATTGCCATTGATTTGATTTTAAATATTTATGTAAAAAAATGAAACAATGTTTTGACCTGTACTGATCAAAATTTACAGAAAAAAGTAAGCATACTGTTTTAATTATTAAAAAAAAAATCGTTGAAGGGTGGTCCCAAAGCATAATGATAAATCACTGAGATCACTATAAGCCTTTTTTATTTAGTCATCCTTTTGATTATTTATCTAAATATTTTTGAAACATATTTATTTGCTACAGTGCTCAATATAACTGAGTACACCCCATTTTGAAAATGAATATCTTTATCCGAGAATATAGGCAATTTATTTTGGTGCATTTAAACGAAACAGATTTCTTATACAGATATATTTATTAAAATAATATTTTAGTAACCAAACATATTTAGAAATTTAAAGATAATACAATTAAATTCAAGCAAAATATTGCAAAAATAAATTACAACCTACAAAATTTCAACTAATTTTTTTATTTATTTTTTTGCTTCTCTTGATTTTTCCTCTTTTTCAAATTTGTATTTATTATATTTCTATAACACATATATTTGGGTGTACTAGTTTTTGGACCGTTATCGTACTCCAGAATTGGCTATAGTACTGACTAATCCAATGTGTATACACAAATACAGTATAATATTGTATAGCTTCCTATTAAAAATATGATTTAAAAGATAGATTTGTGAGGGGTGTACTATATGCTGAGCACTGTGTATAAACTATTGTTACACTGAATTTTAGGGTCTGTCATCTGTATATCACGGGACAATGTATACAAAAAAATAATCAGGGAATATTATTAAAATGCCAAAACAACAACAACAACAAAACAAAAGAGAACCTAGCTATTTATCTAGAAATATTCCAGTGATTATTAATTTCTCCCTTGTTTTCAATTAAAATGTTTCAAACTAACTTTTTACAAAAAATCAATAATGTAAGAAACATCAATCGCTTTTTCAGCCCTGGCTAACTTTAGTTCTTTAAAAAAAAGGGAACAGCTTGTTGTTTATGTGTGCAAGAAGAAGCACACAGCCAACATTTTCAAGAGTTGAAGCTCTCAGAGGAACACAGCAAAAAAAAAAAAAAAAGACATGCTTTCTTTGCGTTCTGAGGACTGGACGTACTTCACACCACTTTTTAAAAACATCCACAAAGACTTGTTGTGTTAACTCCAGGATAGCGCTTATAAACAACTCGGGTATGAATCGTTTATGCACAAAAAAAAAGGAATGGGTTGTTCAAACTTCCCTCAGATACACATCCATGTTTACCTTCTCTCATTTCCCCCTAACAAACATCTTATCTGTTTATCAGCATCTTCTGGGAAGCTCCAAAGTCATTCTCTGGAGTTTATGAAGAATCTCAAAGCTTTGCTGAATCATATGGTTCCTTTCATCAAAATGGCAATATCCAGCCGGCCAGACTGTATCACGTCTGTTCTTCCTTAAAGCTGAGAGGCCCTTTGGGACGGAGGCCCAGAAAGTATTAGATTTAGAAACATCAGTAAATGAGCAGATGAGGGGGGAGAGAGTGAGAGGTGCGGTTTAATCTATTTCTTTATTATAGAGTTTCACAGACATCTCAGGTTGCTGTACATGAGAACTGGTGCAGGGGGCCTGTGGGAGCTGACTCTTAAAGGTGCAGTTTACCTTTAAATAGCAGAAAATGTGTACACTCAATATTGCATTTGAAAAGACCAAACAAAGGTGTATATATGTATGAACAACATTACACAAGTAGCAGTGTGATATGGCTGTATCGGCACTGGTGAGAGGCGTGCGTTGTGTGCCTTAGTGTCCTACCAGATATACAGCCATATCTGAATGGCATGAAATGAGAACAGAGATTTCCCAGTATTTCACTGTTGCAAATGGAAGATCACAATAATTAACCCCAAAAAAGGCAAAGCAACGCAAACACTACCAGAGTACTGAGTACTTTTACTGAACTATCTGCTGTAACGAAAACAGTAGACTCATTAGAAACAAACAGATGGCTAACCAAAAAGTAACTCAGGATTATATAGAGTGGCCAACACAAAGTACATACATTCCTGATATGCAAATGCTATCTCACACTACAATCACTATGGTATAAATACAGTACTGCAACATAATAAAGAGAGATATTGACTTGGAATGTCACTTAACAATTTTATGTTTTGATCAGCTGTAGTTTGAAAATACACCGATCTCTTCTCCTCTAAGGGCTTATTATGCAGTCTCAGTCGCCATCTTGTGGATGGAAATCAACTGTCTTTGCTCTAGTCAATGCCAGGCTGATGGATGCCGACCCCCTGTATCTCAGAAATTATGAATATTTAAAATAGGTACTATCCTTATTATTAACTGCATAGTTGCAATCAAATCAACTACATTCTTGTCTAAAAAAAAGCCTCAAAAGTACATTATGTTGCCCAACAGCTGCAATATTTGTCGAACTGTAGTGAGTTTATTGATCTGCTGTCACTCTGTCGGCAGAGCAATACAGAAGAGTGAGGAGGCTGTACGAGTTCTGATATTGCAGATTTGAGAACCAGACAGAACTGTTGTACACACACACACACACACACACACACACACACACACACACACACACACACACACACACACATATATATATATATATATATATATATATATATATATATATATATATATATATATATATATATATATACATGAATATATATATATATATATTATAGGTGGGCATAGATGAATATTTTTAATCTAGATTAATCTCACTGTAATCTTGGAATTAATCTAGATTAAAATGACTCATTTGAATTCTGCCGAAGGCATTCAGAATATGTGTGCTACCCAAATAATGAATAAAGGTAAGTCTTTGAGAACGGGTTTTTCAAGCCAGGTGAAGCATTAGATCAGGGGCTCATCTCCTGTTTCCAAAATGCATCACAAACTGCTTGAGAATCTGTTCTACTATGATAATTGGTGATGAAAATAAATGATGTTCAATAAGATGTACTTTTGTTTACTAACTGTTTATTCAGTTAAACATGAATTTTGAACTGTAGGCCTACATAAATTCGAAACAGCGATTTTTAAATACCTTAATCCGACTAAATTCATAACTGAAATAAACAGAAATGGAATTAAGACATGTGGAGTATGCATATATTAGTGGCATTATTGAAGTAAACACCACAATCAAACTATTACCATCATGTTTTGTTTTCACTCCAAAGTGCCATTCAGAGGGTGATATATCCAGTTTTGAATGCACTCCATCCACCCTGTTCCAATTTACAAACATATCAACCATTTTGAATGAATCACCCGAATAAGTGACTTCCACAAACTTTTCTGTGTCATATTTATTTTTGACAGACATAAACAACAAAAACACTCAGCAAAGCAAAACACAGATATATCATGTTTGTCAAAATCGTACATTCTGGTGTGATTTTTGTTAAGTACAAATGCACTACTTTTTAATTAAACACAAGTGTAAATAGCTGTTTCCATACACATGCGCATAACTGAGTTGGATAAACTTTTTAATCGATAAGATGCCGATGGAAACACTTTTACCGAACAAATTTCAGTATGCGCATTAAAACAAGTCATGTGATTTTGTTATTAGAGATCATGTGATGATAAAAAATACATGTGAATGGAGAAACCAGGAGGCTGACCACCTTGTAAAACATTGTAAAACTCTCAATCACCTTAACCATTTCAGTATTAGTGTTATTATATTATGAATTACCTCCAGAATTGTCAAGAGCGTCTGTGCTCTGCGTCTTAGGGCTTCAAACGCCACCACGCGTTCATTGCATGTCGGCATTGTCTTTTAAGGCTCAAGTCATTTATTAAATAAAAAAAGATTCACGCAGCTTCTCCTACCGCAGCAAATTCCATTTTTACTTTTGTTATTTGCCACCAGATAATCAGGAAGGGTCAATTTTGTTCTCTTTGACTGATTGGATGGAAACGCTGTTTTCTTTGCACTTCTTATATGCGATATTCTGGTTTTGTGCATACATTTAATTTGCATTTTGAAGGGAAACATAGCCACTGATATCTGAGATGTTACAGTTTTTTTGCAATGGCTATGACAGTTTTTTCAATACATTTAACAAGTTTGCTAAACTCTTAACACACCAACACACCTAAAACACACAATTGGCAAAGCAGTTAATTTCATGCTCAAAATCACACATTGTAAACTAAACCCCAAAACTAATGTTCAAAATACAATAATAAACAAACACAATACCCCACGTCTAACAAAACACTGCAAACATGTTTCGAAATCAAATCATTATTCAAAACACTAACACATGTTCTCTTCCAACAGGAACAGTCAATCATAACACACTGACTAAAAAACACTCTCATCAGCTGACATTACAGAAACAGCATTATTTTACGTGTCAGGTCTGCCCTTATATTTGAAGACTCTGTACATTTTTGTGTTGTTGCGTTTTTTAAATGCATGCATTTTCTTTCTTTTGCTGCATAAATTTAGTACAAAAAATGAATGACCATTTCAGAGTAGCTTTATAAAATGTACAGTTTATGTAAAACAAATATACATAAAATACAGACACAGAGTTGCTGCAGTACAGTCTTTATTTGCAAAAGGACATCACTGCAAGATATACAAACAGAAAAAGCACTATAGAATTATAATAAAAAAAAAAAAATACAAAGTAATCTTCTATTCTGCCCAGTCTTCTGAATTTGCCCGGCTTCTTCGTCTCTGGCCCGGCACGGTAACTGTGGCCCTTTGGCCTATTATGTTTCTCCCACGGCAAAATCCTTTTTCCCCAAGTTGAAGCCAGCCTCGTCAACATAGATACTGTAATTTCATGTGGGACTTGATTGGCCTCCAACTCCATGATTCTCTGAAAGTAATTAGACACAGTGTATGTAAATGCTGTACTGTACTGTATGTCTACTGTATGTACTAATGAACTCCAGGTTTATAGAGTAGTTTACTGCAAAACACACTGTGTATAGTACAGTAATGACTGTATTGCATAAACTTACCTAGATGTATTACAGTTTTTTTTTACAATCGCTATGACAGTTTTTTCAATACATTTAACAAGTTTGCTAAACTCTTAACACACCAACACACCTAAAAGACACAATTGTCAAAACAGTTAACTTTATGCTCAAAATCACACATTGTAAACTAAACTCCAAAACTAGTTTTCAAAATACAATAATAAACCAACACAATACACCACGTCTAACAAAACACTGTGAACATGTTTCAAAATCAAATCATTATTCAAAACACTAACACATGTTCTCTTCCAACAGGAACATTTAGTCCATCATAACACATTGACAATAAAAACACTGTCATCAGCTGACATTACAGAAACTGCATTATTTTATGTGTCAGGTCTGTTTTTATATTTGAAGCCTCTATACATTTTTGTTTTGTTGGGTTTAGTAAATGCATGCATTTTGTTTCTTTTGCTGCTGAAATTCAATACAAAAAAATGAACGACCATTTCAGAGTGGATTAAATAATTAAAATAAAATGTACAGTTTATGTAAAAAAATAAAATAAAATACAGACACAAAAATGCTGCAGAACAGACTTTATTTGCAAAAGGACATCACTGCAAGATATACACACAGAAAAAGCACTGGAATTATAATTTAAAAACAAAACAAAGTAATCTTCTATTCTACCCTGTCTTCTGAATTTGCCCGTCTTCTTCATCTCTGGCCCGGCACGGTAACTGTGGCCCTTTGGTCTATTACTGTAGGTTTCTCCCACAGCGAAATCCTTTTTCCCTAAGTTGAAGCCAGCCTCCTCAACATAGATAATTTCATGTGGGATTAGATTGGCCTCCAACTCCATGATTCTCTGAAAGTAATTAGACACGGTGTATGTAAATGCTGTGCTGTACTGTACTGTATATCTACTGTATGTACTAATGAACTCCAGGTTTATAGAGTAGTTTACTGCAAAACACACTGTGTATAGTACAGCAATGACTGTATTGCATAAACTTACCTAGATGTATTGGTGACAGAGTTCTTTGATACGCTCACTGTTCCTATCAAAAGCCCAAAGAGTCCTCTTTTAGAGCATACGATCATGTGATTGGAAAAATCTCAACACATGAGTGTGGTTTCTAAATGGGAATCAGCTGTGATATTCATATCATTCATAATGTGAATTGAAACACAAACATATTTCCTTGCAGTTATGCAAATATATATATATATATATATATATATATATATATATATATATATATATATATATATATATATATATATATATATAAATATTTGTATGTATATATATATATATATATATATATATATATATATATATATATATATATATATATATATATATATATATATACATATATTTACATAACTGCAATAAGCTGTTTCTCATTGGCAATGGAATAAAATATAGGAAATATATTTGTAGCAACTGTTCACTTTAGCCTATATAAGTTTTGTTTAGAACATGGTGTTATCTGTTCTGACATACTGTGTGAAAGCATTTGTAAATTTGACTGTAAAATTACATTGTTTTGGTCTTGGTTTAGCTTGTGTGTAAAAGAAGTTCAAGCATTTGAAATTGGTGTTAAATGTATGCATTTTGTATCAAAGCAACAAGAAATGTGTAAAATGTATAGCCTACAGAGGCGGATGTTGTGCTAACTGTGTTAAGAGTTTAGGAAACTTGTTAAATGTATTGAAAAAACTGTCATAGCCATTGTAAAAAAACTGTAATATGCTGCTACTTTTACTCCTGTGGGTTTGAAAACCCACCTGTAAGTAACACACTTGTTTTCTCTTCATATGTCACAGACATTTTCTTATACACACCCCATACTTACTGTAAAACTTTGTGCAATTCTGAGTGTGCTCCACATAGGTGAGTGGGCCTGACAAGTCAACTGTAGTATACTTATTCTCATTTCCATATGTTTGAAGGAAAAATAAATAAATAATTGCCATAGCATTTACTGTATATCACAGCTGTCAAAGCCAGTTCCTGGAGGCCTGGAGGCCTGCAGCCCTGCACGGTTTAGTTCCAACCCTGCTTTAACACACTTAAGCTGCAGTCACACTGCACTTTTCTCCTCATAGACTTCCATTCATACGCTCGCGAATGCGTCAGACCGGAAACACAAGGTCGTGCGTCAAGTTTCACAGTTTGCTGCGTTAGAAAGTTCAAGCTTGGTGAACTCTGACCTGCGTAATTGCATCACTTGACTGCGTGAGACCAATCGAGGATCAAAACATGACCTTTCTGGACAGAAATTTAAAATATGAAGCAATCGCTTTTGTAATGTCTAATCATCTTGTTTAATCCCACTCCTTTTCGCAGCGCCATACGAAAGAATTTCGCACGCACAAAACTCTAGTGTGACCGCAGCTTAACCTGTAGGTTTCAAACAAGCCTGAAAGACTCAATTAGTTTGATCAGGTGTGTTTAATCAGGGTTGGAACCAAACTGTGCAGAGCTCCGGCCTTCCAGGAACTGGCTTTGTGGTGTGCTGTATATACTGCTACTCTCTGATGACTGAAGTGTCTTTATCCTCATTTGTACGTCTCTTTGGATAAAAGGATCTGCTAAATGAATAAATATAAAGTCATAGATGGCAGTATATGAGTATACCATCTCACTCTACTGTATAACAGGGGTGCCCAAACTTGGTCCTGGAGAGCCGGTGTCCTGCAAAGTTTAGTTCCAACCTCAATCAGACACACTTGGGCTAGCTAATCAAGCCCTTACTAGGCCTTCTAAAAACATCTGTGCAAGTCTGTTAAGGCAAGTTGGAGCAAAAATCTGCAGGACACCCTCATTTAGTCCTCCAGGACTGAATTTGGGCAACCCTGCTCTATAATAATAATAATAATAATAATAATAATAATAATAATAATCGGTGGCACAGTGGTTAGCACTGTTGCCTCACAGGAAGAAGGTTGCTGGTTCGAGTCCCAGCTGGACCAGCTGGCATTTCTGTGTGGAGTTTGTATGCTCTCCCCGTGTTGGCATGGGTTTCCTCTGGGTGCTCCGGTTTCCCCCAGAGTCCAAAAACATGCGCTATAGGTGAATTGGGTAAGCTAAATTGTCCATAGTTTATGTGTGTGAATCAGAGTATATAGGTGTTTTCCAGTGATGGGTTGCAGCTGGAAGGGCATCTGCTGCATAAAACATGTGCTGGATAAGTTGACGGTTCATTCCGCTGTGGTGACCCCTGATTAATAAAGGGACTAAGCTGAAAAGAAAATGAATGAAATATAATAATAATAATAATAAACACAATAAGGGGTTAAAATGACTTGAGGGTGAGAAAATGATGGCATTTTTTTTCTTTCTGTGTGTGTGAAATATTTACGAAATGATACTATTCCTCTAGAGAGAGTTTGCAGTGGCTTTACTTTGGCAGTCCCTGTAATGTACGTTCTAATAAAGCCGCAATCATTTCAGTGTGTGTGACAGGACTCAATATGTCAAAGTGCACGCTATGCTGTTTTCTGAGACTGGGCTTCTCGTGTTGTTATTGGACTGTTGTTTCTCTTGAGTCTGGTTAGTGCTGGAGTTCGCGTGTGGGTATATCGTCTTTCACATGTTCCACCCGAACCCCAGAGACAAAGACGCCCTTCTACCAGAAGCCTTTTCCAACCACAGACCCGGGAACAGACAGAATAAAAGGAATTATGTTTCCCTGTTCTTAAACCCTGGGAGTCCTCTCTGATTCTGCCAAGACAATAGCTGTTAGACTTCAGTTCCACTTTGTAATACAATTGAGTAACATCAGAATCTCATAAAAGTAAAGAACAAACTAGAATTCATCATTCTCTCTGGAGAGGACAGCTGCGTGTGAAACATTACCCAGCTGAAAAGACCAGCATACGTTGGGTGGATGCTGGTTCCACAAAGAAATGATAGTGCTACAATTAAAGGAATAGTTTACATGGAAATCAAAACTCTTTACACTTTACAAAAGAAGACGGAAGCTCATGAACGAGCAGACACTGCCAAGCTCTGAATAGGACAGAAAAGCACCAACAATCTAAATGCCAAGCCTTTTGAAGTCATTCATTCATTTTCTTTTCAGATTAGCCCCTTTATTAATCAGGGGTTGCCACAGCAGAATGAACCACCAACTTATCCAGCATGTGTTTTACCCAACCCACCACTGGGAATCACCAATACACTCTCATTCACATACATACACTACAGAGAATTTAGCTTACCCAATTCACCTATAGCGCCTTTGGACTTGTGGGGGAAACCGGAGCACTTGGAGGAAACCCACACCCTTTTGAAGTCATTCGATACAATTTTTTGTTTAAAGTTAGGTTTATGCATACAGAATAAGTTTAAAGAAGAAAAAAAAAACTATAAGCCACTAAGGGTAAGAAAAAATATTCAATTCTATCCATTTACATTATTACATTTACAGTGTAAAACTTAATTTTAAAGGGCCACGAAACCCCTCTGTCTCAGCAGGCTGTTTTCACACCTCTAGTTTGGAAAAAGTCAGGAAAGTGGGCATTCCATTTGGGCACGCGCTGAGTTTTACAGGCAAAACAAACACACAGATGCAGGGGAGAAAGACAGTGACTGTGTTTACATGGACATCAGTAATTAAATTATTAACCAAATTATTAATTTGGCGAATTGAACTGTAGTTTGGCACTTTCACTTTTTATTCAGGAATATTTCTTGCATGCCCCCCGTGACAAACAAGAGGAACTGCTGGAGAGTGGAGTTTTAATGTAATGTTTGATACCGCACGGCTTATGGGAGAAAAAAATCTCCCATAAGTTTGGCACTTTCACTTTCATTCCATAATGCATGCCCCCTGTGCAGGCTCGGATTAAGAATTCAGAGGCCCCTGGGCACAATGTCTTGTAGGCCCCCCTACAAGGCCGCACGCTAGTTGAATAAAAAAAATAAGATTAATATAACATTTTTAAAATAAAGTTAATCTATAATATTTTGCCCATTTTTTTTTAAATGAATGACATAGTACATATATTTATAGTCAACAAAGATTTACCTGATTTTAAAAGCATTCAAAGCATACTTTGATAAAAATACTAATAAAACTAGTGAAAATTAATTGTTTTTTAATATACTTGTTCAAGTTCACTGAAGCGGTACTAAAAATGTATATTTAAGGGTATTTTTAATGTATAACTTCTACAAACTTATAATGCATCATTTGGATAAAACACCTCTCCAATCCAGTTCTATGAATCTGAGTCTTCCATAATACACTTCATTTATTAATGATTCCTACTGTCTCCCTCGTGATGAAGAAGAGTAGGCAAAAAGCACTAGATTATAAAGCTGAAAGTATCCGAAATCACACACACTGTACCAGTTCTTTCCTGTCTCTTTCCTCTTCAGGGCTTTTTCTGTCTCTCTCTCCATGAGGTCGGAGAATATGGGTGAAGCAGGGCGACTAACATTGTAAATAGAGATTAATTATATAACCTGTTTATAGAATATTTATTATTATTATTATTATCCTTATTAAATACATTGTGACTCATTTTATATACTTTATTAAAATTTTTAAACAAAAACATTTTCTTTCTATTGAAAATAAATGTATTTCCAATCTGATATGTAATGGGGGAAAAAAGAAGATTGTGTTCACCAAACGCTGGATTTGAACAAGGATCATGATCGATCGCCTAAAAACATGTTACCGTTTTCTTTACGAGCTACGACACACCCACCTGCTGTTTGCTGCGCTCTTTAGTTATGTTGTCTCTGTCAATCAAACGGCACTGGCGGGAAGCACTCAACTAGCTTATTACAACGAGGTGCGCTATTTGCACTTAGCCTAAATAGATACTCCAAAATCAGCATTTTTTGTGCCCATAATGCCCATTGGTTAATCCGGCCCTGCCCCTGTGACAAACCCAATATTAGATGCGAGGAACTGCTGAAAGACTGTAGTTTTAATGGAATGTTTTATACCGCATGCTGTATTTCTCTGTAACCTAGATGCACTCGGTAGGTGCAGAGAATAGTATCAGAAAGCCGTGTGTGTATATACTTGTAACCATGGGTGTGACTGACAACAGGGTTTCGCATCCAAATCACTTGCAAACAGATATATGCAGGCAATCCAAAAACATAGTCAAAGTAACAGGCGAGTGGTCAGAAGGCAGGCAGCAGACAGGGATAAATAAATAATCAAGGATCCAAACACGGCAAACAAGACAAAGGAAACGCGTTGTAATATCACTTAACAGATAACAAGACTTGAGTGAGTGTTATTGCTGCTTAAATAGTGTCTGTAATCAGTCTTTGACAATCCTCCGGTGGTGTGTGTGCAATCAATCAGGATCAGAAACGTGTGTGTGTGAGCGGAGTGCATGTATGGAGATGTAGTTCATAAATAGCGGATTTGTAGTCCGTTAGCGATTGTGCATGTTTTCCAGTGATCTATTGTGTTTAGATCGCTGGTGATTGTGACAAGACTATCCTGTCACAAAATCCTACACGATGGTAATAGTTTGATTAAGGTGTTTACATGTTTACATTCAGAGAGCAGAATTTAAAGCGGATCTTTCAGACCATAATATTGTACTGATATTACTGTAAATCATTTTGACTAAGGTATGTCTTTAAAAACTGAAAGAGTACTGCTGACAATACTAACTAACTTTGCCTCAGAATAAACATAAACGAAGAACACTGATCACACACTTACGAAATCTGTAGAGACAGGACAAATCAACACAAACAAAACCTTCGTTGCAGCACATTTAAATACGCACCACTGATAACCCATGTCTCTAAACAATTCTTTTTCTTCCACTTGTTTTAATTACAGTTGGCAACACAATGTGGCGTCTTTCTGCAGTCTGAACATTGTAACAGGTAAAAACAGTCTTCGAAGCTAGCATCCATATTATTGAAGTTGCACCGCATACACAATAAATCGAGCTGATTGGTTCGACCAAGTCTATCTCTTGATTTAATGATGAAACCTCAAAGACATCTCATTGTACCTGCCGGTACAGACATCCAGTCTCCATGCTGGAACTTACACAAGGATCTAATCACTGTGACAGAGCTTCTAAATTTCTTTTCATACCGGAAGAACAAATTTGCTCAAAATAACGCAAAAACAACCAATTTTCACTTTTTTTTGTGAAATATATGTGTCCTAATAGTTTTTTTTAGCAGCGTGGGACACATATATGACTGTCAACATCTCAAAAAATGTGTTTTGGTGTTTCCTGACCCTTTAAATGTTTATCAGAAGCTACTTCATCAACATATGTGTTTCTTTCATTGCGTTCATCACCTAACCAGCCTGACTTTTTCATTTGAAACAATGAACCCTGTAAAATAGCAAAACGGATAAAGCAGTTTCTTATATTTAACAACATTGAAATAATCAAATGGCAGCCTGGAGTCCTGATCTAAACCTGATTGAGAATTTGAAAAGTCTGGAAAATTAACACTGCATATTGTTTTAAGTATTTTTTATAATATTTTTATTTTAAAACTTTATTTTAAAATGTCAGTGTGCCGGAAATTGCAAAAAAATAACCGTCATTGGTTATTTTACCTGTTGAAAAGACGTTAAAGTGGGCATTTAGAGGGGACCAGCTGAGGGGACCAGACTTCATGCTGACTTTATTCTATGCCAGCCTAAACACTGCCAGACGGAGACATCTGCTCTCTGTTCTAGCAGTGGCAGTCCAAACAGATATACACCCACATCCATCTTCCACAGCATCATTACTTTGTTCTCAAGGCACAATGGGAAAGTGTTCAAGATAGCAATCTCATGTCTTTTTACTCCTGTAAATTATTAATGCAGATAGCAATTTATGCACTGTAAGCTAATGATATCAGCAGAATATCAATAAGTGAGAATAACAGCACTAAAACAGAAAAAAAATGTGAAACTGAACCCCAAAACCAGTCATATTGTAACTGCCAGGCCAGGTTTTTCCCGCTCACAGTCACCACAATCACTCTGATCACAGTCACCTGCATATTGATTAGCCCTGCACCTGCACGTCATCCCCAATCATCACCTCAGCCCCACATAATAACCCAGCACCTCACTCCACTCAGTGTTTAAGAGTTTACTTACCTGTCTCATCTTCTATAATCTCAAGTGTCTGCATCTCACCTTCTTAGGGTGCTTTCACACCTGTGAATCGATTCATTTGTTCAGAAACAGGGATTAAAATTGTTACATTGTTGCTCTTTGTTCTTGGTGCGGTTTGCTTTCACACGGCAAAGTTTTCTAAACGGACCAAAACAAGCTAAAACAAGTCACGTGTGAGTAAACTCTCCTCACATTGGTCAGAGTTTCACGGTTTATTTTGCAGAGTCCTGCTTAGCTGTCGGGGGTGGTTTGGTGGTGTTTGACAGGGTGCGCGCGACACGTCCGAAGAGCGAGGAGGGATGGGGTGGGTAGGGGTGATGAGAAGGGTGCGCGACGTATTTGAGGAACGGGAGGGAGACGCGCGATTTTCAAGAGATTATCGCTCGTTTGCGGGCATCCGGGAGTCTCTGTGCATTTGCGGGAGACTCCCGAAATTTCCGGGAGACTTGGGATGTCTGGAATGACCTCCCGCCCTACTTCATATAGCCGTATGCCTATTGCATATTCATAAAACACTGTGATATAGCCGGGCTCGGATTGTATCGCTTTCTCACTACAATCGATCCGCTCCAGAGTTTGTTTCAATTGAGCCAAGACCACCTCATTCAGGCGGTCTCGGAGCGATTGCTTTGGCGCGGATCCGAGCGCGATTGCCCTGTTCACATATGCCAAACGAACTGCGCTAACTGGGCAAACGCGCCAGGTTCCGGAACAAAAGTCTAGGTGTGAAAGCACCCTTAGTGTGGTATCTCCTGGTCCCTCCTTTAGCTGTTATCGTCTTCCCTGAGTTCGTCCATCCATGTTCCTAATTCTCCATTCTTTCTCCGGTCCATTCATCCATCATTCAGTCATCCACATCCTCCTGCAATGTCCAATGTCTTGAGCATTGTTTAAATTTCTGCCATCCTTACAATAAACTGTTATCTACTTACGTCTGTCTCCCGGGTCCTTCTGTAACATATTGCATAAATATATTTTCAAAATCATCAGAGTGTTAAGTAAATATTCATTAATTTTATTTTCGGCTTAGTCCCTTTATTAATCTGGGGTTGCCACAGTGGAATTAACTGCCAATTTATCCAGCATATGTTCTACGCAGCGGATACCCTTCCAGCTGCAACCTATTACTGGGAAACATCCATACTCACTCATTCACACACATACACTATGGACAATTTAGCCGACCCAATTCACCTATACCACGTCTTTGGACTTGTGGGGAAAACTGGAGCACCCAGAGGAAACACCGGGAGAACATGCAAACTCCACACAGAAATGCCAACTGACCCAGACGAGACTGGAACCAGTAACCCTCTTGCTTTGAGGCGAACGTGCTACCCACTGCGCCACCATGCAGCCCATAATTAAATATTGTGTTCCATTAATATTTTAAGTAAATTTAATACTGTAAATGTATTAAAAAAATGTGATCAGTAATGTGCATTGCTCAGCACTTTAGACAGCTTTAAAAACTTTTTTTTTTCGATATTTAGATTTTTTGAACTCTCAGATTCCAGATTTTCAAATTGTTGCTTCTCAGCCTACTATCATATCTTAGAATATCCACAGTATTGAGACAATACATTAATGGAAAGCTTAGTTATTCAGCTTTCAGGTGATGTATAACTCAATGTCAAAAAAATAAATAAAAATATGTACAACAAATATTAAATTCACCATAAGAATATCCCCATTAGATATTAATAAAATATCTAAAAATATAATATGGCTTAATTCTAAGCTATTACTGCTGATAAGCATGCTTTAAACAAAGCTTTCGAGCTATGACCACCAAACTCACTCCAGACCTCCAAACTATTCTGACTCGTGTTGCTATATCTTTTCTGACTGATCCGACTTTCGGTTTTCCGAAAAACATCCCGGGACCGATGGAAAAATCCCATAGACTTAACATTGGACCAAACTTTGTGAGCTCATAACTCTGCATCAGACTGTCGCAGAGACTTCTAACTCATTTAACTCAAACTACCAAACCGCCAATAACTGATGAGCTTTTAACTTTCTGGCCACACCCTAGCAACCACTTTTGGACCCTAGAAACTGTCCCATAGACTTCTATTCAAAAGACTCTCATTGACTTAACATTGGATCAAACTTTGTGAGCTCTTAGCTCTGCATCAGACTGTCCTACAGACTAATGGCTGAGCTCATTTAAATCAGATTACCAATCTGCTAATAACTGATGAGCTTTTAACTTTCTAGCCACAGCCTAACTACCAAATACTCCACCCTAGCAACGGTCTGTGATTAGCTGTGCTATGAAATGCTAATAATTCTAACATTCTAATGACATGCCAATCATGCTACCAACATGCTACTCATTTGCTAATCATGCTAATGACATGCTAATTCAAACTGGAAACATGCTAATGACATGCTAATTCATACTAGAATCATGCTAATAATATGCTAATTTGTACTAGAATCATGCTAATAGCATGCTAACTCATGCTATAATCATGCTAATACCATGCTAATTCATGCTAGAATTGTGCTAATAACATGCTAATTTGTAGTAGAATCATGCTAATAACATGTTAATTCATGCTTTAATCATGCTAATAATATGCTAATTCGTAGCTAAAATCATTCTAATTACATGCTAATCCATGCTAGAATCATGCTAATAACATGCTAATTCATGCTAGAATCATGCTAATAACATGCTAATTTGTACTAGAATCATGCTAATAACATGCTAATTCATGCTAGAATCATGCTAATTTGTACTAAAATCATGCTAATAACATGCTAATCCATGCTAGAATTGTGTTAATAACATGCAAATTCATGCTAGAATCATGCTAATAACATGCTAATCCATACTAGAATCATGCTAATAACATGCTAATTCGTGCTAAAATCAAGCTAATAACATGCTAATTCATACTAGAACCATGCTAATTTATGCTGGAATCACGTTAATAACATGCTAATTCATACTAGAATCATGCTAATAACATGCTAATTCATGCTGGAATCATGATAATAACATGCTAATTAGTGCTAGAATCATGCTAATAAAATTTTAGAATCATGCTAATAACATGCTAATTTATGCTAGAATCATGCTAATAACATGCAAATTCATGCTAGAATCATGCTAATAGCATATGTTAGAACTTTTTCAACTGTTTTAAACTAAATAAACTATTACCAACAGACTTTATCAAGCCAGCCTCAAAGTTTGTCTATATCTTTGTCTATTAAGCTACAATCATGCTAATTTGTACTAAAACCATGCTAATAACATGCTAATTCATGTTCAACTTTTTCAAACTGTTTTAAACTAAATAAACTATTACCAACAGACTTTATCAAACCAGCCTCAAAGTTTGTCTTGACGAACTTTAATAATCTAGTTAAGTATATGTTGACATGTACTTGCAAAGTTTCTTTTAGTCAGGAGAATGTCTTTAGGTAGAGCAGTGTCAGACTAATATTCAATTAAATTCTTTTTTATTTCTATAGCGCTTTTGCAATATAGATTGGGTCAAAGCAGCTTAACATAGAAGTTCTAGTAAACTGAAACAGTGTCAGTCCAGTTTTCAGAGTTGAAGTTTAGTTTAGTTCAGTTCAGTGTGGTTTAAATTTCACTGCTGAAAGTCAAACACTGAAGAGCAAATGCATCGATGGGCAACTCCACAAGCCCCACACCAAGCAAGCCAGTGGCGACAGTGGCAAGGAACAAACTTCACCAATTCACGAAAGTGAAGGAAAAACCCTTGAGAGAAACCAGGCTCAGTTGGGCACGACCATTTCTCCTTCTTGTGCAGAAGGTCACAGGTGTTTAGGCTGCCCACAGGATCAATGCGGAGACTCATCTGTCACTGGGGTCTTTCAGGAATCAGTCTCATGCTCTCCACTTCGACAGGTAGCTATCAAAAAATCACCCCCAAATTATTGACTGAAGATGAGGACTAAACTGAGAATCCATCAAGGGTTAGACCAGGGATGGGCAAACTTGATCCTGGAGGGCCCGTATCCCTGCAGACTTTTGCTCCAACACTAATTAAACACACATGAACACACTAATCGATGTCTTCAAGATCACTAGAAAGCTACAGGCAGGTGTGTTTGATTAGGGTTGGAGCAAAAGTCTGCAGGGACACCGGTCCTCCAGGATCAAGTTTGCCCATCCCTGGGTTAGACAGTGTTCTAGGTTTTTGCATGTGAGGTTTTTGGGTCCAATAAGAAAGAATACTTTAATAATATTTAGTTGGCATGTAGTAATTTATAGTATAGGCAAACAAATGTGCAAATGAGACCATCAAAAAAAAAAAAAAAATTAAATTATATATATATATATGACAAAATCATTAAAATCTATTTGTGGTGCTACTGCGCATATCATCAAGACTGAGATAAGAACACAATGGCACAGATGAAGGCAAATGGTAAATTAGTTTTCTGAACATAATTGTTGTGTAACACTTTAAAATACGGTGCCTGTTTATTGTATGACATGCATTCATCCAATCGACATAAGTCACTTTAGTTTCTGTTGTGATAATCCCCTTGTCTTTTTGACTACTGTAGTTAGTTAACTGTCCTCGTCCCCTGTCCTTGTCCTCAGCCCAATTGAACCTACGTCTTTAATAGTTTTGTTATGCTAAAAACTGTTATGTAGAAAAAAACCTTCAGAATAGCAAGTTTAAGTTATTATCATTCACATCAATTGATTAAAAATACGAAATTATCAATAAAGTCCACAAATTAATACTATTTTACAGTTGTCCCCTTGTTTCTGACAGTCCTGTCACATTTGCATTAAATTTAACATAAAATGCGTGCAATACACCTTTAAGGCTATGACATAATTTGACAGAGGAGAAGCTGACAGTGTTCAAGCATTCGTTCTATCATTGAATTGTATGATTTTATGCTTGCTTATATGATTTTTTAAGGGGGACAAGCTTAAAGGTCAAGCCCCATCACATTTTTTATAAGTGAAAATGTATGTTTCTAGTAGAATGTCTATTATCCAGTAGTATCTGGATGCAAACTTGGATTTGCAAGCTGAGACTGCATATCTCAGAGATGCAAAGCCAGACACGATGCATTGAATAAAGCTGGTGACGTCCCTGTGAGGGGTAAGGTTAGGGGTGGGGTTCGGTGTGCGCATTTAAAAGCATTGCTTGCAGCTCAACTGCACCAAGTCTGCATCCAGACCCCTCTCGATTTATCAGGCGTCACTAACAGCAGAATGAACCACCAATTACTCTGGCATATGTTTATTGCAGATGTAAGGATGGCTAAGGGCGCACTTACACTATGCTATCCGAACCGTGCCCAAGCACGTTTCCCGATTAGTTTAAGAAGTGTGAGTGCTCTGATTCCGGCTCAGGCGCAGTTCAGTTGGCCGGCCCTGGCCTGGTTGGAAGAGGTGTGCCAGAGCGCAGTTCAGTTGGGCTTTGGTGCGGTACACTTGTAGTGTGAATGCAAAGTGCACCTGAGTTCGAAACTGAAGACGCGATGTCACTTTTAGGGGACTGCTTCATATGGATTATTAATTATTCTTAATTTTCAATGATCGCAAACTGTCATAGTTTATTAAAGACGCAAATCCCTCGCTGCACCTTCAGTAAACCTCCTAATACCTGCAGCTTAAAGACTTTTATAATAATTTATGAGTGTCAAAAGTGGTGGATCTGTTCGCCAAAGTGTTTGACTGTGTGTCACTGCATCCCAAACGACTAAAAATAATACAAAACGATATAACTAAAGCAATCTCCTCTGTACTGAGCGAGAGCCCTTCACTTTATATTAAACTGAACAGTCGCATCCTCGATGATGTAAGTGTGCTCAGGTCCGGTAGGTAAAAAATGCAATGTTATTGCAGGCCGAGGGGGAGAGGTCATGGGGGACAATCGTGCTTTGGCACGGTTCAAGGCAACTGTACCTAATGTGAGTACACCCTAAGTCTCTCCATAATATTAAACCCTGAGAACTGTTATGGAACTCCACACGAGACAAGACCACGAGAATGGTCAAGCACTAAAACAATAAACTTTCTTATCTAAAAAGATCAGCTAGAAAACCAGCTGTTCAGGTTGTCTCGATCATGCATCCTGAACCCCCTCTTTGTCCTGGACTTTACCTTCTCCACCATAGCAGCTCACATTCCACACAGAATGTCAACGTTTTTAATACGGTGTATCTTGTGGCTCTATATTCATGTTTGGTGTCATTTTAAATGTCTTTGTGTGATTGGTAAAATGGTCTTAATTTCACTGTAATATTTTACTATTTCCCTTATATCTGTTCATTTGGGTTTTCGCTTTGATTAGATCTTTGCTAGATGCTCCACTCCAGGGAAAATGGCCTTCACATCAACTCATGACCAGACAAGGGTCTTTGTGATGCTTTTATTGTCTTGAATCTATGGTGATTTGAGTATTTAGGCGAAAGGTGCAGAGGTGTCTGTGGGATTCTGTAGCCAGGATACCCTGTTGCAGTGTGTGGGTCTCTGAGCTTTGCACCAAGACTTATATGCTGCAACGTACTTCTACACAGTTGGGTATTAATCTCTAATTCTTAAATGTATCTTTAAGTAATTGATGTTGTACACTTCTAAATCGGCTTATTTTGTTTAATTATGTGAATTGGAATGGAATAAATTTGCCTGACAAATAAATGTAAAATTTTTTGTTTAACTCTAATATCTCCTGAAATCCTTGTAACTTGTAGGCTGGTGTTTCTGCAGCCTACAACCAGGATTGCTCATACACTCAGGCATAATTAATGGAGCATAGGCACAGGATTAGAGACCTGTTGATTTCTGACAATCACTGACTTAGTATGATATAATCTAGTGGCTAAATCAAACTTTCTTTATGTATGAGCAAGCATGGGGCGACCTAATATTACTTAAAGGAAATTAATTTTACAGTTTTATCCTCTATCTAAGAACTAGAACTGGCGAGGTTGTGTCCATAAGCAGATGTAACTGGCCACCATGCTGACTCTAAGGGACTTCGGGTAAATGATGAACCATTGACTGAAAATAAGGATTTATTTAGGTTAATTGATCTAAATTAGACCAAATCACAACCTATAAGGTGATCAGCTTGAATTGGATGAATCTAAATTTAAATGATTATGAATAGGAGTCTGATTAAATTCGGAGTTAAAAACAAATTAAAATAAATTAACAAATAAAAATATTTCTTTTCACATGTGCTAAAAAGGCTCACACGCATTTAACCTTCACCCATGCTGTTAGTTCCAACATAGGACTAGTAAATAGACCCTTACACAGATTTTTGAAATATTCTCTTTAAAACTTGCAATGAAAAAAGTGAAACAAAGCCAGGAATTACTCTCACACACACTCAAATGAAAATCACCTGCAAGGAGATGCCCTTGAAACTACAGTAATGTAATAGGCAGTGTTGCGACAGTGATGATTGAAACAGGTATGCTTGAGCATTATGTCCTGTTTATGGTCATGTGACATCATGTTATGCTTTTTGGTTCATTTAGATATCTTTAGTCTGAGTTGTGTTTATATTTTTGTCAAAAGTGGCTCCATACCCATATTTTGAGCATTCTTGGTATGCTTGTTTCTTACTCAGGTTGACAGTGATCACATTTAATTGAATTACTCAAACTTACAGAGCATTTGCACCAATTCATTATAGTATAGGACACTGAATATTTGTTAGAAATGTAGTGATTTATCTCAAGATTGAAATATTCTTTGCACACAGCTGTAGGTCATCTGACTGATTACATGGACTGATTATATACACCTCACTTTCACATTACAGACTTTTGTTTATTCCATTAACATTAGATTGTTTTTTCCTTGTTTGTTTTCCTGTGTTTTGACTCTTTGCTGCCTAGCAAATTTGGATTAGATTTATGCTCCTGTTTTTGACCATTGGCTGTACGATCTTTCCTTTAATGAACTGCATGTGGATCCACTAATCTGTTTCAGCATCCACTTCCTAACAATTAGGGACTCCAGTTATGAGCAAACAATGAACAACACTTAAACTAGTTTAACATACACTCATATTCAAATATGTTTCGCTGGTTTTTGCAAACTACTTATTTAACATGAGCTGAATAGACAATTCTTGAGTTTTTTGAAACAACTTAATTGTTTTCTGTTCAGTCCACTTACATTTGTAAACACAAATATAACTTAATAAATTTGTGTTGGGACAACATGAAGGAATTCTGTTGAACCCAGCATTTTTTTACAGTGCAGTTGGTATAGACAGCTGCAATGAAGAACCATTACTTTTAGCTGGATAGTAGTGGGTGTTTGTGCAATATTTGTTATATATATATATATATATATATATATATATATATATATATATATATATATATATATATACACACACACACACACACACACACACACACACACACACACACACACACACACACACACACACACACACACACACACAGTTGAAGTCAGAATTATTAGCCCCCTTTGATTTATTAATTTTTTTAAATATTTCCCAAATTATGTTTAACAGAGCAAGGAAATTGTTATATATATATATATATATATATATATATATATATATATATATATATATATATATATATATATATATATATATACAGGGAGTGTAGGATTATTAGGCAAATGAGTATTTTGACCACAAGCCTACTACCAATTAAGCATATTAGATGATGTGCATCTCTGTAATGAGAAGGGGTGTGGTCTAATGACATCAACACCCTATATCAGATGTGCATAATTATTATGCAACTTCCTTTCCTTTGGCAAAATGGGTCAAAAGAAGGACTTGACAGGCTCCGAAAAGTAAAAAATAGTGAGATATCTTGCAGAGGGATGCAGCACTCTTAAAATTGCCAAGCTTCTGAAGCGTGATCATCGAACAATCAAGCGTTTAATTCAAAATAGTCAACAGGGTCGCAAGAAGCTTGTGGAAAAACCAAGGTGCAAAATAACTGCCCATGAACTGAGAAAAGTCAAGCGTGCAGCTGCCAAGATGCCAATTGCCACCAGTTTTGCCATATCTCAGAGCTGCAACATCACTGGAGTGCCCAAAAGCACAACGTGTGCAATACTAAGAGACATGGCCAAGGTAAGAAAGGCTCAAAAATGACCACCACTGAACAAGACACACAAGCAGAAACATCAAGACTGGGCCAAGAAATATCTCAAGACTGATTTTTCTAAGGTATTATGGACTGATGAAATGAGAGTGAGTCTTGATGGGCCAGATGGATGGGCCCGTGGCTGGATCAGTAAAGGGCAGAGATCTCCAGTCCGACTCAGACGCCAGCAAGGTGGAGGTGGAGTACTGGTTTGGGCTGGTATCATCAAAGTTGAGCTTGTGGGGCCTTTTCGGGTTGAGGATGGAGTCAAGCTCAACTCCCAGTCCTACTGCCAGTTTCTGGAAGACACCTTCTTCAAGCAGTGGTACAGGAAGAAGTCTGCATCCTTCAAGAAAAACATGATTTTCATGCAGGACAATGCTCCATCACACGCGTCCAAGTACTCCACAGCATGGCTGGCAAGAAAGGGTCTAAAAGAAGAAAAACTAATGATATGGCCTCCTTGTTCACCTGAACTGAACCCCATAGAGAACCTGTGGTCCATCATCAAATGTGAGATTTACAAGGAGGGAAAACAGTACACTTCTCTGAACAGTGTCTGGGTGGTTGTGGTTGCTGCTGCACGCAATGTTGATGGATTTTGTCAGTGTTTTGATCTGTTCACCATGGATGGCAGGCTTTTGAGTGTCCTTGCAAAGAAAGGTGGCTATATTGGTCACTGATTTGTTTTTGTTTTGTTTTTGAATGTCAGAAATGTATATTTGTGAATGTTGAGATGTTATATTGGTTTCACTGGTGAAAATAAATAATTGAAATGGGTATATATTTGTTTTTTGTTAAGTTGCCTAATAATTATGGACAGTAATAGTCACCTGCACACACAGATATCCTCCTAAAATAGCTAAAACTAAAAACAAACTAAAAACTACTTCCAAAAATATTCAGCTTTACATTACATTACAATATTTTGAATACATTTACAAGTAAAGAAAAATGTGTGTGTATGTATATATATATATATATATATATATATATATATATATATATATATATATATATATATATATATATATATATATATATATGTATATATATATATATATATATATATATATATATATATGTATATATATATATGTATATATATATATATATATATATATATATATATATATATATATGTATATATATATATGTATATATATATATATATATATATGTATATATATATATATATATATATATATATATATATATATATGTATATATGTATATATATATATATATATATATATATATATATATATATGTATATATATATATATATATATATATATATATATATATATATATATATATATATATATATATATATATATATATATATATGTATATATATATATATATATATATATATATATATGTATATATATAATATATATATATATATGTGTATATATATATATATATATATATATGTGTATATATATATATATATATATATATATATATATATATATATATATATATATGGCAACGCAGTGGCGCAGTAGGTAGTGCTGTTGCCTCACAGCAAGAACGTCGCTGGGTCGCAGGTTCGAACCTTGGCTGGGCTGGGTCAGTTGGCGTTTCTGTGTGGAGTTTGCATGTTCTCCCTGCGTTTGCGTGGGTTTCCTCCGTGTGCTCCGGTTTCCCCCACAGTCCAAAGACATGCAGTACAGGTGAATTGGGTAAGCTAAATTGTCCGTAGTGTATGAGTGTGAATGTGTGTGTGTGGAGATTCCCAGAGATGGGTTGCGGCTGGAAGGGCATCCGCTGCGTAAAAAATCATGCTGGATAAGTTGGTGGTTCATTCCACTGTGGCGACCCCGCAAGGGACAAAGCCGACAAGAAAATGAATGAATATATATATATATATATATATATATATATATATATATATATATATATATATATATATACACATACACACACATTTTTCTTTACTTGTAAATGCATTCAAAATATTGTAATGTATTTAATGAAATTAAATAATGTATTTAATATCTTTACTGTAAAGTAAAAAAAAATAATAATAAATACAGGTGCAGCCGAGGCTGGTTTACAAAGACCCCAAACACAGTCAGATGTGTTTACTAACCTGTATACCGATGAGCGTCAGGAAGGGTGTGTGTTTATGCTACAGTCTGCGTCACTCCAGCAGTGTTGTGTTTATGGCGTCTCTCTCATGGCGTCTCTCTGACTCAAGGACGGGAAATGCATACCACTGTTTAGTCATTCAATATCTACTGAAAACATGTCTTATGCTCACATGCAGCACACACTTCCTGTTCTACATCTGAATGAATATTCCCTCACGCTTTCATCTCTAATAATACCGTACGCATTGTTCCTCTTTCAACACCTTTAAATTGCACACAGACACCTGTATCCTGTGTGACAGGCAGTGTAATGCAAGGCTCTGAACGTCCTGAGCCTTCAGGGCTTTAACCCTTTGGGATGTAGCTTTCCCGTGGGATCCAAAGAGTGGTGCTCCTCCATTGAGTGCGTGAGGACATATTAACTGCATTTAAATGCTGAGATGTTGCCGGGAATAAAAAAAAAAAAAAAAAAAAAAAAACTGCCTCATTCACACAATCCTTTTTAGATTTTGACACAAGTGAACAAGGTGATACCACAATGAGTTGTTCAATTTGCACATTAATTGATTTTCACCAGATTTATTCAATCAGGTTAATTTGTGAGCTCATTGTAAAAATATTAGGATCAAATTTTATATAGATTATATAATTTAATCAGCCACACAATAAGCTGCTTTTTATACAAGCCTGATTTCCTAATATATAGGTGAAAAACAACATGTGAAAACGGTGTTAGGGATAACACATGTAAAGCCCGTTATGTAATATTATTACTTTGAGTAAAGTAACGCATTACTTATATATTTAATTCGCTTTTAAAAAATAAATTGCTAAATTTAAAAGTGCAGTAGGTGATCTGCCAAAATGCTAACCGATTAGAATAATATCTTTGAAAACACAATCCTTCCCCTGCCGTCCAAAGCCACGCCTCCTTGAATCACGAACATGCACATTAAAAAGGACAGTACTAACATTCTGAACGAAAAACTGTATTATATCTAGCACGTTTTCAGTTGTGTAGCAAGCAAAACTTGTCTTAATGTGCAATATTTCATGCATGCAAGGATCGCTGGTCTCACTCTCTCTCGCACTTTGTCCTAAAGCAACTACTGTGTGCTTAGTGGTTGACCGGCGGCGTGCAGGAATTACACTTACTAAGCCTAATGCAGAGTTCAGACTGCATGATTTTAGCCCCGATTTTGACTCGGCGACAGGTTTTTGAGAAATTGCAGTATGAACTATCAAAGACGCAATCTGAGAGAATTGCCAATGAGTCGCCGACACCCGTGAGATATTTGACATCCTAAATATCTGGACCTGTCGACAATTCAAATCATGCCATGTGAAATGTGCTCTGATTAAAAATAACATCAATGATCACCTACAGCCAATGAGAGGGCAGCATTTACTACTGGGTACCTGCAGGCCGGCGGGAGGTTGGGGGAGAAGTTAAAAGCGCTCCTTTTCAGTTTATTTGGACCCCAAAAATTGAGGAAAAACTCCTGGAAATTTGGTAGGAGCACTTGTTTCTGTTTGACATGTCATCTGAGCAATATGCACAACCAGGTCGAAAAATCAACAAAGTGTAAGAGAAATTGCTCCCTTCAAAGCCAGGTGAGCAAAATAAGTACATTTTCTACCCCACTAAAGGCGTCTTTCTCATTATGTAGTTAATACCAAGATATATATTACGTGACCTCGCGTTGTTTCCAGGTCTTCTCACATGTGTTTGGTTGTGAAACGTAGTTTGGACAAAGTTGTCGGCGATTCTTCCATTTTAAAGTCATGCAGTGTGCATGTTGCCGATACATCTTACAGTGTAAACAAAGAATAGACGGAACGCTAGCCAAGATAGTCATGCAGTGTGAAAACATCTGTGACACAACTACTTTGAAAATTTCAGAGTGAATATTCAGAGTAGCATGGTAAACAATATAGGGACAGCTTAACAGGTTGTCATTGTTCAAAAATTAACCAACGTGAATATATAACCAACTTCACCTCAGTAGCAGGCTTGGCGGAATAGCACTATTAACTGATGTTTTGTTGTTAAATTAAAAAAAAATCCACATTATCGATGCTGTAAAAGGTACCTCATGAAATTGAAAATAGTCACATCAATCTTTCGCTGGAAGATTTCAGTGGCTGAACAACACTTCCATGCATATAACCCATTCGTAAAACAACACAATCTACATAATCTTTGTGTGACTAAAATAGTTTTAAAACATGACATTACCTGTCTAAAAGAAATACTTCAGCCATGGTGTCGTCCTTCCTCCAGCGTGCAGAAGTAACTCCAACATTGATTCAGGATTTGAAAAAGTTTTGATTCAGCATTTGTTTAAAAACAAAGGCCGCTCTCACTTTCTCCCGGATCTGCGTAAACAGGTGTGTAGATGTACAAATCTACATTGGTTGACAGACAATTTGGGCTATTATCAGAATTATGGAAATTGTGCGCATGGCAAATTTTAATTGGATGAACATTTTTTAGTCTTAAGCCTCACCCACAATATAAAAATACATATAAATACATTGAGATCATTTACTTTATTCATTACTATTGGAATGTGAAGAAACTTTCAACCTACTGCACCTTTAAATGATTGTAGTCATGTTGAATCTCGCACGCAATGAGAGAGTGCAGGAACAGACAGGAAGGAAGATGGCAGAGCCCTACATTTCTGTGATGGAAATATTCTGACTATTTTGAACACATGGAAGAAAATGAAAAGAGGATTATCTAAATGGAAAGTGATTTTACTTTTTAATAAGACAAAAAGTACAAAAGCAGCAAACACATTGCTTTAACATCCCCATGAACCGGAAGCTGCGTTGTTTTTTTTCTAATTGTGACAGTTCTTAAGCCTAGTTCACGCTAGAGGATTTTAAACATCGGCAGATCGCTATGCCGTTGACACTACATGACTTCATTTTGTGTCTTTTAATCGCTGTGTTCACACAACGCGACACTGCGTAAATGATCCACACAAGGGGGGTCACACACTACATGATCTGACAACAACTTGTTCGCCAACAGCTCAGTCAAGCTACCAAACCACAGTCAATGAAATTGAGGGAGAAGCCGTCAGAAAAAGCTGAACACTATTGGCTGCTTGTGTGCTGATTACATCACTGATAGCGTTTCAAGCTTTCAAGGGAGCATTTAAAAACATTGTCAGTCAGCTGATGCATCAGCAGATCAATCGCTCATCTGCAAAGTTCAAGTGGAAAGATACACAGAGAGTTTTTAATTTTTGTAATTTAATAACTCTTTGAAATAAAACTAACATATCTATAACACCCTGACGGTTTCTAAATATCTGAGTATTTCTTTCTAACATTGTTATTTTTTTTAAAATTACAAAACAGTAAAGAACTGAGCATTTCTACCTTTAATTGCCATATTGGTCAAAACGACTGCATGCATGTCTGCTTCTTTTCACTGTGACTTTAAATGTGCATGCATTTTTTTGCCAAGCAACTTCCTGCTAACATAAACAACTTTCTGATAGCAAAAACATAAATTTACTTCAGATATATATTTCAAAACAGCATATTCTGTGCCACAAAATACGTCCTGTTTGAAAGTGAAAATGAAAGCGAGGCCCAGACCTTTGCGTGTTCTAGTATCTTAACTACATATTTATAGGCTGTATTACCAAAAAAAAGCTGATATTTTTAGGGCAATGGGGTCATAAAATATGATGACAGACATCTCTTTAATGCGTTGTTCAGTAGTTTACACATAAAGACTGCCGAGCACCCACAGATTTTTCCTCGATCACAGCCCGATCTGTTGGCGAGCTCGTTTACTTCCAAATCGGGCTCAAATCAGGCTTAAAATCCTGTAGAGTGAACTATAGGCTTTAAAGAAACAGAATATTAATTGACAAAACAGGGGGTGTGGCTTGTTTTTTTCTAATGGAAGCTGAATGAATGTAGTAGGAATTTAATTCAGAAAGATCTGGAAAAGGTTTGGGGAGAGTTATTACAACCTAACAGACTCCTCCTTCTCACTTCTTCTGTTTGCTGTCAACACTAGTGGTTGGAGAAGCGTGGTTAAATATGTTAGCCTCGCCCAATTCCTAAAATATACGTAATCTGACAAATTACCTGAAAAAAAATAAATAAATAATAGCAAGTGCATTTTCAGATTAGAAGGGCAAACATTTTTTTTTTCTTCTTAATGACATGCACTTGCACGTGGAATTGTTTACCACAACACTGGCAATGTGAGCTAACAAAATTATATGGTTAGTTTTGATTTCATGGGCACTTTAAACTTTTGTTAATCTGTTTAATCGACATGTAGAGCTCTGGGGTACCATTATTATACAAAATAGTTTTATGTATGTTTTTTTTAAAGGTAAATGTAGGTTATAGATTATACACTGTGTTGTTAATTGCAGAGCTCCTCTGTTTAAAAAAGACAACAAAAAAAACCTACAAGTTCTGAAAGAAAGCCTCTGCCAGGTCAGAAAAAGTAATGCAAAAACTCAAAAGTAACGTAACGCATTACTTACTATAAAAAGTAACTAAGACCCCATTCACACTACCAGTTAAATGTGGGGTGGGGGTGGGGGAAGATTGTGGGAGGAAACAAAACAGGTATAACTTGGACAGTATAACAGTATAACTTGGAGATAGCTAAATAAACTGACCATAAGTGATTAGTCCTTCTCTCATGCAATGAGGCCAGACACTGAGTAAAGGCCCGTGCACACCGAGACGTTTTTTGCTCATTTTTTGCACTACATAAAGGCCGTCAATGTGATCGTGCACACCAACGCGCAAAACGGCAGGCACAAAAGCATCATTTAAAAAAAAAAAACACCTGATGTTTGTTTTTTTTGTTTTGACGCACCACGTCAAAACCTTCTCCACCAATCAGATTGGCACTTTTGTTCACATGCACAGAGCTTCTGAAGTTACAGTAAACAGCACTTGGAGGCGCTCAAGCGCAAAACTGTCAATGCGAGCGCACATTGAAGAAGATGCCCAGAGGCGATATGAACGTGGAGCTGCTTATTGCACTGATGAACAATAATTATTTCTTCATCGCTACAGCTGGAGCTGCTACTTGAACCATCCATAACAACAAGCGTGTCAACTTTGTCTACTTCTTCTGTGTTACAAGCGGGTGTCAGAAGCTTAAAGTTGTGTAGCGACATCTAACGTCAAGGAGAGATTTTGCATACTCTTCTGCTCGACGCCTGTGAAAATTGTTTGGGTTTGAATCCGGAAAAACGTCTTGAAAAACGCTGACGATAAATGCAAACAAAAAGCATCCGGTGTGTACGAGCCTTAAGGGACGGTGTGTTCTTATGTTGCTGGAGCGATGACTGTGATGATGTGCAGGTGCGGGGCTGATTAGTATTCAGGTGACTGTGAGTGGGGAGAACCTGGCCTGGCTTTTACATTGTTGCATTGGCCATAAAAAGGCATATCAATCTCAAGGTGCGTCCCAAACCGCATACTTATGCACTATTCTACGCCATTTTGTAGTATAAATAGTGTAAGTAGTGCATTTACACTGGCAACACTAAAAATAATAAGTGCACTTTAATTACCCGGATGATGCACTCATACGACCGGTAAAATGAAGTGTGGAATGATGAACACTTCACGCACTCAACGGGCGCAGTTTTGTACACGTAGCTGAAGGGGTGGAGCTTTCGGGCGCACATGTTGGATAACTTTATTTGTTTTAGATTGTGAAAGCGAAATTCTCCTATGAGAGTGATTATAGTGCCTCCCGATGGTGAATGTGGTTATACTCATGGCAGGTATTATTTGGTACTTTGGTCATTTATTTCACTGATTTGGCAACCATCAAACGTCATCTGGGAAACGGGTTGAATTTCCGACTAGTAATAAAACATTAGTGTTCTATTTGGGATGACACTTCATACATATACTATGCTGTTGAGAGTGTAAGTGCATAAGTACATAGTGCATGAGTGCATAGTGTATAGTGTGCCATTTGGGATGCAGTTTCACTGAAAAATCATGTGACTTGCTCCAAATTATTTGGAAATCTGTAAAGCTGCGGTCACACTGCACTTTTCTCCCCATAGAATTCCATTCATACACACACAAATGCGTCAGACCAGAATCGCAAGCTCGTGTTCACAGTTTGCTGCGTTGGAAAGTTCAAGCTTGGTGAACTCTGACCTGCGAAGTTGCACCACATGATTGCATGAGACCAATCGAAGATCAAAACATGACCTCTCTGGACAGAAATTTAAAAGATGGACTAATCGCTCCCTTTTTTTAATGGCTAATCATCTCGTTCAATCCCACCCCTTGACGCAGTGCCGTACAACACGCACAAACTCTAGTGTGACCGCAGCATAAGGCACTGCATTAATTGAGGCACTGAGGCATTATTAATTTGCATTAATCATTAATTTGCACATGTTTATTTTGTAATGATTAATTATTTGTGAATTCTGTTATTGTGGTATTTTAGTTAATGTTTCAGTCACTTTCATTTATTTTTTTGAGAAAACGCATAGCATTCTGTTTTTGACATGCCATGTGGTATCTGGTTTAAGGTTAGCATCTTGATGTACGGATGCCTCTTACCTACCTATTTTATCTTTATTCTGTTTGGAAAGCAGACAGAAACATAATACAAATAACTTTGTTTATTATGCTATGCTATCAGATTATTAGACATGTTATGCTACTCTTAAAGTTATATTAATCAGTGTAGTGGCAGTTTGCTGTGTACAATTATTTGACAAATGTCTAAATTATGAACATCTTAAAAACATAGTCATGGTCACCAGCGATCCAGCCTGTGCAGATTGCTAAAGGACTACAAATATGCTGGTATATAGACTACAAGTTCTAGCCATGTACCACACACACACCTGTTCCAGGTCACGATTGATTATACACACAGCTGGGAGCTGCTCAAAGACTGATTAGATGGACTTTAAATACAGCACACACACACACTCGCACCTCAGTGCGTAGTCTTGTTATACTGATTGTGAACATTACGACATTTTCCTTGCCTTCCGTGTTTGAACCTTGCTTTGTTTTGTTTGTTTTTTTGTTTTACATTGTCTGCTTCTGCCTTTTGAACATCTGCCTGTTTACTGACCATGACACTGGATTGCCTGTATACATCTGTATACCCCTGTGTTGACTGTTGCTTGCCTGACTATTCTTAATAAAAGCTGCATTTGGATCCGCACTCTGTTGTCAGCATCCACTTCACATTACACGTATTATGAATGTCTATTGAACACCCAACAAACAGATTTCTCATAGACACATTTGCATTATAAACATAATACAAAATAATAATAAAGCTGCGGTCACACTGCACTTTTCTCCCCATAGACTTCCATTCATACGCATGCGAATGTGTCAGACCGGAAACGCAAGGTCGTGCGGCAAGTTTCGCAGTTTGCTGTGTTGGAAAGTTCAAGCTTGGTGAGCTTGTGTGAGACCAATCAAAGATCAAAACATTTGTATAGAAATTTAAAATATGGATCAATCTCTCACTTTTTTTAATGTCTAATCACCTTGTTTAATCCCACCCCTTTTCGCAAGGCCATGCTACAGAATTTCGCAAGCTCAAACTCTAGTGTGACCGCAGCTTTAAGCTGCTGTCACACAAGAGTTTGAGCTTGCGAAATTCTGTCATACAACGCTGCGAAATGGGGCGGGATTAAACAAGATGATTAGACATCAAAAAAAGTGAGCAATGGCTCCATGTTTAAAATTTCTGTCCAGAAAGGTCATGTTTTGAACCTCAATTGGTCTCACGCAGTCAAGTGATGCGATTTCGCAGGTCAGAGTTCACCAAGCTTGAACCTTGCATCGCAGCAAAATGCAAAACTTGACGCATGACCCTGCGTTTCCGGTCTGACGCATTCGCGTGCATATGATTGGAAGTCTATGAGGAGAAAAGTTCAGTATGACCGCAGCTTAAGAGTGTCTGCGTTGTACTTTTCTATTAGGGATGATATGCTTGCAGAGTAATGGGCTAGTGATGTATTATATTAACAACTATGTTGATCAGTGTAATGTAATAACTTGCACATATACTCTATGTATTCAGGTACAGTGATTAGAGTTTTCTAAGCTTTTATTAGGGGTCCTTTATTTGATTGACTAGTGTTACAGGTTTGTGATTTGTTAGTTTTGGTTCATGGTTATGAGCAGGTGTGCCTAAATTGATGTCCTGCAAGAGCTGCTTCGGAAGATCGTTTGAGATTTACTGTTTTGCTTACTCACTGTTTATATATATATATTTTTGATCTTATGTTATGTGTTGTTGTTTTTGACCTTTTATGTTAGACATTTCATTCACATATGGGTTAGATTGTGCCCCTTTACTTAATGATTTAATTCTGTAACCTTTAAATAATAATCTTTCTGGCACTATCATTCTATTTTAGTTCAGTTCTCCTCCTCATTTGTTGCTTGAGCTGGTGTGTAGAGCAGAAGTAGGCAATTTCAGTCTTGGAAAGCTGCAGTTTTTCTCCAATCCCAACCATACACACCTGAACAACTAATCAAGGTCTGAGACTAGAGAGCTTCTAAGGCTGGATTAGCTTTGCAGGACTGCTGTTCTTGGGGTCCAAACTTGCCTAGAGGTACGTGTATATATACAGGATAGTGAGTAGTGTTGGCTAGTGTTTTGTTAAGTCAGCAAGCTAATGCACTGGTGATATGCTATATTCTATTTAAACTAAACAGTGACTTTTATACAATAGGGCATTTTTTGTTAATCCATGATACACAATTTGATCATGTGTTTTGCTACACTAGCCATAGTTTATCCAAGGTGTTTGATTGTTGGAATTATACAAATGGTAAAACAATATGCCTAAAAATGATTATCCAAAAAAATGAATTATGGCTTTAGTTGGTTCAAAGAATGTAACTACGATTAAATTACACAATTCACTTATGTTTGTGTATTAAAACCAAAAGAGTTGTGTTGGAAAAAAATAGAAAAAGTAAGTTTTTACATTTAAACAGCTCATTTAATTAAAATGAATGAAAGGGAGTTGTGTTGCTTATGCAGTACCACATTTTGGTCAATAGGTTAATATCTGCACATGCGCAGTTTCAAAACAACACAGGAAGGAAGATTCAAACCACAACGATCACTCTCTGCTCATTTAGATTGGCGCCATTATGGGAATCAAAAGATGAAGATTACAGTACAAATTGAGAATGTGCACAGAAGGTTTTCCCCAATGTGGACACACAGGTGAGATTTTTCACTTTTTATACATTTATATTGAGGCTGTGACAACATTTGAATCAGTAATATACTCCCTTGTAATACCATGTTGTGATTGTGTATAGTATTGTTATGAAATTGCCATGTTCCCTGTGTCTTGTTCACATTATAGACAGATAAATTTGTACTTTTGTGCATTCCTGTGAATTGTTACACTTGGTTAACTTTGATATATATTAAAGGTGCTGTATGTAAGTTTTTGACTCTTCTAAAGCATAAAAATACCATAATATGTGGGCAGATATTTAAGAAACATCCCAAAGGAACATACTTGTTTAACTGAAAAACAATGCTGAAGTCAGATATTCTGCTTTGAAAATGTTTTTTCTGTGCCGGAACGCTGTCTTTGTTTAGGTCAATTTCATATGCACGATGCCAGTTTAGCCAATTATATTTCAGCACCCTGGGTTGCCTTGTTGGAAAACAGCGTATTTAATTCATTCATTCATTCAGAAAGACTCTGAAAGCATGCGTCCGTGACCAAAAAGAACAGTATGGGAGACAGATTCAGTTCCACATGAGGTTATTAATTAGCAAATTACATAAATATTACGAACGTAAACATTAGGTGAGCAGGTTACATTGTAACCGCGTGTCCTAACAACACGCTGTGACGAGAGAGGCAGTGATCAGCTATTTGGCTGTTTGCACCAGACGAAATACGACAGAAATTTAAATACAGCCTTTCAGAAGCACAGAATATGCACTCACTCACGGTTTAGAATCTATTTAATACATGTTAACCCACTTTAACATCATTAAATGTAGATGCTGAATCACTCATATGTGTTTAGTTCTAAAGTTCAATTTCAGACGCTTTATTGTATTTTCCAGATCTGAGGTGAACTTTCTGCTTTCAGTATATGGCAACAAATGCCATGTAAAATGCATTCAAACTAGCATTGTTAGCATTTAGCACTGAATAAAGCACACAAGGCTTACCTGAGGTGATCTAGCTGTCATAGGTTTCTGTTGTTCAGCTGTGAGAAATAGAAGCCATTTCTAATATATCAATTCGAGGTGTTGGTTAGGACAAAAACTCCTTTTAATATGGAAAATATTCCCTCTATCGCGTGTCGTTGCTTTTATTTAGAACACAGTTTAAATCACTCGCTCCTGTACTCAATCTGGCATCCCAGCGTACTTTTATTATGATCCAGGAGTGCAATACCTAGTTCAACCACTGGGTGTCAAACTTACATACTGCACCTTTAAATTCCTCAAATAAAGTTGCAAACGTTGGTAGTAAGGAATAGTTTCTCTATTTTAAATGAGTGTTCGGTGCATGTTAAGCAGTTTTATCAAGTTTTAATGCCAGTTTTGATAACTTACATAATATTAAAAGATGGTGTTGGCACATTGTTATTTAATATCTAATGTTATTATTCAAGCCTGTTAACTTAAAAATACACTTGACAATAAACATATGTGACAATTAAATAAGATGACATCTAACATGATTACATATTTAATGTTTTATTATTATAAATGTATTACTCTGAATTGTATTTATTTACATTACTATTACAAATCTTTGCTCTCTCACATCCTTTTTCTCCCTCGCAGGTTTACAGCTCAGCCTCTAAAGTCCCATATCTGGCTGTGAGGAGACTGTGAATCATCCAGTTACTATTCCTTTAAAAACACTATACACGCATTAAAATAGTGTACAGTAAAAATTACTAGTAATAATAACTAAGTCTCATTTCATGTCCTTTAGAACATCACCATTGGAAAAAAAGGTGTGAATGCATCTTCAAAGCCCATGTGAGGGAGTACATGGTAAGCTACTTAATTTTTTGGTCCCACTTTATATTGTCGCTTATACCTGTGAACTTACATGGTAACTAGATGTGCAAGTAGTATGTAACTACAGTGTATGTACACACTGGTACAGATTATTTACTTGTGTATACTGGTGTAACTACACTCACAACCAACTGAATAGTATGTGTAAGTACAAATGTGTAACAGGACATTGGTAACAACAGTAGGAAAGTACACATCTGTAACAAGAATTATGTAAGTGCATTGTGTAATAACAATATGTACTTGCAGATGTGTTCCCACTTCCACACCTGTTTGCAGATCATGTACTTGTGAACACTGTATGGCTGCATTAGAAGGTTTCACCTTGTGATACAAGTGTACTTGCATGGTCAATCCACAGGATCCACTCAATATAAAGTGTAAAATGGTCACAAATTACTGTTCATACATTCATTCATTTTCTTTTCGGCTTAGATGGGTTGCAGCTGGAAGGGCATTCACTGTGTAAAGCATATGCTGGATAAGTTGGCGGTTCATTCCGCTGTGGCGACCCCAGATTAATAAAGGGACTAGGTCGAAACAAAAATGAATTTTATTTTAAACTTTATATTGTGGACCGTTCCTGTGGAGTTACCATGTAACTACACTGTTATTAAAGTGTTGCATAGAAGATATTTCTACAAGTTACACAGTAATTTGTGACCATTTTACACTTTATATTAAGTGGACAGTTCCTGTGGAGTTACCATGTAAGTACACTGGTATCACAAGGTGAAACCTTCTAATGCAGCATTAGTTCTGCCATACAGTGTTCACAAGTACATGATCTGCAAACAGGTGTGGAAGTGGGAAAACATCTGCAAGTACATATTGTTGTTACACAATGCACTTACATAATTCTTGTTACAGATGTGTACTTTCCTACTGTTGTTACCAATGTCCTGTTACACATTTGTACTTACACATACTATTCAGTGGGTTGTTACATGAGTGTAGTTACACCAGTAATACAAAAGTAAATACTATGTAAACGTGTGTACATACACTGTAGTTACATACTACTTACACATCTAATTACCATGTAAGTTCACAGGTATAAGCGACAATATAAAGTGGGACCAATTTTTTTTTAGAAAACATTTAGTATTTTTCTCTTAAACCAATTCCTCCTTTCCCCTTTGATTTGTTGGTAAATGTTTTATTTTTTTACTTGACATTTTTAGGACGCTGGACATGATGAAGCACAAACCTTGATGTGCAGCACCACCTTATGATTCTACAGTAGTTACATTAACATTTAGTAGACTCTTGTCTAAAGTGACTTACAATTAAAGAGACATTCAGCAATACACCCAAGAAGTGCTAACTTTACAAATAGTTTAAGAATGTTTCTACAGGTGGTTTGTCAAGCCCACTCAATTATGTGAAGCAGATATCATGCACAATGTTTTTTTTTTTTTTAGATATAGGGAGTGGTTGTACAGTAAGTAAAGTGCAAATGTGCAGAACTAGTGCAAGTGTCAGGGAGATGAATGTGTGTAGCTATTGCATGTTCTGTGATGGTTGGTCTAATTTATAGTGTAGTGCTGATCATGTTACTTTGCTTTAAAATGTTAATTTTCCTTTGAACAACCTAAGTGTTATCTGCTTTTTCAGTGTAAAGAAGGTACATTATAGTTTACAAAAGAAGACTTAATTTTTCTAAGTATTTTTTTGTAAATCTTTTAGAGGAAGAATATTATTTTTGAATGTTTTTTGTAATAT